>SWDT01000030.1:0-386492 GCA_009193035.1 Halicephalobus mephisto | reverse complement strand
TTTCGCCGACAAAAATTAAGATTATTGTAAAAATCAGAAAATTATTATTTTTACAAATAGTTTCAACTTGGGACTTTTTAGAAATTACAGTAATCTAGATGGTAGTTATTTCGAAATTGATAATTGTAAAATTTAAAAAATGAGTATTTTTACAGAATAGTCTTCAGGCAGAATTTTCGATGATTTTAGAAAACTACAGTAACCCGAATGGTGGTTATTTTGAAATTGATCATAAAAATTTAAAAAATGAGTGTTTTTACAGAATTGTCTTGAAGTGAAATTTTCGATGATTTTAGGAAATTACAGTAATCTAGATGGTGGTTATTTCGAAATCTTATGTAATTTCGAAATTGATAATTGTAAAAAGTTGAAAAATTAATGTTTTTACAGAATAATCTTCAGGCAGAATTTTCGATGATTTTAGAAAACTACAGTAACCCGAATGATGGTTATTTCGAAATCGATTTTTGAAAATATATTTTTCCAAAATGAATCCAGTATCTTCTGGATCAAGGTCACATAGGGTACGGAACCCCCTGTCTGCCCTCTGGAATTGTTCGTCACGCATTACAGTAACCTTAGAATTCAAAAAAAAACCCGTAAATTATTTTTTAAATTTTCGTTTTCGAACTTTTTAGAATTACGGTATTTTTTTGAAATTTTTAAAATTGGACAAATTTTCCGAAAAATTAGAATCTTGTGGATAAATTAATTGTTGAAAATTAAAGGGCAAATCGAAAAAAAGACAAACCGGATCTGTCAAGATTAAGTTTGGACATTTTATGGAAACGACCAGCCACCGGCAAACAGGTGTTTGACTGTTTTTTTTGGAGAAAAAAATAGGTTTTGTTTTACACAAAAATCCATAAAATACTTATTTAAATTATTTTAAAAATAAAAAATGCATATTATTAAAAATTTTTTATTTTTTCGAATTTAAAAAAATTTTTTATTTTTTCGAATTTTTAAAAATTTTTTTATTTTTTCTAATTTTCAAAATTTTTATTTTTTTTGAATTTTTAAAAATTTTTTTATTTTTTCGAATTTTTAAAAAATTTTATTTTTTTTGAATTTTAAAGTTTTTTTTGAATTTTTAAAATTTTTATTTTTTTTTTTGAATGTTTAAAAGTTTTTATTTTTTTTAAATTTTTTAGAATTTTTATTATAGAAAATTCGATTAATTGTACAAGATTGAAATTACTGTATTTTTGTTTTTGCGCAAATTGTAACCGCAAAATGGCATTCCAGGTCAATTCTAAGGTCCGCGGGAGAGATTGATTCTTCTCCGTTACGGTAATTGCCCGGTCATTTGCAATTTCCTCGGAAGAGCACAGGGGGCGGGGCGAGGGGGTCTAGATCAAGAAGGAGTGTCTTTTCTAATTTCCTGATTTTTGAGATCAACTGTCGCCAGATTTTTGGTTTTTTTTTAATTTAAAAAAAAAAAATAATTATGACGGCGAGTGCAATTTGGTCAACAGAAATTTATCAAAATTCTGTTTCCAAATCTGTTCAACATATGTCGTCATCGAGATATGCCAATTTCGAACAAGGTATTCAAAATGGATCTCATCAGAAGGCCGTTTATCCGTCTCCAAATTTCGAGGTTTATTCAGGATACCAGAATCAGACCAGCGGATACGCCAGTTCCTCCACCGCCTCGATTCCGAGTCCTACAGACTACTACAGTATCCCTAATGGAAACTACCAACAAAATTGGGGAACCGATTTTGATCCATTTAAAAGTGGATACGGTAATGGGTACTGGAGCGGACAATCCGGCGTCAACGAAGAAGTCAAGACACCTCCACAAAGAAGAGTCAAATCAGAGTTCAAAGAATCTTCCGAAAGGTTTGTTTAAATTTTTAAATTCTAAAATTTCAAAAAAGTTCGAAATTTTCCGAATTTAAAAAAATTAAAAATTTCAAAATTTTTCGAATTTAAAAAAATTTTAAATTTTGTAATCCTTTTTATTTCTAAATTTTTTAAATTTCGTAATTTTTCGAATTTTATAAAAGTTAAAAATTTTTCGAATTTTATAAAAATTAAAAATTTTGTAATTTTTTTAAATTCTAAATTTTTTAAATTTCGTAATTTTTTGAATTTTATAAAAATTTAAAGATTTTTATGGAAATTTTTTGATTTTTTAAAATTTTTGAAGTTTTTTGGATTTTATAAATTTTGAAATTTTTCGATAAATTTGTAATTTTTAAATAAGAAATTTTCAGTGATGAAACGGGAATCTCGGATACTGTAATAAGGAAAAGAAATCGAAGATACAAAACTCCTTCTCCTCAGGTCCTCCGGGCTAGGAGACAGATGGCAAATGCCCGCGAAAGACGACGAATGAACAACCTCAACGTCGCCTATGAATCCGTAAGTTTTATTTTAAAAATTAAAATTTTAAAAAATTATTTAAAAATTATAAAAAATTAAAATTTTAAAAAATTATTTAAAAATCATAAAAAATTAAAATTTTAAAAAATTATAAAAAATTAAAATTTTAAAAAATTATTTAAAAATCATAAAAAATTTAAATTTTAAAAAATTATTTAAAAATTAATAAAAAAAAATTATTTAAAACATTTTTAAAAAATTATTAAAAAAGCCTTAAATTTTTAAATTAAATAATTTTAAATTTAATTGAATTTAAAAAATAAGTTAAAAATAAATTAATCGAAAATTTTTAAAAAATTATTTTTTTTTTAAATTAAAATTTTTATTTGTTAATTTAGCTTCGGGAAGTTCTGCCAGAATTCGACAATGGCAGACGTTTGTCGAAGATGGAGACTCTTCAGATGGCCCATCTGTACATCCAGTGCCTCGGGGAGCTGCTCCAGGAATCCTGAATCAAAGTCAGACATACCTAGCCAGACTCGTGCCGATTCGACTCGCTCAATCTCAGATAATGGTTCCTACAGTAATCTAACTTTACCTAAGGGTTCCTACAGTAATTTAAATTTTATGTTTTTGGTTTTTGAATAATATAAATTTAAGAGTTTTTACAGTAATCTAGGTTACCTGAAAAGTATCTGCAATAATTTTGGTTTTTTGGGAATTTCTACAGTAACCTAACTTTTATGTGAGAAGTTCTACAGTAACCTAAATCTTATCTAAGAAGTTCTACAGTAATCTAAGAATTATTTTGGGATTTTTACAGAAAGATAAGTTTTTGAAAAATATTTATAGGAATCTAAACTTGGTTCGAAAAATTCTACAGTAACCCAAAGTTTACCTAAAAGTTGCTAAAATGTTTTAAATTTTATCTTTTTATACTTTTACAGTAACTTGAAGATTATCCAAGAAGTTCTACAATAACCTAAATCTTATCTAATAAGTCCTACAGTAACTTGAAGATTATCTAAGAAGTTCTACAGTAACCTAAATATTATCTAAGAAGTCCTACAGTAACTTGAAAATTATCTAAGAAGTTCTACAGTAACCTAAATATTATCTAAGAAGTCCTACAGTAACTTGAAGATTATCTAGAATTAATTAAGGTGATTCTAAATTTTATCTGTTTTTGTTTTTTTGAGTAAAACAAGTGCGAATTTGAGTAGATTAGGCGCGAAAGCAATTGAGGCAATTGGTCATTTTCTAGATCGACTTGACTGGTCAATTGTCGATGAAAATCCCCACGCGACCATCTGGTGCCAGTCGGTCGACGGATTCTGCTTTTCGTATTCCATGTCCTAGGTCGTGATACCGAGTAGTAACAGTCCCAATGAGACGATTGACAATTTTTAAATAAAAAATTTTAGAAATTAAAAAAGTAAAAAAATTTTTAAAAATAAGAAAATTTCGGATTAATTTGATTTTTTTAAAATTTTATTTAAAAATTTAATTTTTTTCGAAATTTTTGATTTTATTTAAAATTTTTTATTTTTTTTAAAATTTAATTTTTTTCGAAATTTTTAATTTTTTTTTAATTTTAAAAATCATCAATTTTTTGAAATCTTTAAATACAATTGTCATACTGTAATCAGAATCAATGTCATTAAAAATTGACAATTTTTATTGTAACATGATCAGATGGAGATCAAAGGAACAAGGCCAAATTCGGTCACTCATTTGAGATTCTTTTGGATGAGCGCAAGTTGGTCCTAATCACTTGTTACTCAATTCTGTCATAATCCGGCCGGCGTCTTTTGAAACTGGAGTCACTTTGTCATTCACTGCTCCGTTTTATCCGAGTAAATAATCAAAGTTGGGGATCTAAATCTTCGTGTCAAGACACAATTCCAGGATTTTTTCAAAATTAATAATAAAAATAAAAATTTTTTCCGTGCTAAGACACAATTCCAAAATTTTCTAAAAATTAATTTTTAAAAAAATTAATAATAAAAATTTGAACTTTTTTCGTATCAAGACACAATTCCAAATTTCTTAAAAAATTAATAATAAAAATTAAAATTTTTTTCGTGTTAAGACACAATTCCAAAATTTTTTAAAAATTAATAATAAAAATTAAAATTTTTTTCGTGTTAAGATATAACTTCGAAATTTTTTTACAAAATTAACAATCAAAATTCGATTTTTTTTGTATTAAGAAATAACTCCGAAATTTTTTTAAAATTAATTTTTTTGCAAAATTAACAATGAAAATTTGATTTTTCCGGATTATTTCCCAGCATGAAAAATTTAATTTTCATTATTTACTTTAATAAAACAAAAAACTGCATTTTTTCGAAATATTCATCCCATAAAAATTGGAGCAGTTTCTGACAAAGAGTCATTTTCGCACTTTTTAATGTGTTTTATTTACAAAAAATGTCTGAAAAAATCAAAAAGTTGTTTTTAGAGTAAATTTGGAAATTAGATGATTATCAAAAAAAATATTTTTTGTCGGCAGGGATTTCTAAAGAGTCATCCGAAAAAGCTTTTATCCACTAAAGCATAAATTAACTCTCGACGCAATATTCTTGTGATCTTCGAGAAGCAATCAAGCGTCAAATCCAATCCAAATTGGCAGCCATCACAGTCGGCAGTTTACTTAGATTAGAATTTTGTGGAAATTTCTGGAATTTTTCAGAATACAGTAAGACTAAAATCTTCCAGAATTTCATAAGATTCTGGAATTTTATAAAAAAATTTTTTGGATTTTTTAGAATTCTGTAAAGTTCCTAAAATTTCATCAAGATCTAAAATTTCACTGAAAACTTTTAATTTTATATTTTTTAACTTTTCTAGAATCTTAGAGATTGTTGGAAATTTCTAGAATTCTGCGGAATTTTCTAAAATTTCACTAAAAACTTTTAATTTTATGTTTTTCAACTTTTCTAGAATTCCATTGAAATCTCCAAAATTTTCTGGAATCTTATGGAAGATTCTGGAGTTCCTCAAATTTTGTAAAAGCTTTTCAAATTTTCTAGAATTCTATCAAAATTTTTTAAAATCTTCCGAAATTTCATGATTCTGAAATTCTCGAAAATCTTATGGAAGTTTTTAAAATATTCGAAAATTTCTTAGTTTTTAGGATTTTCTCAGAATTTCGTGGAAATTTCCAGAATCTCGTGAAGACTTCTAGAATCCAATAAGAAAATTCAGGAATTTTTGAGAATTGCATAAAATTTCCGGAATCTCTGAAGCTACAGTAGGAACTTCTAGAATCCTAAGTCTCCAGAATCCAGTGGAAAATTCTGAATTCTTTAAAAATTTATAGTTCTTCAGAATCGAATAAAAAATATAAATTAATATTTTAAATTATAAATTTCGGAAATTCGTCCTAAAAAATTTCCATTTTTTTATTTTCACAATATTGTGATTTTTAGATCAAAGAAAACTTAAATTTGAAAATGCCATCAAAATGATCAATTTGAAGAAATCCTAAAATTTTAAAAGTTCAGAAATTTCGCGCAAATCCAGGCAGATGTAAAAAAACAAAAGATGCCGATTGACTTTTAGCGACAGCAGTGACCGATGGCTTCTAATTGCCGAAGCAAATTGCGCAACCCGAATCAGAGGCCTAAAACGGAGCAATAATGTTGCCAATAATACGATAACGACTTTTGAAGTCCTTTTGTGTCGGCATCCAGGTGACTGCGTCAGATTAGCAGTCGGGAAGGACAATCTCGGTCAATTATTAAAGGACCAGATTTGATTCTTCAACCACGGTCCTGGTGTCATTTTTAATGATTTCGGGGTACGCTCTTGAATAATTTATACATTTGATATATGAAACAAGTATAAAAATTTAAAAAAAGACAAAAAAAAGTGAAAAAAAAAGTAAAAAAAAACACTCGAAAATAATCAAGAATAATATCAACAACAGTGAGGTTTTTTCGTTTCAGGACCAAAGTAGATCAAATTTACCTTTTTTAAAGACAAAATTAAGGTTTCTTGAATTGAAACAACAAATCTGGTAGTCCAACCTTGGTCCTGACGCGAATAATCAGCTTGGTTTTTGTGTTGTTTATGATGATTTTAGGATTCTTTTTTCAAGATTATTTTTATTTTTCATATATAAAATCATATGTGTGGAAATTAAAAAATATAAAAGACATTCAGAAACCATGAAAGCAATTTCAATGGTGGTAAAATCATCGTTTATATTAGGATCAAAGTGAAATAATTTAATTTTTCTCTTTGTCTCTAAAATTAAATTAAATTAAAATCATAAAGAACGGAATTAGATGATAAAGCAAAAATATTTTTATAAAATTTATGTGAAATAAAAATTTAAAATTGATATAAAATTTACCGACTTTTTGGCAAAGTGTTCTAAACGTTTTTCGATTTTGAAATTTTTTTTTTTAAATTTTAACTTTATTTTTCCAGATTTCCGGATTCATCCATCACGATGATCAATGGCACCTCTGAAATCGAGAATTACAAATCCTCCATCAAGACCGTCATTGACTACGCCAGAGGACAAAGCAAAAACAAGATGACCATCGACGAACTCCAAGAAGAACTTTCAGAGTAAGTTATTTTATTTTTTATTTCTTCCAATATGTAAATTTCCAGGCTTTACGGTGGAGACAGATTAGACGCGGTCAGTGCACGATCGGGATTCGATAATGTCGCGGATTTTTTGAAATTTTGTGGTTTCAAAACTTCTGGAACGTTCGTATTGACGAAGTACGGTGGTGCCCTAGATTCAGGTGCAGCGGAGCACGTGATTAGTTTGATGCAAAGGACTGTTCCGAAGTCGAAGGTTGGTTACGATATATCACCATTTACGAAAATCAAAAATGAATATTTTTGCGGAATTACTTCGACATGAATTTCTAAAACTTTTTAAAAA
Source organism: Halicephalobus mephisto (assembly GCA_009193035.1). NCBI lineage: Eukaryota > Metazoa > Nematoda > Chromadorea > Rhabditida > Panagrolaimidae > Halicephalobus > Halicephalobus mephisto. The sequence goes on along the minus strand of SWDT01000030.1, from coordinate 379,249 downwards.
CAAAATTAGCCTAAAATTTCAATTTTGCACAATTATTGTTTCTTAATCAACCATGTATTTCAAAAATCATATATGAACTTTTTACGAAATTGTCTCAATGCGAATTTTTAAAATCACAATGGCCTAAGGTTTAACTTTGTATTGTGATTTCTTCAGTCTTGTACAGTTTCGTGATTAATCTATTCGGACTATATTTCCTCTAGATGGATTTAGGGTCTTCTAAATCTCGATATATAAGGCGCATAATTCTACTTTAAGGGTAATTTTGATATATGAAATTATTCAAAAAGCAACTAACACCCAAGTAATTCTTAAGAACCGTTATTAATTTTCTATTTTCAGAATTCGCGTCAAAATTTACCAAACTCGTGTCGTCAAAGACCGTTATCTGAGTCTGATAGATTATCATTATATGTCCAGGAAGGGTATCAGAATCCACCACCACGTCCAACACCAGTCAATGGAAAGAATATTTCGAAACATTTCCCGCCGGCCACAGCCAAGTTCCTGCGTCCTCCTTCTTGTTTCTCTGGTGTGTTTTCTGAAGAAAATTTCCCATGTCCATCTTCCTGTTTCGCTAATAGTAATATTTCCGTTAATAATGACCACTCGATGTCAACGAAGGCTTCACCGAAAACGAAAGCTGATCCATTTTTACGGCCGTCGTCTCGTTTTACAACAAGTGTCCCCATCAAACCAGTACCTCCTGTTTCCAATGGGGTACCACCCCCTCAGATTTCAAGACCACGTCGGTTTACCAATCCTCCAGAAGACCCTTTGTCATCGGCTTCTACAGCACATGTCTCTCATCGAGACAAAACTGCTCAACTTTCGTTCTTCTCTCGTTCAACTGGAATGACTTTTGCTTCTCCGATGCGGTTGAAGGACCCCCTCAAAGATGAATCAAACCAATTAACCCAGGAACTGAAGATGGCGGCCTTTGAAGCCTTTGAGCAACTCGAAAGTCTTGAAAGCGACACAGAATCCCTCTAATGTGAAGCTCATCCTAACGTCACCAGTATCCCATTCAATTGATATATGAGTGGAATGTTTAATTCGCAAGATTTTTGTATTATGAATGTTAATCATATCGCGAGAAATTATCCGAAAATTCAAAAACATTCGACTTCGGGAGATTTTCGAAGCATCTGGTACGGTAGGTAACGAGCATACTTAGGTTGAAGATGATTCAGAATCTGAGATTTTCATTTTTCAGGGAAATAACTAGTTTTTAATGGAGTACTGTAGTGATAGTTAAAATTTTTCAAATATCTGTGGGGTACTGTAATGTGGGGCAAATAATCGTTAAAAGTAGACAGGGTTTTGTAGTCTATACACCGAGGCAGGAGGTTCTAGGCATCTTCAGATCGGATATAGTTCAAAAATAAATTATGAATCACTACTGGAAATCAAAATTACTGTTTTATCTCGGCGAATCAGTATGGTTGCATGAGGGATGAAGGCTATGAGAGTTTCTTATTTACCATAACAATAATAAGATTAGCACAGTAATAATAGTAATCCAACACTTGATCAGTTGTACACAGTATGCTCAATGTCTAGCGCGTAGGGTATTTCCCTTCGAGACCTGGCTTTCTTATACCATAGCCAGTTCATATATCGGTATAGCAAAGATTAAGCACAATAACCATATATATTAATAACTAGTCAGCATACGGTTTATCATATAGACAGTATACCCCTCGCCTAGCACGTAAGGTATTTCCCTTCGAGACCTGGCTTTATACCGTAGCCAGTTAATACACCGATATAACAACTATCATATAAACTAGTTCCTAAAAACTTCTAGAAATTTCCCTCAAATTTACTTTCAAAGTATTTTAAATTTTTATATCGTATAGCTGTGATTTCGAAGAAAAAACGAAAAATTATCAAAATTCCTAAAATCCGACAGTTACCGTATCCACCTGTAACACGCCTTTCATAAAAAATCTGATTTTAGATAAAAATAAATTTCATTGAAAAAAATCTGATTTTAAATAAAAATAAATTTCATTGAAAAAAAATTATTTTAAATAAAAATAAATTTCATTGAAAAAAAATTATTTTAAATAAAAATAAATTTCATTGAAAAAAAATTATTTTAAATAAAAATAAATTTCATTGAAAAAAAATTTTATTTTTTAATTGAATCGGATTCTGTGGGCGGATGACGTAAATCCGACTTAGAATCCGAATTTTTGGTTTTATTTGAATTATAAAAATTTTTTGAAACGAATAAGACTAAAATTTTGAGTCGTAAACAAACTTGAACAAATTAATAAAATAAATGTAATTGTTTTGAAAAATTTTATTTTTTAAATAAAATAAAAAAGTTATAAAAATAAAAACAACAAGGGAGTGGAAAAATTCTGACTTATAAAAACATCAAAATTTAGAAAAATCAGATTCAATTTTGAACTTTTTTGATTTTTTAAAACATCTTAGAAAATTTCAGACTTTTTTGATTTTAAATTTTAGAATATTTTAGATTTTTCAAATTTTAAATTTTAGAAAACTTCGAATTTATTTTGAATCATTATGAATTAATTTCAGACAAATTTTAAACTAATTTTGAACTAATTTTTAATTTATTTTAAATCGATTTTGAATTTATTTTTAATTAATTTAGAACTAATTTTAGATCGATTTTACATTAATTTTAAATTTATTTTTAATTAATTTTGGATCGATTTTGGATTTATTTTAAATTGATTTTAAATTTATTTTGAATTTATTTTAAATTTATTTTAAATTTATTTTGAATTAATTTTGAATCGATTTTAAATTTATTTTTAATTAATTTAAGTTAGAAAATCGAAAGGTTCTTTATTGAAATTTTTTATATTTTAATTTCTTTATTTATAAACAACCAATATAAAATCTGGTCGAAGTACATTTAAAAAATCAATAGTCAAGCTCGAAAAATAAATTAAGCATCGTTCATGACAGAACCAAAAATTTAAATTTATTTTCAAAAATATAAAGAACGAAAAAAGTTAAAAAATATCGATTATGTCACGAAAAATTTCGATAGATAAATAACAAAACTAATGATTGAAAAAATATATTAAATATCACTTGTGTCAGGACCAAAAGTTAAAATTCTTCATTAAAGAAAAAATATTTAAAAAAATATAAAATTAAACAAAATTTGTCTCGTCACGAAAGAAGATTATAGATCAGTAATTAAAAAGTAAAATTGTTATTATTCTTGTCAGGACCAAAAGTTAAATTTTAAAAAGTTGTAAATAAGAAAAATTTTAATTCCATCATTAAATTTATTTTTGTTCTAATTTAAGTTGCTAAATCTACAAATATCTTTCGTTTTGGGACCAGTACTTTCTCATTTAGTATTTTAATTTTTCCAATAATAATCTCGATTTTCAGTCCCGTCACGAAAGAAGATTATAGATCAGTAATTAAAAAGTAAAATTGTTATTATTCTTGTCAGGATCAAAAGTTAAATTTTTTAAAATTGTAAATAAGAAAATTTTAATTCCATCATTAAATTTATTTTTGTTCTAATTTAAGTTGCTAAATCTACAAATGTCTTTCGTTTTGGGACCAGTATTTTCTCATTTAGTGTTTTAATTTTTCCAATAATAATCTCGATTTTCGGTCTCGTCACGAAAGAAAATCATAAATCAGTAATTAAAAAATAAAATTGTTATTATTCTTGTCAGGACAAAAAGTTAAATTTTTAAAATTGTGAATAAGAAAATTTTAATTCCATCATTAAATTTATTTTTGTTCTAATTTAAGTTGCTAAATCTACAAATGTCTTTCGTGTTAGGACCAGCATTTTCTCATTTAGTGTTTTAATTTTTCCAATAATAATCTCGATTTTCGGTCTCGTCACGAAAGAAAATCATAAATCAGTAATTAAAAAATAAAATTGTTATTATTCTTGTCAGGACAAAAAGTTAAATTTTTAAAATTGTAAATAAGGAAAATTTTAATTCCATCATTAAATTTATTTTTGTTCTAATTTAAGTTACTAAATCTACAAATATCTTTCGTTTTGGGACCAGTATTTTCTCATTTAGTGTTTTAATTTTTCCGATAATAATCTCGATTTTCGGTCTCGTCACGAATAATGTTTAATTCATTTTTCAAACATCAAGTTAATTATCGATCGTTTAATCACTTAATTTTTTCGTCTACTGTTTCTACAACTGCAGAAAATAGCTATGAAGATTACCAAAGCGGATAAAGCTGTCGAGACTATTCCGACGATCAAACCTATCATCGGAATCGTTTTTGTGTTGAAACGGACGTAATTTTTTGCATAATCTTTCAATTTGATTTCGACTTCCATCCAGAACGAAGGCACTATTGAATTTTTCAGACTCCTCATTGACCTAAAATTGATTTAAATTAAAAAATTTAATTATTTTTAAAAATAAAACTCATTGAAAAAAAAATTAAAATTCGTTTTTTTTTTCAAAATAGATTATATTTTTTATCTACGATTCATGACATCTTTGGTACAGAAAACAGAACGTTAAAAATAGAATTCTAATTTTTTAAAATTAATTATAATAAAAAAATGAATTTTGGCGAAATGAGAATGAATATCTATATTATTATCTAAAATATCAAGATTTTGGCATGAGGAACAGAACGCCAAAAATAGAATTCTAATTTTTTTAAATTAATTATGATGAAAAAATGGATTTTGGCGAAATAAGAATGAATATCTATATTATTACCTAAAATATCAAGATTTTGGCATGAGGAACAGAACGCCAAAAATAGAATTCTAAATTTTAAAAAAAAATTAATTATGATGAAAAAGTAGATTTTGGCGAAATGAGAATGAATATCTATATTATTACCTAAAATATCAAGATTTTGGCATTAAGAACAGAACGCCAAAAATAGAATTCTAATTTTTTAAAATTAATCATGATGAAAAAATGGATTTTGGCGAAATGAGAATGAATATCTATATTATTATCTAAAATATCAAGATTTTGGCATGAGGAACAGAACGCCAAAATTTCAATAATTAAAATAAAAATTATTATTCGCGTTTGGCGAAAAGTGAATGAACGTCTATTTTTTAAAAATAAATTAACATAATTTTTTACTTACAGTATATCGTTGTCTTGGAACATGGCGACACTGAATTGTATTCGTAGATTGGCTTGTACGGTGCTTCCGACGGTGGGTTGGATTTTGAAGATCCCCATGTTGTGTTTTTCCTGTCTGGGTCTGAGGCCGTTGACGTTCTGGATGACTTCTGGATCAGCTCCGTAAAAGTGAGGCAAGGAGAGCGTGGCCATGAAGGGGATAGGTTTGTTCCGTCCGGGGAAGCACTTCTGTTCGATCAGGCCCGGAGGGAACGGGGAATTTTCGAATTTGTTAAGACCGTTTTTGCTTGCCCAATTGGGAAAGAACGTTTTGTTCAGATAATTGACTACAGTATACCCTGTATTTTTGTCTACCGTAGTGTCGAAGGTGTCTTCGGGGAACGCGAAGGCCCAAGTGGAGATCCCGTCCACGTGGGTACTGTAGGAGTAAACCATGTCCAGATGACGACAGGTGAAAGTTTGGAAGTTCTTCAAAACGTCGGTTTTCTTCAAAAACCCGCCCCAGTAGGCCCCGTCTGACCCCCCGGTGACGTCATTGGCGACAGCCGAACTCCACCATGAGAGGTTACTGGATCCGGCCCAAGTCTGAATCGCCCCGACTTTTTTGTAATCGGATTTCCCGGTGTTTACTGTATAATTCATGTCGGCAGTGTGGTTGTACTTGGCGAAAAACCCGATGTCCTGGATGTCTGGAACATCGAATCCGAACAAGGAAATATTCATTTTCTGCAAAATCGCCACCAGAGGAGAATTAATGAGATTAAGCAAAGGATCGTTGTAGCCGTCGAAGAGGGCATCCTGGACGGAGACCCGGACGAAGGGATAAGCCCCCAACAACAGGGTCCCGAGGTTCGTTATTAGTTTCTGTCCGCTGCTCAGACCCCCGGCTTGAGCCATCAGCTCCGAAGTGGCCATCAAGGACAGATTAGGAATCCAAATAAAGTCCTCCTTGAAGCAGTTACTGCAGGAGGCATTTTTGTCGAAAGCCCAGGCTTTGTCGTTCACGAAAAAAGCCGATTCCTTGTCATCGGATATAGTGAAAGTCTTACTTTCCCATTCTCTGAAATCAATTAATTTATAAATTAATATTTAAAAACACATTTTTTAAATTTCCAAAAAATTAAAAATATTTTTAAAAATTCCTAAAAAATTAAAAATATATTTTTTTAAATTCCTAAAAAATTAAAAATACATTTTTTTTAATTCCTAAAAATTAAAAATATTTTTTTAAATTCCTAAAAAATTCAAAAAATAATTTTTTATTTTTAAACGTTTTTAATTTTGATTTTTTTAAATTAATATTTTTTAATTATTTAAAATAATTTTTTTTTTAATTTTTTAAAATATTTTTTTTTAATTTTTTTAAATTTTTTGAAATATTTTTTTTTAATTTTTTAAATATATACTTTAATTCTTTTATTCTTTGTACCTTGATCTTGAAAAACTAATCAGTACATGATGGGAAATTGCTTAATTTTTATTGTTTTCACAGCACCTAATTGTCATGCGAAACACGTTAGAGCAAACGTACTTTGTTACGGACCTTCAAAGTCCAAAAACCTATTTTTTTTAATTTAAAAATAAAAAATTTAAAAATTTAAAAATTTAAAAATTCAAAAATTCAAAAATTCAAAAATTTAAAAATTTAAAAATTTAAAAATTTAAAAATTTAAAAATAAAAAATTTTTAAATTTAAATTTCGATTTTTTTCAATAAAACACAATTTATAATTTTTTTTAAATTATTCAAATTTATCAAAATTAATAAATATTTTAAAATTAAAATTTTAAATTTGATTATCAACTTTGATAAAAAACTCAGATCACAAATAAGACTACATTCCATTCGTTTTGGGTTTATCGAAAAACTTCAAAATAACTATTGTTGATTTCTGTAAAATTTTCGATATTAAAATCAAATTAAATTTTTACATAACAATTAAATACACAAATCTGTCATAATGTTGCAAGCAAACTGCTGATTTTCTTAAATTTCTAAATTTTTACAAATATCAATGTAAAAATATTAGTGAATTTCCTGGAATGTTGCGAGCAACCTGCGGGTTTTATTTTTATTTTAATTCCGAACTGCCGGAATGTTGCGAGCAAAGTGCGGATGTTTTTTAATTTCAAATTTTTATAAATATCAATATAAAAATATTAGTGGATTTCCTGGAATGTTGCAAGCAAGCTGCAAATTTTATTTTTATTTTGATACCGAACTGCCGGAATGTTGCGAGCAAACTGTTGATTTTTTAAATTTCTAAATTTTTACAAATATCAATATAAAAATCTCAGTGAATTTGTCGGAATGTTGCGAGCAAGTTGCAAATTTTATTTTTATTTTGATTCCGAACTGCCGGAATATTATGAGCAAAGTGCGGATTTAACTTTGATGTTGATTTTTCCACGTTGATGGGAATTTTTGTAGTGAAACATATCATGCATAAAACCACTATCAACAAATTTTAATGATCTTTGGAGATCCGGATGTATATTTTTTTCTTAAAAATTTAATCTTCTTTTGAAACATTATCTGAAAAATAAGTGCAAGACCGATTGCTACAGAATCCTCTTATCGTGAGGACCCCAACGTGTCGATTTTATGCTTTTTAATCTTGACCGAACGTCGTAAAAAATTCAGAAGTCAAAAATTTCGTGTATAAGTGAAAATTTAAGAATTAATCGGATTGGTTATCCTCAACGGATATCCAATTATAGATCTTCAAAAAACCTAAAAATGCAATTTTTTTTAAATTTCAAAAATGATTTTCTTTGGATATTTATTATTTAAAAAAATAAAACTTTTCGATGAATTTGAGAGTCCATCCATCACCCCATAAGTGATTAAAGATAAGATTTTCAGAAAGTTTAAGAATTCATTAATAAGGGATTTCAGGATTAATTTTTATTTAATCTTAGATCTTCAATTTTGAATTTTGAATTTTGAATTTTAAATTTTAAATTTTGAATCTTGGATCAATCGATGAAAAAAGACCGTTCATTAGAGATTCTGGAATTTTTGTCACAGAAAAATCATGTGAATGTCTTGAATTTATTTTCTACATTTGTGCCAAGATCTGTAAAATTACCGACATCAAAGTTAAATATGCAGTTTGCATGCAACATTCTGGCAGTTCGGTCGACATCGACATCAAAATTAAATCTGCAGTTTGCATGAAACATTCTGGCAGTTTACTCAACATCAAAATTCGCAGTTTGCTCGCAACATTCCACCAAGTTTATTGAAATTTTTATATGAATATTTGTAAAAATTTCGATATAAAAATTAAATCCACAGTTTGCATGCAACATTCTGGCAGTTTGCTCAACATCAAAATTCGCAGTTTGCTCGCAATATCGTGGCAGATTTGTGTGTTTAATTGTTATGTGAAAATTAAATTTGATTTTTATTGTTTTTTACTTTTTGGAATTGTAGGAAAATTAATATAAAAAACAGGAACTTGTACAAAAGCAACTTTGATTTTTTGCAGGTCTCAGCAGGGGCTTCTATTAAGAATTCCAATAAAATTGATTAAAAACAAATAAAAACTGTTTTATATGATTGACAAAACACTGATAGAGACTCACTAAAAAGCTAAAAATCAACAAAAATACATCAAAAAGCGAAAAATACATCAATGATGTATGATTTGTGCCAAAGTTCATGAAAAAATAAAAATTAAATCAAATTTTTGGACGACAACTGAATAAACCAGCCTAATTTTGCAAGCACATTGCAGATTTTGACTTCGATTTTGGCTTTCATGTCGACCTGTCTTGAGGTCTATAAAAATCAACATCAAAGTCAAATTTTTACGCAACAGTTGAGTAAGCCAGTCTAATGTTGCAAGCACACTGCAGATTTTGACTTTAATATCGACCTTAATATCGAAATCTGCACTTTGCTCGCAACACTCTGGCAGCTTGGTCGATTTTCATTTTTTTTATATTTATAAAAACATTAAAATCAAAGTACAATCTGCACTTTGCTCGCAATATTCTGGCAGCTTGGTTGATTTTTATTTTTATATTCATAAAAAAATCAAAATCAAAGTACAATCTGCACTTTGCTCGCAACACTCTGGCAGCTTGGTCGATTTTTACTTTTAAATTTATAAAAAAATCAAAATCAAAGTACAATCTGCACTTTGCTTGCAACATTCTGGCAGCTTGGTCGATTTTCATTTTTTTTATATTTATAAAAACTTCAAAATTTAAGCACAATCTGCACTTTGCTCGCAATATTCTGGCAGGTAGACTTATTGAACTGTTACGAAAAAATTAAATTTTGATGTCGAACTTTATAAACTTCAGCACTGATCGATTTCGGAAATTCAGAACTCCAAAAAACAGCAAATAAATTAGATAATAAAAATATTAAATAAAATTATAGAAATTTTCAAAAATTTATTGTAATTTTTTAAAAATATCGAAATTTCTTAAAAATCACTTAAATTTCTCTTAAAAATCATTGTAACTTTCTTAAATATTTAATTTTTCAAAGAAATATCAAATTTTTTAAAAAATTATTGAAAAATATTTAAATTTTTTTTTAATTTTTTGATTTTTTAAAAAATTTTTTTGATTTTTTTTTTAATTTTTTGATTGAATTTTATAAATGCAATGTTGAAAATTAAAATTACCTATAGGCATAAGGTCCGACGTCGTTTACGGAAGTTTTTTCGCCGAAAAACCAGGCAGAATCGACGTTCGTGACGTTGAACATGTAATAATTGTAATAAGAGTTGGCCGGGAGATGGGACCAGTACCAGGTGATTGTTGAAGGTTGACCATCTCCATTTGTTGAAAGTTTTAATTGACTTTTCACAAGAGTTGGGAACAATGCCAGAGGGAAAGCTGTCAAAAAGAAGATCCCAATCAAAAGTAGGATAACTATGATAATCGATCCGGTCACTTTAGCGCAGATGGAGACCATCTTGTGTTCACGTTGAGACTACCTGGATCTACGTCCGAATGGGACGAGAAGGACGCGTGTAAGCTTCCTAGATAACGCCCAATCGTCTTATCAAATTTCTGGCTCATTAGATTTTTCAGCATTTATGGCATTTTCGCAAAAATTTAAAGCCATACTACACATTGTTTAAATTTTTTCTTTTATTTGTACTTTATTAAATTTAACAAAAAAATTTTTAAAATTAATTTCAAAAAAAAAATTAAAATAAAAGTGATCTAAAAAGACCAAATAATCCAAATATAAAGCAGTGCAACCAACGATATGACGCCGAGCGCTCAGCGTGGTCCCGACACGAATACCGTCCGCTCACAGGGAAATTTCTTTTCAACGCGACTCGTCCTTTCTCTGCTCTTCGTTCCGATTTGTCTCCAGAATTTCTCCTAATTTTACCTTTTCTTTTTATTTTTTCCACATATGTTCTATTTACCCTCAATCCCCTCACCAATATCACTACTTTAATCCGCACTTTCGCCATTTTTATCCTTTTAAAATCAGGTCTTTCCTCCAGCAAACCCTTTGCTTTATTCTGTTTTTATATGAAGTCTTCGTGTATTCTGTATTTCCCACATCCTTTTTCTATATCTAATTAGTTGTAATTGCAGGAACTATGGGTTTAGTCAAAGTCGTCAAGAACAAGGCTTACTTCAAGCGCTTCCAACCCAAATTCAAAAGAAGACGCCAAGGCAAGACTGACTACTATGCCCGTAAGCGTTTGACCGTCCAGGCCAAGAACAAATACAACACTCCCAAGTATCGCCTGATCGTTCGCTTTACCAACAAGGATGTGATTGCCCAAGTAAGGTTTTGACCGAGTAATCTTGGATTTTATATGAACTTGCAGATTGCTTACTCTCGCATCGTTGGTGATGTCATTGTTGCTTCTGCTTACGCTCACGAACTCCCTCGTTACGGCATCAAGGTTGGTCTCACCAACTACGCTGCTGCCTACGCCACCGGACTTTTGCTTGCTCGTCGTCACTTGAAAGCCCTCAAGCTCGATGAGATCTACAAGGGAACTGATGAAGTCAACGGAGAGGACTACAACGCCGAAGTTGAAGGTGACAACCCTAACCCTTTCATGGCTGTTCTCGATGTCGGACTTGCTCGTACCAGCACTGGTGCCAAAATCTTCGCCGTCATGAAGGGAGTTGCTGATGGTGGAATCTACGTCCCCCACAGCGAAACTCGTTTCTTCGGATACGATCCCGAATCTAAGGAATACAACGCTGAAGCACATCGTGACCGCATCTTTGGAAAGCACGTCGCTGATTACATGAGAATGTTGCAAGACGAGAGCGAAGATGCTTACAAGCGTCAGTTCAGCAAGTTCATTGAAGCGGGTGTCACGGCCGATGGTTTGGAAGGTATGTATAAGAAAGCCCACGACGCCATCCGTTCCAACCCTGAACGTGAAGCTAAGCAGGAGAAGAAGGTCAACCGCAAGCGCTGGAACGAGAAGAAGCTGACTTACGAGGAGCGCAAGAAGCGCGTCGAAGAGAAGAAAGAACAGCTTCTTCAGATCCTGAGAGAGCAGGAAGGCGAAGAGTAAATTTTATTTGTTGTTGATTTCGTAATTGTTTACAACAGCGGTTGTAATAAACTGTTCCCATATCCTGTGCCTGGTTTCACGATTGAGTGTTCATGGAACATTGCGCTTGAGAAATTTAATGTGGGGAAATTTGACGGAAAGTGTACAGAAAGCCCAGTTCCTTTATGGAACCCGTTACTGTCAGCTTCATAATTCATTCAATTGTCTCAATTTCCCTAGGCGTTTCTGGGAGAAACGGCTGTTTGGCTTTCGGCACACGGCGGGAGGAGCAGTTTTTCCGATTTCAGTTGTGGACAATTGAGCAAAGGCCTACTCATCCGAAGACGGCTTTAATCCGTCCGGGTTCAAGTGTCTATTGTTGCGTTTCATCTCAAGTACTGAATTTGTTCAAATTTGCATAAAACGGATTTGTAAGACTCAATTTAAAAAGGTCCCAATTTTGTTCTATTTCAATTTTCTTTTTGCATTTTGAAATTTTTCGCTGTTATTTGATATATGTTAAATTTTTGAAATTGAACATGAAAGTAAGTTTTTTTAAATTAATTTTAGTGAAATTATTATTTAGTAATAATTGTGGATAGTGTCTAAATGAACGAGGAATTATCACAAATTAGACACTATCCAGAGGATTTTTATTGAAGGTTTTTCTGGGGATAGTGTTTGAAAAAATTAACAAATTGCTAAAATTAATCACTATCTAAAAAGTTCTCATTGAAGTTTTTACGGATAGTGTCTAAAATAGTGAAAATTTGCTAAAAATGATCACTATTTGAAAAGTCTTCATTTATGGATAGTGTCTAAAATAGTGAAAGTTTGCCAAAATTAGTCACTATTTAGGAAGTTTTTATTCATGGATAGTGTCTAAAATAGTGAAAGTTTGCCAAAATTAGTCACTATTTAGGGAGTTTATATTCATGGATAGTGTCTAAAATAGTGAAAGTTTGCCAAAATTAGTCATTATTTAGGGAGTTTTTATTCATGGATAGTGTCTAAAATAATGAGAATTTGTTAAAAATGATTACTATTTGGAAAGTCTTCATTTATGGATAGTGTCTAAAATAGTGAAAGTTTGCCAAAATTAGTCACTATTTAGGGAGTTTATATTGGAATTTTCATTCATGGATAGTGTTACTTTAGTTACTATCCAGATAATTTCTGAATTTTCACGAATAGTGTTGGTTTAATTTATCCGAATTTTAAAAACGTAATTTTTCAGATGGATTATTGGATTTGGTTAACATGTTTTTTTTGAGTTTCGTTCTGCAGAGCTTACTGTTGGCCGGTGCCACGGAGAATCTTCCAGAATCGTGTCTTCTCAGATGTAAAGACAACTACGTAAGTTTTGCTAAATTGAGATTTTTATTTTCACATAAAACGGACCGAAGCCAGATCTGCTGAAACTCAAAATGCCCTCGGGGGATTGCCCAAAGTTGCCGATGGTTCTTTGGAGACTCGAAAACAAAAAGGTTGTCAAATTTTGCGCGAGCCATTTTGACGAATTATTCTTTTTGAAAAATAACAGTTTAGAATTATTTCACAATGGCAACAAGAGATACAAGACCCACTACAGTTGCCCTGAGGGCATATACTTGATAGAAGTCTATCAGTGGAGAATCAAAAAAATAATAAACTAAAAAACAACATTTTTGAAATTTAATATTCATATACACAGCGAATTTTGGCAATATGTTCCGGTGAATCATTTATTCAATTTTTGTAGGAATAAATAAAGGTACGTAGTCACTTTGCTACCAGGAAGTGCAATATTCCGCTTTGGCGGTAACAAAGTGAATCTACCCCATAAATAAATATAAATCAATTTTGGCTATCTGTTTTCATGAAACATTAAATTTTTGTAGAATATAGACAAATTTAAATCAATTTTGGCGATCTGTTTTTATGAAACATTCAATTTTTGCAAGATATAAACAAATATAAATCGATTTTGGCGATCTGTTTTTATGAAACATTAAATTTTTGTAGGATATAAACAAATATAAATCGATTTTGGTTATCTGCTTTTATGAAACATTCAATTTTTATAGGATATAAACAAATATAAATCGATTTTGGCGATCTGCTTTTATGAAACATTAAATTTTTGCAAGATATAAACAAATATAAATCGATTTTGGCGATGTGTTCCAATAAAACATTCATTCTTTTACATTAACGACAATTTAGGGCAATTATTTTTTGAGAAACAAACTGGCGAAAACCAATTTTACCAATCTTTTTTAATTCACTATTTGTTCTTTTATATTCTATAGGGATTAGGCCATGCATTCCTTTCCTGCAAAATTCAAAGTTCAATTTATTTGTAATAATATTTCCAATTTTTAAAATTTATTTTTTTAAAATTAACTGATTCAAGCCAGTCATTTTTTTTCTTCTGATTCAAGCCAGTCATTTTTTTCTTTTGATTCAAGCCAGGACAAGTCGGTTTTGACGGTTCCTCCCAGCGACATTTCCTCCCCACTGACGTCAGAGACTGAAAAGTGCGAAACCAGCGCGCGTCAGTGGGGGGAAATGTCGCTGGGAGGAGCTGTCGTGCAGCCGATTTTGACAAATTATTCTGATTTGCCACTTATTTTTTATATTAACGTGTGCTAGACCAGTTATCCTTTCCCTAAAGTCCAAGCCAGTGCGAGTCGAATTATTTGGTCTGATCCCGGGTCTCGGTTGGTTTCATATAAAATCACTTTCACGTTCGTTTTTCCCTAAAACTTTCCACGTTTTTTAAAATATAAATATTATATAATTTATAGTACCTTATATATTTTAAAAATTATAAATCAATGTAATTTTATTTATAATCAGGATTTTCAGATGAATACGATGCAGGACTTACTGGCAGACTCCGCTTCAGAATGGTCCTTGAATCTTGTGACACCTCTCCAGAACCTGTTCCATCGGTCTTCGAGGACTTCGATCCGACCCCGAGTCGAGATTGCCTGCCGATCTCACGACGAATTTCTAAGTTGTTTAAAATCATGCCATTCAACAAATGCCAGACAAGCGTTATTAGATGGACAAGAATCCTGGTCAACAATATGTCACGCATTCAGAACAGATTCTGAATTTTCAAATTATATATTACCATGTTGGGCTGAAAACGGTGATGAACTTTCTAAAAAGTGTCATATTCATGCACTAATGGTCCAAAACAGTGTCATGGATTTAATTCAAAATGGTGTCAGAGATATTCAAAATAATTTGGGAGATCTTTGCAGGTTAGTTTTTTAAATTTTTCAAATCTTTTTAAAAAACTTTTTTAATTTCTCAAAATCCTTTTTTCAAATCTTTCAAAAATTCTTTTTTCAAATCTTTAAAAAAATTTTTTTTAATTTTTCAAAAATTCTTTAATTTTTCAAAACTTTTTTTATTTTCTTAAGAATTTTTTTTCCAATTTTTTAAAATTAAATCTCTAGAAATTCGTAATGAAGCAATTTTGTATAAAAAATTATTTTTAATTTTCTTCAATATTTTTTAGAACAATTACAATTTACGACAAATGTTACATTTGGCAGACTGACCGATATTGTGGTGAAAAAGGATGGAGATTTCTTCTTGGATTAAATCAAAAAGCTTCAATGGCATTAATCAAACTTTTATCTAAACATGCTTTCATCGAAAAAATTCCTGAAAGTTGTCAACAATGGACTTCACCTTCTCAATACGCTGAATGGCATGCAGAAAGAATAGCTGCATTCAAAAATTCTGCCCCTTATTTATCAATGATTTTTGTATTATTTGCGGGAATTTTACAAATTTAGGATTTTTCACTTTACAAGACACCGTGAAGAGCCTTAAATATAAAAAAATAAAAAATAAATCAGTACAATAATAAATGAAAAAAATTTTTGTGCGATAGTTGGTTTCTTGGGACATTTATTTCCTGGATATTTAGAATTATTTTTTTGAAATTTTGGTAATTTTTGGAAATTAAAAAAATAATCCAAAAAATTTTAATATTTTAAGACTTCATTTCTCGAGGGCATTTACCGTTTTCGACTCGCACTGGTTTTGAATTTTTAAAATTAATTTTTAAATTTTGGTAATTTTTGGAAATTAAAAAATTAATCCAAAAAATTTTAATATTTTAAGATTTCATTTCTCGAGGGCATTTACCATTTTCGACTCGCACTGGTTTTGAATTTTTAAAATTAATTTAGGTAATTTTTGGAAATTAAAAAATTAATCCAAAAATTTTAAAAATTTGATCCTTTTCGATTTTCATTAATTTCAAATTTTAAAATTAATTTTTTTCGATTAAAATTTCAGACTAATTTTTAAAAAATTTATCCAAATCGAAAAAATAAACACTATACAGTAAATTTTTAATTTTTTCAGTCACATTATCGTTTTAAATTAATTTGTAAAAATTTTTTAAATTTCAAAACCAGTAAAAATCAAAAAAATACTATACAGTAAATTTTTAAATCATTTTAGTCACATCGGCATTTTAGATTAAAATAAATCTAAAAAATCCACATTTACAAAAAAAACTAGACTAAATGCCACAGGAAAAACTAACTATCGTACAATTAACAGAGGAGCGGCCTCAAATGACCCGAATTTTAATTTTTCCAAATCTGCTTGCGCTGTGACAAAAAAAAACTACAAAAATTGGCCAAATATTTAAAAAGGCATATTCTAAGCCACTTCTGGAAATTCATGAAGTTTCAAACGAGCTAAATTTTCTTCTAATGTTTCAACCGTCATATTGGTAGCTTCGTCTCTGATAGATGCATACAGAGCAGATGATAGATAACGTTCACCAAAACTAGGAAGAACAGTAACTACCAATTTTCCTTCCATTCCTGGTAAATTGGCTACTCTAATAGCAGCAACGACATTTGCTCCACTTGAAATTCCACAAAGAAGTCCTTCTTCAAGTGCAAGTCGACGAGACATAACGATCGCTTCGTCGGAATGAACTTTGACTATATCTTCGTAAAGTTCTGTATCGAGAACTTTAGGAACAAACCCAGCACCAATTCCTTGGATTTTATGCGGACCAACTGGATATCCACTCAGAATCGCGGATTCTTCTGGTTCAACGGCGAACATTCTGACTGACGGCTTCTGTTCCTTCAAGTACCGTCCGGCCCCGGTGATTGTACCTCCGGTTCCCACTCCAAAGACACAAACATCGACTTGGCCATGTGTTTGACGCCAGATTTCGGGACCAGTAGTGTTGTAGTGAATTTTGGGATTATTTGGGTTCTCGAACTAGAATCGCAATAAATACATTTAAAAAATCCAATTAATCAAACCTGTTGGAGAATGAATGAATTAGGAATACTACTGGCGAGTTCTTGAGCTCTTTCGATTGCCCCGTTCATTCCGCGAGCAGGATCAGTTAGAACTAATTCGGCTCCATATGCCCTCAATAATGTTTTCTAAAAATTAAATTAAATTAAATTTTTGTTTAAGTAATTACCCTTTCGGAACTCATGCTGGCAGGCATAGTGATGATCAATTTGTATCCTCGAGAAGCCGCAACGAAGGCCAAAGCGATACCGGTGTTGCCACTCGTCGGTTCGATCAATGTCGTCAATCCAGGACGAATTTTGCCTTCATTTTCGGCTTCTACAACCATAGAATACCCTATTCTGTCCTTAACCGAAGCAGCCGGATTGAAATATTCCAGTTTCACGGCTGAAAGGAAAAAATTAAGTTCATATATAAAAGTTATTTTAAACTTAGGTTTTCATATATCAAAACTACTTTAAACTAAATTCTTCATATATCGAAATTAATTTGAACTTGGTTTAAAGCAATTTCGACATATGAAAAACCAAGTTCTCCTTACACACAAAAACTACTTTCAATTTAAGTTTCATTTATAAAAACTACTTTAAATTTAACCTTTCATACACAAAACTTGTTTTCAATTTGATTTTTTATATAAAGGAACAATTTTAAAGCAAGTTTTCTACACATAAAAATGCCTTAAACATTCTTCACATGTTGAAGTTATTTTAAATTTAATTTTCCATATATCGATCGACTCAGAAAAGATAGATTTTTCAGAATTGTAGTGAAAGCGAAATTTATATAAAAACTCACCGATTTTTGCTTTGCAGCCTTCGGAAACTCGGCGGAGATAAACCATCGGAGTGTTCCCGATCAACTGACAAGCATCTTCAGCAACAGAGTTACGATCAGCCATTTTGTCATAAAATTGACGAAAATCTGAAAAAAATTAAAATTTAAACGATAAACGTTGCCAAGAAAATCTCGTGAAACAAAATGAAGGACAAACAACGTTGACAAAAAGAACAAGTGAGAGACAAAAATTCTTTGGTCGATCATCAGTTTTTTAGTTTTGTTTGTCCAAAATTATTTTTGACGTGACAAAACAAATAGTTTTTAACGCCAAGTTTCTTGCTGAGTTATTTTGTAATAACTGTCCGTCAAGAAACAAAATTGATTTTTCAGTTAATCATTTAAAATGGAAAAACGGATAAAAACTGCGCAATCACGTGAAATATTTTCGAGAGTGAGGACTCAACACAACTTGGTCGAAAAAGATTAAAAAAAATTTATTTGGTCCGCTTACATTTTCCAGTCAGCAATGCCAAAGTCTGGTTGGCAACTCGCCAAATAATCTCTTCTTTCTTATTTTCTTGAGAGAAAAATTAAAATAAGACTGTCTTTTGTAATTTCGCGGGAATTCAAATTTATTTTTTTTAAATAATAAAACTTTACGATCAATTTTTTTATTTTTGTCATTAAACCTGTCTCATGAACAGATTATCTGCTTTTTGATTCCTGATAGTACAGAAACGAAATTTGTGCAATTAAAATTTTATTTCCAATCAAAATTAAAAGTATTATATCACTTCAAAAATCACTAAAATCCCATAAATCATAAAGCGTCTGGACTGTACGGTAACTACTCCCCTGGGGCACTTAATCCCTTCCAATTTTCACTGATTTCAAAATTCTTTTTAAATTAATTTTTGTTTTTTGTCATTTCAAAGATGTAAAAAATTTAAAAATTTAAAAATCCGATTCCCTGAGGCACTTAACCTTTTTCGATTTTCACTAATTTCGAAATTTACAGATCAATTTTTGGTTTTCTGATTGGAATTTCAAGGATAAAAAAATTGATTTAAAAAATTAAAAATTTAAAAATCCGATTTCCTGAGGCATTTAACTTTTTTCGATTTTCACTAACTTTAAAATTTTTGAATTTGTAAATCAATTTTTGGTTTTCTGATTGGAATTTCAAGGATAAAAAAATAAAAAGTAAGAATTCCAAAAATTCGATTCCCTGAGGCATTTAGTCCCTTGAATCATATTACTTTCGAAATTGTTTTAAAATTAATCTTCTCAGTCACTTGTCGACGTTCTAGACAAATCCAGATACCAAAATTGATCTAAAATAAAAAACAAAACCATTTTTTAAAAATTACGAAAAATCAAAAGCCCTAAGGGAAAAAACCACCGTACATCCAATATGACTAGAAAAAAACAGCACATTCTTTACAAAAACGAACAACTTCCAGAGTTTCATCATCATAGAGACTGTTGACTGCTTTGTAAACTTTCACAATACCCTCCGGCCCTTCTACTTTCGCTTCATTTCCATCAATTAGAAATTTATAAATTTCACTTTCATTGTTGATAATTAATATTTTTCCATCATCTGTAATTTCAAATCCGTTGATATTTTTCAACAATTCCTTGTCTCTTTCGTCATCATCCAATCCAACAGTTCCAAATTTCTTGTCAAAATACTGTTTGACTTTCGTGAAAGCTCTGTAGATGACCCTGTAGGCTTCTATTCTGATTTCAAAACTAGTGTTATTTTGAGAACATTTCGTGCATCTAGATTGAAAATCATTCACATTGACGATTGTTTTGGTTTTAATCATCGCAGTCTCCAAAATACTGTAATCCGATTGATCCTGATTTGCATAAATCCATCTTGATTTCAAAGTTCCGGCAAATTTTTCTTTTTCAAACTAAAATGTAATTTAATTATCACACTATTATGAAATTCATATATGAATTTTCTACGAAATTGTCTCGATAGGAATTTTCATAGTTTTTAGAAACTACAGTAAGTTAGAATTTCGGTTTCAATGATTATTTCGTAATCAATTGTAAAATTTGTATGAACTTTTTTACAAAATGGTCTTGACGAGAATTTTTGGGACATATTGCAGACTACAGTAACCTGCTGATTTTGAGATTAACTAATGATCATTTCATAGCAATTTTTTAGTACTAAATTCTTTCTGAATAGGTCCACAAATTTCTAAACTAGGATACATAACGCTATATCCACCCTCTAGGATTAATTTTCATATATGAAACTTAACAAATACCCCAAAAAATCTACTAAAAATAAGTTTTTTTAATTGTATTTTGATTATTAAAAAACCTACTGGAAATCTACTCCCTAGGAAGTACAAATCTGTATTGATATTATTTTCGATGAATTCTATTTAATAAATTTAGGAACTTCTAAACTAGGATACATAACGCTATATCCACCCTCTAGGATTAATTTTCATATATGAAACTTAACAAATACCCGAAAAAATCTACTAAAAATAAGTTTTTTCAATTGTATTTTGATTATTTAAAAACTTACTGGAAATCTACTCCCTAGGAAGTACAAATCTGTATTGCCCGATGAATTCTGCCAGAATCTGATTCATTGCAGCGGCTTTGATAGTTCCTTCATTAACTTCTCCCGATAATCGAAAGTTTTGTAACCACATCTCCGTAAAATCGGAACTACTTTCAGAAGCGGTGTATCCACAACAATCATCACATCCTCTGGCAATTTCACATTTTCATTATTTACTTCAATATTCAACAATTTAAAATTTGTATTATCTATTGTCATTAATATATCCGATACGGTAGATTTCCTATTTCCAATTACTGTAAATATTCCATTTTCTGTTGTTGGTTTACAGTATTAACCACACCACATTCTATGAAATTTTTCGCTTCTCCATCTGATTTCAAAACTTCATAGATCGCATGAATCATGTCCTTATAACTACCGTAACATATCTGGCATCTTGAGCGGCATATATCATTTGTTCTCTTCGAAGTGGTCTGTTTTCCAATTTCCGATTTGTTCTTCTTTTTTTAATGAATTTTTACAAATATATTCGACAAATTTTTCAAAGAATTTGTTGGTGGAATTCCATCGGGAAAAACAACTTTCTGAATTCGGAATTATTAAAAACACATTCTGTTAATTTTTTCAAATCTAGGAATTTTGGTTGTTTTTCTGCAAATAATTTCTTCAAAGACGGAAATGTTGATTGAAGAAATTTCAGGTCATTGTTAACGTCGAATCCTACACATACACGATCTGGTTGGAAAAATAATTCAAATAATCCATTCCATTTTAATATATCCATCGATTTTCCTTCGGTCCGCAGTCTACTTACATCAATAATGTATACTGTATCTCCATCGGAAATTTGAAAAAGAGCAGCTCTAAAAATAAAAATAATTTAAATTTAAAAAATTCAGATTATTTTAAAAAATAAAAATTATTTAAATTTAAAAAACTTAAATTATTTTAAAGTAAAAAATAATTTAAATTTAAAAAATTCAGATTATTTAAAAAATAAAAAATTATTTTTAAAAAAATTATTTAAATTTGAAAAATCTAAATTATTTTTAAAAAAGTAAAAAATAATTTTAAAAAATTAAAATTACTTTAATAGTTATTTTAATTTTTAAAAATTAAAATTATTTTAATAGTTATTTTAATTTAAAAAAATTAGATTATTTCGAAAAATAAAATATAATTTAGATTTAAAAAAATTAGATTATTTAAAAAAGTAAAAAATAACTTAAAAAAATTAAAATTACTTTAATAGTTATTTTAATTTAAAAAAATTTAATTTTAACCAAAATCAAAGATCTTACTGTTGAATCCCATTAGAATTTTGACAAACAAAATTGGCTTCAATATCGAATCCAACAAGATGACAAGGTTGGAGCCATTGGAGTAACTGAGGCCATTGCTCTTGTGAACCTATCCAATAAATTTCAAAATTTCCACAATTCACCGGCATCATGTGTGGATTAACTGGCTTCAATATATCTTTCACAAAATTTCGAGCATTTGTAAGATTTTTTTGCGCATATGTTGGGAGATTTTCAAATGACGGAAAATTGACAACTTTAGCATCATCCATTTCATATATAAATCCATCAACTATTTCTTGATCATAACGTCGAAGTGTGGGAAAAATCCTCTTCAGAATTCCAGGATGATCATACACAGCTCTAAGTACTTGCTAAAACAGAAAATTTTAAAAAAATACTTCAAATTATTCAAATTTTTAGAATTTAAAAAACATATTTGAAATTTTAAAAATATTTAAAATTATTCAAATTTTTAGAATTTAAAAAATATTTAAAATTATTCAAATTTTTAGGATTTAAAAAATATTTAAAATCATTCAAATTTCTAGAATTTGAAAAACATATTTGAAATTTTAAAAATATTTAAAATTATTCAAATTTCTAGAATTTAAAAAACATATTCAAAATTATTTAATAATTTCTAAAATTTTAAAAATATTTAAAATTATTTAAAATTTTTAAAGTATTTTAAATCAAATTTTTTTACATTTAAAATTTTTAAACATGTCCAAAAAATTATTGTTTAAAAAACTTAAAATTTAAAAATTTCTATTAAATTTTAATTTTTTAATATTAAAAATTAAAAACTTACAATTATTACTGCTGATTTTTCTCTTTTCGAAGATAATCGTTCTATTTGATACTGAAAATCATTCAAAATTCTATTTACAACGGCATTTGGCATCGTAGATTCTAACGAAAAAACATTAACAGCAAGTTTGTAACATTGATCTTCAATTTTTTTCATTTCAAAGTTATCCAAAAATTTTTTTTCTAATTCATCTTTCGGAAACGGTCTGGGTTTCGCCAAAAATCCATCGAGATAACTGACGATAATTTTTCGAGATTCTTCGTTGTTTAATAAACATCTGGGAATATCCCGTTCGTGAATAAGAAAAGAAATAACAAATTTTTTAAGATTTTTTTGATCAAATTGTGGAAATTTGAATGCCGAAATCCAACTTAGAACGATTCCAGGATGAAATTCAATTTGTTTTTCGAGTTCGTTCAGCGTCACAACAGCGTATTCAGAGCTCAAATCCGAGAGATTTAGTACACGTTCGATAACTTGGTGTCTATCTGGTTTGATCTTCATCTGACAGAGCACATTGATACCATCTCTCTAAAAAATTACGATATTATAAAACTCAAAACTTTCACGAAATTTCTCTCAACATGAATTTTCTTTAAATTCTCAACTTTTCTGGTTTTTAAAGTTTTCATGATATTCAGGAAACTTCTGTAAGATTATATAAAATTTGAAAACTTTTAACTGGATTCTAGAAAGTTCGAAAAATTAATATAAAAATACGGAAAATTTTAATAGGATTCTGAGGAATTTTAGAGCTTTTAATTCAATCCTAAGTGATTTTATGAAATTTTATAAAATTTGAAAACTTTTAATTAGATTTTAGAAAGTTCGAGAAATTAATATAAAAATGCGGGAAATTTTAATAGGATTCTGAGGAATTTTAGAGCTTTTAATTTAATCCTAAGTGATTTTATGAAATTTTATAAAATTTGAAAACTTTTAATTAGATTTTAGAAAGTTCGAAAAATTAATATAAAAATACGGAAAATTTTAACAAGATTCTGAGGAATTTTAGAACATTTAATTCAATCCTAAGTGATTTTATGAAATTTTATAAAATTTGAAAACTTTTAACTGGATTCTAGAAAGTTCAAAAATTTTAAAGATTCCAGAAAAATTTAATGAGATTCTCGAACATTTAATTCGATACTAGGTAATTTTACATAATTTTACGAAATTTCCGAATTCTAGAAGACCAAAAAATCCCATTCAACTCAATTTTTGAGATTTTTTACAAATTTTTAGAAAATTTTATAATTTTAATAATTAAAAAACTTACAATCATCCTTGGATCTAATTTTTCCTCTACTTCCTTAGCTAAGAATTCCACTCCGTCTTTCTCCAGATCCCTGAGGGTATGACCGGCAACGAACACGTATTCAGTGACGATTTCCATTTTTTTTTCTGGTTCCAAACGATAAGGCTCGGCTTTCATCAGATCAATGTAAGCCAATCCCATGAAAAATCTTTGACGAAAAGAAACACTACTGTTTAATTCAAAAAAGAAATTTTTCAAAGATTGATAAAGAGCATTTTCGAGATTTTCTGGTTTTTGTTCGATAATTTCAAAAACGTTATTTCTCGCATTTTGATATAATTTAGTAAATCTTTCTTTTCTGGATTCAGACGTACTCGTCATGGACACAACTCGACCCGCAACCAGTGGCAGCCTAAGGGGCCTAAACAGCATAAACCAAATAATGAAGCTAAAAAATAACATTAATTCACAAATATAATCGAACTTGGATATAAGATACCCCCTGGGATCGGTCAAATCGTATGTTATAACAAAGGATGTACTATAGCAGGGGTATTTTATATCCAAGTTCTACTGTATATAAATATGTATAAATAATAATATACATGTAAATATATACAGTCGAACTTGGATATGAGATACCCATTAGAACCGGACAGAGCGTATCTTACAACATAGGATATATCATAACGGAGGTATTTTATATCCAAGGTATACTGTGTTAAAAGTTCCGAAACCATATATCAAAATTCTTTTAATTTCCAAATCCTCATATATCAAAATTCTCCCAATTTTCAAAACCGTATGCAGTCGAACTTGGATGTAAAATACCCCCTGGGATCGGTCAAATCGTATCTTACAACAAAGGATATATCATAGCGGAGGTATCCTATATCCAAGGTATACTGTATATCGAAATCTGTGAAAAATAACTCTATAATTTTAAATACGCGTAAAAATCAAAAGTCACAAAAGTAAACTATCAGCAAAAATTCATTGATTAGCCAGATTTTTCATTTTTTCAACGGTCATTCCATGAACAACACAAGGGTATGTTCAAAAGTGCAATAGTTGCTCCCAGGGACATTTCCTTTCCCTATTTCGTAATATTCATCTCATTTTTTTCGTTTTTATAATTTTTAATTGAATTAACTTAATATTTCAATAAGGTGAAAAATCAATTTAAAATTAAAAATTTTGAAATTAAAAAAAACAAAAAAGATGAATATCTTTAAAAAGTAACTTTCTGCAGGCCAAATTTATCTTTTTAGACTGGGTATTTGGTATGTGAAATAATATAATATAACAATTTAAAAAAATTAGTTTAAAAAGTATTTCGAAATTTAAAAAAAATTAATATCTTAAAAAAGTAATTTTCTACAGGCCAAATTTTTTTTTGACTAGGTATTTGGTATGTGAAATTGTCTAACATTATGATTAAAAAGAAAAAATTAATTTAAAAAGTATTTTGAAATCAAGAGATCAAATATCGCTGGAGAGCAACTGTCGCAAATCACCGAAGGATATTCAAGGAATCACAACCGACATTACAGTACCCTATCGAAAGTAAGTTTTTTTTTGTATAAATATATTCAAAAAATAAAAACACAGGTTCCTATTACTGTATCTGATCTACTTTGATAAACTTCTTACTTAACAAAAACATTTAAATATTCAAAGCCAAATAATAATAACAGGAATAATTTACTTATTCTTCGGTGTTCTTGAAGACGAAAAATATCAAAGCCAACATCAAGGCATCTCCAGTGATAAAAATGAAAAAATTAATTTATGAAAATATGCAAATTTACAAATTACTCCTGAGAATCTTGGATCCGAATTGGTTTCTGGTTGACGTCGATGACTTCCCATCGGATATTGACAGCTCGTAAGTCTGATCTGAGCAGTCTTTTAATTTCTTGTTCGGTTTCAGGAATGTCCATGAATTTCATTTTTTTCGTTTTTCTCCATCTTCGTCTTCTGACACTCTTCAACGGAGGTGTGATTCCATGTGGAAATTGAAGTAACTTATCTCTTTCAGCAATCTGCTCTCTAAATTCCGGATCATTCGTCTCGCCTTCAGGGACCTCCTTGACTTTCGGCAATTCTGGTGGATTTCTACAATTAAGAATTTAAGAAACATGACCGACTTTGTATACGTCTGTCTTGAGTCTTGTAAGCCTGGAAAATAAAACTCATTAAAAAAGCAAAATTGATATATGAACTTACTTCAATCATGCACCGCAGGTCCTGAATGACGGAATTTAAGGAATTTTTTCCAATTGTTTTGTTGGTTTCTTCGGTACAAACTTGATTGCTACTTTCTTGTCCAGATTCAGGATGTGAGAGATCATATTGAAGATCAGAGTTTATGAATTCATCAACAGCAGGAGCAACTTCATCCGGAACCCTAACGATCACACGAGTTTCCCCTTCATCATCTATTAGATCTCCAGATTTCGATTTTCTTCGGTTAGATCTGGATATAAGCAAAGTAATGAGGATTTAGATCAAGATTACAGTGACACACGAAGGAAAATCAGAAAACGGCGAAATTTCAAAATCACTAAAAATTTCGTTAGTCACAGAACGCCAAAATGTGGGAAATTCTCATTTGAAATTTAACACTTTATTTGGAATCTTTATTATTCTAAAAATATTGAAATAGTTTAATTTTTAATTTCGTAGACATAAATGCCAATACTTAATTAAAGAATTATGATTGGTGTAGACATTCCAAATCGTCCCAAAAGTCTTGAATTTTTTGAAAATTTTCACTTTTCGTTCGCCAATCGACGAATAGTTTTTTTCCATCAGGATTGTAATGAAAATTGTGCTTTATTTTCATTTTTGTCAAAGTTTCAGCAGTTTCCAGAACGTTTTCAAGTTGTATCTGGGTGTTCTCAAGGTTTTTGTTACATTCTTCTGCGAATTTTAGCAAAAAGTGTTTTGACTTCTGAAATGAAAAAAGTAGTTAAATTTATAAAACAAATAAAAAATAAAAAATAAATTGTAATAGGACCGTGATCGGAACGGTGATAACTTCACCGATCCAGAGAGAGCAGTCTTAACAAAGATCTATCGATCGTGTTGCTTTTGTATTTTATAACTTGTTTATAATAATAGTTTAATTGCCCAAGTTTGAGATTTGTGTTCGGAATGAAGTAACAAAGAGACAATATTTCTGTTATATCCGTCACGCCGAGTGACCCACGTTTAGATGAGAAGGGAAAATAGTATAGAAAAGATTTATCAAATACATGCCTTAGGCACAGTACAAAACACTATGTTGAACTTGACATAAACAACCAACTGAACTTCACGCCAAGAGAAACTGTATGTCCTCTTGGCGGTGCTAAGGCAATCCGTTCGGGACCAAACGTTCCTTATTGATGTTAAGGCAATCCGTTCGGGACCAAACGTTCCTTATTGATGTTAAGGCAATCCGTTCGGGACTAAGCGCTCCATATTGACGTTAAGGCAATCCGTTCGGGACCAGGCGCTCCCTGTCGGTTGCGCTTTTTACTAAAGATGAAGGCCTGACCTAACAATTTCGAACAGACCGATGTTCACTTTTCTAATTACTTGTTCGTTGTATCGTAGTTTCAATTATTAGAAAATGATGAATTAGCATTAATTTTGGAAAATAACCAAAATTCAGGAGTATATTTTAAACGAAAAAGTAGGAAAATTACACCCAAAAATATCTCCAATATACCGAATGCATAAATTTGGCTCTTTGTGTAAGTGCATTTTTTCAATGTATCGGTGCAAAAAAAAAATAATTTATCCGATAAATCAAAGCCGTTTTAATATTTTCACGCATTATATATCAAGTACTTTTTTAGTGTGTAGCATTGATTCCATAACGATTAATAATGGATTTACTCATTGATCATAAAATTTCCTCTTAATCTTTAAGAATCGTTTGTCCCAAGATAGCAACTGCAATCACGTACACAAAAAAACGTAACTTTTGGCCCCGTAACAATTGCGAAATAAGAATGTGACATAATTGTCTCATTTTTATAATTATTTGACGTTTGTGACGAAAATTAAAACTTAATAGTGACGATTTGTATTTGTTAATAAGTTAAAAATCATATTTTTTGTCTATTGATATCGATGGATTATGTATGAAATATGAATATCATTGAAGCGGCTCTGATATATCGGGTACTTTAGATTCAATATATAGTTGCATTAAGTTTGTACAAAAAAATGTAACTTTTAATTTTTTAACAAATGCGAAATGTAACATAATCGTCTCATTTTTATAATTATTTGACTTTTGTGACGAAAATTAAAACTTAATAGCGACGATTTGCATTTGTTAATAAGTTAAAAATTATATTTTTTGTGTAGTCCAGAAAATAAAAAATATAGAAAATTGAGAATGAAATGACATTGATGCCACTAAGAACGATCTTTGATGTGTTTTTTGGTTATGAAATCGCTTACCAATCGTTCGGTTATGAAAGAAAAGTGACCATTTGAATTACTTTTAATCGATTGTTTCAACTTCGAAACACAATCAAAACTGGTGTCAAATTTGTTGTCTCTACAGTATTTACTGATGACAATAATCGCTTTGATGCACATCATAGCTTTTTCTTTCATATTCTTTTTGTTTTTCACTAAATATGTTGGTTATGTATATACAGTAATTTAAAGTTTACGGTAATTTAAAATAATGGTCAGTTTTCCAGCTACGGTTGTAGCTCCACCGGCCGCTAATGCTCCTCCCCAGATAGGGGTAGCTATGACCATTGGGATCCAAAACAGAAAAGCTCCGGCAGCTACACCCACGACTCCAGTAATGACGAGTCCTATTCCGATGTAGAAGAACGTATCGTCTTTGAACTCTTCCATCAGAGTTTTGATTTCTTCTAGTAATTTTTTTTCTTCTTCGGTGGGCTGTTTGTTATTTTGTCGATTACTGTTTTCGTTAGTTGATTCCTTATTCGGTTTACTATTTGATGAAATATTAGAATTTTTACAAAGCTTGGGATTTGTGACAACTTCAGATGTAGCATTTTGCATCTTTAAATCTTCTTTTCGTTTTTCTTCGCAGTTTTTCCCAGTATTGATTACTTCTTTATCTTTTTTCTTCACTTCTTGTTCATCTGGACTCAAGTCCGATTCATGATTCGGTTTTTCGATTATCCCAGCTAGTTCCAAGGCATATGTGAAAATTCTTTCCATATCCTTTTGGGCGAATTTCTTGATCCGAGCAATTTGAAAGTATTCATTATTGGTAATAAATTCCTGGTTTGTAATAACTTTTTTCAACAGCTTTTTGAAGGAATCCCTAGATTTGCTGTAAGGTCTTGTTAGATCCTCATATTCTATATCGTGAAGTTCCTTTTCCAGGATAGCTATGTACGGGTCATTGTTGATAGGATAGATATTGTTTTCGACATTAAACTTTATGTTTAATTCCTCAGACAACTTGCCGATAATCAGTACACTTTTTCTTACCTTAAATAAAGTGGTTTTTACTGTATTTGGATGAAATCATTTACATTTAAATTAGAAGAAAAAGTTTGCAAGAAGCTTGTGTAATTGACAAATCCCGGATCGAGAATCTTGCTCATAGTTGTTATGACATGAGGCATTCTATTATGGATCCTACTTTCTCCATCTTTGAGAACGAAGCAAATCATGTTAAACGACTTTAGATTCACAATATGTTCGACGATATTTAAGTGATTGTTGTATTCCATTTCTTCAGATCCACTGGTATCGTTATTTCCCACTGGATCCAATACCATCACCAGATAATCTCTTCCTAAACTTATATTATTAGTTGTTACTAAATAATCGATTACCATTGTCATTATATTCAAAAGAGTAAGTAACAGACTCGGTAGTTGCGCTTTCTCCATATTCTCCTCTTTCATTTTCCACGTGATATCCTTCCAACTGTTTAGATATTCGTTCACTCCCATCGGCATTGGGGACGAAGCTACAGAGGGAGACGGCATTGACACATTTTCCTTCTTTAGCTTCATCCCAAGTTTCATAATTGATAGAAGTTATGAGATGGTTGATGGTAGTGGATTTCCCGACTCCAGTTTCTCCGAGGAAGACGATCGTTCGTTGCTCTCTCTGATCTTTCTGGAGTTCCATTAAACTTTTAAAATTCTCCTCGGATCGAACTTTTGGGTGATTGTTATGACAGCACTTCCAGTAGAAATCAGTCATCTTCCGGTCGCCACAGTAACAGGAGAAGTAAACTATTTCTTCTTGTTCAAACGTCTCCAACTCGTTCCCACAGTGAGCACAGTGCCAGATCAGAGGGTCATTAGAACATCCTGCCCAAGGACATCTTACCTTAAACTTTTCATGGAATCTCCGAGGTTTTAATCTTATTTTCTGATCCTCAGGGGTTGGTGCGGATTCCGTCCCGGCAAGATTGAGATTTAATTCTTCTTTGACTGACTCGCAGGATATAATTTTAATCGCCATCCTGTAGCTAAAATAGTAGAATTATTCAAAACTCAAACAGCACGAAAGTGAAAAAACAACAGCTCTTGTTATTTTTATCTATAATCATCAAAGTCAAAATATAAGATGCTTTTATCAGTTTACTACACTTTCGTAGATTAGACATATTTGAAGAAGTGCTTATGAAATTTTTAAAATAAAAAATGCTTAATTATTTATAAAATATCGATGTTGAAATCTAAGTTTATGTGGAAATAATTAGACTAAAAACAAAATTTTATTTTAACACATGGAACTCTGTAATTTTTACGTTTTATAAATTTTAAAGCACTAAATTGAATAGTATATGACTTTCTAGAACTCAATTAGGTTTAGTATACGAAAAATTAATTTCAAGATTTTTTCTCAAATCTTAAGTAAGAAATATTTCAACCTAGTATCACATGATTATACAGTAGAACTTGGATATGAGATACTCCCCTGGGACCGGGCAAAGCGTATGTTATAACAAAGGATATATCATAGCAAGGGTAAATTTGAAAGCAGACTAACCAAGTTCACTCAGACCGTATGCTATAATCTGAGATATGTTATAACAGAAGTATCTTATATCCAAGTTATACTGTATAATCAATATTACTTAACAACATATCAAGAGCCCGGCTCCTCGCTAACCGTCTCATGAGATAACTTCGATAAGTATCCTATGCTTGAAATCACAGTATTTATTAAAAATATAAACAACAAGAAAGTTAAAAAAGTTAAGTTTG
Organism: Halicephalobus mephisto; assembly: GCA_009193035.1. Classification (NCBI taxonomy): domain Eukaryota; kingdom Metazoa; phylum Nematoda; class Chromadorea; order Rhabditida; family Panagrolaimidae; genus Halicephalobus; species Halicephalobus mephisto. The sequence continues at coordinate 348,414 of SWDT01000030.1, read as the reverse complement.
GTGATTTTATAAACACATTTCATAAAAAAAAGTAAATTGAATATGTAGTAATCAGTCGTCGAAGATACGATTAGTTTTTTCATAAATAAAAAACATTTTATTTGCGAAATTTCAATAAGGAAATTTGATGTTGTCTGAAATGGATATATTATTAACTTAATTTTTTTAAAATTAACTTTTTCTGTTGTAATCTTTTTCGGACGGAAGTGGATTTGTCCAACCGGTGAATTGTCTCTCCATGACTTCCATGTAATATCCTACGGAATATTTTCTGTTACATCCGTCTTTTCTGCAACAATCTGCACAAGTTACTTGATTCGTACCGTATCCGATGGATTCACACAACGTGGAACATCTGACGGCACAGGACCGGGAAACGCTGGTGAATGAATTCAAAGTTGTCGTCACTGCCGTCTGAAGTCAAATTTTAAATAATAAAATTCAAATTATTCTAAAAATGAAAAATCCATATTTTTACGAAGTTGTCTTGAGACGAATTCTGAATTTTTTAAGAATTTTAAAATTCTTCAATTAAGTTATTTTTTAAATTTTTGTTGATTTTTGAAAAATTATAAAATTTTAGAAATTTATGAAATTAACAAAAATTTTGAAAACTTCTATTCTGGAAGCCTTCATGGAGATTTGGAAAATTCCAGAAACTTTTAAAAATTTCGAAATTATCTACAGTATTTTAGACGATTTTAGAAACATTCACAAAACTCTGAAATGTTCAAAAATTTTCATGAAATTGTCGGTTTTTAGTTTTCTACCGTATTTAGAATCTTCTGTGAAATTTTCTAATATTTTTGAAAATTTCAGAATTATTTATCATATTTTAGAAAATTTTAGAAACTTTTACAAAATCATTTAATATTTCCAAAATTTCCCAAATTTTTCGAAGATTTTAGTTTTCTACCGTATTCTAGAGGATTCTAAAAATTTCTACAAAATTATTTATTTTTAAATTTTTTTAAAGGTTTTAAAATTTTCTACCGTATTTTATAAGATTCTAGAAAATTTTACAGAATCTTAATTGTTAATAATTTAAAAAACTAACAATACAGTAAGTCTCCCAAGAAGCACAGGGCTTCATGACTTCGGATTTCGGAATTTTCATCAAAGTGCTATTTGTGCACCAGGCATTCCTGTTGTCGATATCGTAGACATCGTTGAAGCTGAATTGACAAGAATAACATTGTAATCCTTCTGGAATCCAGAAATAACTGAAAATAAGTAAAAAGTAAAAAATCCAGTCGATAAACATCCCAAGTGTCCGAAAAAAAATTTTTTTTTTGCTTCTGGTCCATTTCACATCGGAGGTAAATTTTCCAGGAAACGGAAACACCTCATTTTGCAGAATTCCGATCGTTTTTTTTTCAAAAATTAGAAATTGTTGCAAAATTTTCTTTTAAAAGTTTTAAAATTACAGAAAATTCCAAAATTCAGTTTTTAATGAATTTTATTAAATTTCGAATTTTTTTAATAAAATGTAAGAAATTTCTAAATTTTTAATAAAATATAAAAATATTCTAAATTCTGGAAGATTTCAAAAAATTTCGAAATTTTATATTAGATTTTAAAAATTTCTAAGAAATTCTAGGTTTTAGAAATTTTTTCTGAATTTAAAAAATTTCCAAAAATCACAAATTGCTTCAGAATTTCACTGGATTCTGAAAATTCCAGGTTTTTGAAGATCTTTAAAAAATTTTAAATTTAATTTTTGAATTTTTAAAAATTTTTTATTTAATTTTTGAATTTTTTAAATTTTTTATTTAATTTTTGAATTTTTTAAATTTTTTATTTAATTTTTGTTAATAAAGTTAAAAATATTTGACCTTCCATGTTTTTGCTTTCAAAGAAGCATAAATCTAGTGGATCAATAAAAAAGATAAAATTGATCCTCGGGACGACAGCAGTCGATCGAGAGAGCGGGGGCAGAGAACGACTGCCTCCGGCACTGGCCCGGGATTTCTTTTCTCTTGATCCCGGACACATTTTCACTAAGTTTGTTTATTTTTTATTTTTCATAGCTGTTATTTAGATGATATCCGAAAATGGTTAGAATTACTTGTTTTAAATTATCTACAGTAATCTGAAATTTCAGGATGAATGGTACAAAAATTACATGCGTCAGAAGCTGGCCAAAGAAGCCGCCGTGGCCGAAGAATACGATGACGAAGAATGGGAAGATGAGGTTCAATTTTTTAAAAATTAAAATTTTTCGATTTTTTTAAACTAAAATTTCCCAATTTTTTTAAATTAAAATTTTTCAAATTTTTTGAATCAAGTAGAAAAATCTTTAATTTTTTAATTTTTAGAAAATCAAAAAAATTTTAAATTATTTCAAAATTAAAAAATCAAAAATTGAGAATTTTTAGAAAATTCGTGTCGAGACTATTTTGTAATATTTTTAATTTTTATGATATAATTAACTTTGTTGATGGAATTACAGGAATGGGAAGATGAAGAAGAAGATGTTCAAAATGCGACTTTCACCGTGAAGCCTCCAGAATCCAAAAAAGAAGAAAAAAAAGAAAACGGATCTATTTCTGCAAAAAACGAAAAAATCAAAAAAGAAGATGAATCGCCTTTGATTCTTGAAGTCGAAGAAGATCCAAAATCAAAAAATAAAATTTCATCGAAAATGAAAATCGAAAAAAAAGAAGACGAAGAATTGGATTCAGAATTCCTCGAAAAAAATAAAACTTCAGAAAATTCAGATGCTTCCAAAAAACCTGCTGTCGATTATTACAGTTTTTCTGAAACCATCAAAGCTCCATCAGATTCCAAAAAAGACAAAAAGGATTCTGAAGACAAACCAGAATCTTCAAAAAAGCCTTCTACAAAGGACAAAGATGACAAAAAATCTTCAACAAAGAAATCTGACGACAAAAAAGGATCTGAAAAAACGAAATCTTCAAAGGATTCCGAAGCTTCAAAGGATAAAGACAAAAAATCTTCCAAAGACGAAAAAATTAAAAAATCAGAAGACAAAATTTCAAAGGACAAAGACAAGTCTCCATCGAGTACTGTAAGTAATGGGAAGGATAAAGACAAATCTCCATCGAGTACTGTAACTTCTGAAAAAGATAAAGATAAATCTCCATCGAGTACTGTAACTTCTAGGAAAGACAAAGACAAGTCTCCATCGACTACTGTAACTTCCGGAAAAGATAAAGACAAGTCTTCATCGAGTACTGTAACTTCTGGAAAAGATAAAGACAAGTCTTCATCGACTACTGTAACTTCCGTGAAAGATAAAGATAAACCTAGATCCACTTCTGTAGCAGCTAAGAAAGCAGTAGAATCTACAAAAGATAAGGACAAACCTAGATCCACTTCTGTAGTTTCTGGGAAGGATAAAGATAAATCTTCATCGACTTCCAAAAAAGATTCTGCTTCTAAGAAACCTATGATAAAATTAACCATGCCTAGTGAATCTGAAAGTGAAGAACTCGACAGCGAGAAAGTTACTGAATTAACGAAAAGGAAAAACGAATTAGAAGAAATGGAAAAAAATAAAAATAAAGAACCCGAAAATAAAAAAACCGATTCTGAAAAAAAATCAAAAACTTCTAAATCTGATGAGAAAGACAAAAAATCATCCACTAAAGACCCAACTAAGAAGTCAGAAGATAAAGAAAAAAATAAAGAAAAAATTCGATCTTCATCGTCAACGAAGAAATCAGAGGAAAAAGATAAAAAACCTTCCACTTTATCTAAGGATAAAGAAAAAGATAAAAAATCAAGTTCCTCAAAAGATAAAGAAAAATCTTCTTCTAGCGATGTTAAAAAGTTGGATAAAGACAAAAAACCTCCTGGAAGCTCGGCTGCAGTCACGAAACTTCAGGAAGAAGAATTAGATGAACCGGAGATCGAGGAAGACGAATTAGACACGGAATTCGTTCTAGATTTGAATAAACCCAAGCCCAAACACGACATCAAGCTGGCTGACAAACCCAAGGATGAAAACAAAAAGCCCTCAACTAAGGACAAAGAACCTTCAAAAGACAAAAAACCTTCAAAGGATTCTGAAAAGCCAAAATCTTCCAAAGATAAACCAGAAGAGAAGAAACCAACGTCGAGCAAAGATTCCAAGGATAAACCTAGATTCTCTTCATCAGCTCCAAAGAAACCAGACGATGAAGAAGAGTTGGATACAGAATTTATTAAAGACAAAAACAAAAAACCATCTCATGATATCAAAGTAGTTCCAAAAAGTGAAAAAGATAAAGAAAAGAAAACTTCTAGCTCTTCTAAAGATCCTGAGAAGAAACCTAGTTCATCCAAGGATCCTGAGAAAAAATCTTCCAGTTCTAAAGATCCTGAGAAAAAACCCTCTAGTTCATCCAAGGATCCTGAAAAGAAATCTTCCAGTTCTAAAGATCCTGAGAAAAAATCTTCTAGTTCTTCTAAAGATCCTGAAAAGAAATATTCTAGCACATCAAAGGATCCCGATAAGAAACCTAGTTCTTCCAAAGATCCTGACAAGAAATCTTCTAGTTCTAAAGATCCTGAGAAGAAACCTAGTTCTTCCAAAGATCCCGACAAGAAATCTTCCAGTTCTAAAGACCCTGAAAAGAAATCTTCTAGTTCTTCTAAGGATCCCGATAAGAAACCTAGTTCTTCCAAGGATCCTGAGAAAAAACCCTCTAGTTCATCCAAGGATCCTGATAAGAAATCCTCTAGTTCTAAAGATCCTGAAAAGAAACCTAGTTCATCCAAGGATCCTGAAAAGAAATCTTCCAGTTCTAAAGATCCTGAGAAGAAACCCTCTAGTTCATCTAAGGATCCCGATAAGAAACCTAGTTCTTCCAAGGATCCTGACAAGAAATCCTCAAGTTCCACTGATAAACCTCGATCTTCTTCATCGGCGAAGAAGTTGGAAGATAAAGATAAAAAACCTACATCTTCTAAGTCTAAGAAGCCAGATGAGGAAGAATTAGATACAGACCTCGTTGCTGATCTCAACAAGAAACCAAAGCATGACATCAAACTGGCTTCCAAGGACAAGCCAGAAGAGAAAAAACCTAGTTCCAAGGAATCAGAAAAGAAACCCAAGTCCGACGATAAAGATAAAAAAACACCGTCTTCCAAGGAATCAGATAAAGATAAGCCTCGGTCTTCTTCTTCAGCGAAGAAACCAGAGGATAAGGATAGAAAACCTTCTACTTCATCTAAGGATAAAGATAAACCATCTAGCGATGCTAAAAAGCTGACTAAAGACAAGAAACCCGAAGAAGAAGAAGAATTAGATGAGCCGGAGATCGAGGAAGACGAACTAGACACGGAATTTGTTCTAGATTTGAATAAACCCAAGCCCAAACACGACATCAAGCTGGCCGACAAACCCAAGGATGAAAACAAAAAGCCTTCAACTAAGGACAAAGAACCTTCAAAAGACAAAAAACCTTCGAAGGATTCTGAAAAGCCAAAATCTTCCAAAGATAAACCAGAAGAGAAGAAACCAACATCGAGCAAAGATTCCAAGGATAAACCTAGATCCTCTTCATCAGCTCCAAAGAAACCAGACGATAAAGATAAAAAACCATCTAAGGAGTCGGATAAGGACAAACCAAGATCATCATCTTCTGCTCCTAAGAAATCAGAGGAAAAAGACAAAAAACCATCCAAAGAATCTGACAAAGATAAACCTCGATCATCATCCTCTGCTCCTAAGAAACCAGAAGATAAGGATAAAGATAAAAAACCAACTTCGAGCAAAGATGCTAAGGACAAACCCCGATCATCATCCTCTGCTCCTAAGAAACCAGAAGATAAAGATAAAAAACCATCTAAGGAGTCGGATAAGGACAAACCAAGATCATCATCCTCTGCTCCTAAGAAACCAGAAGATAAAGATAAAACCTCAAGCAAAGACAAACCGAGTTCTTCCAAAGATTCTGAAAAGAAACCAGACAAGCCTAGATCCACTTCATCTGCTCCTAAAAAGACTGATGAAAAAGATAAAGATAAGGATAAAGAAAAGAAACCTACTTCATCTAAGGACCCAAAGAAGACATCAACCAAGAAACCCGATGACGATAAAGACAAGGACAAAAAGCCGGTTTCAAGTTCAAAGGATAAAGAAAAACCGGAATCAGACAAGGACAAAAAATCAGTTTCAAAAGATCCAGCTAAAAAAGCGTCGGAAGTCAAGAAACCCAAGGATTCTGAAGTCAAGAAACCTAAGGATTCTGAAGTCAAGAAACCTAAGGATTCTGAAATCAAGAAACCCAAGGATTCTGAAGTCAAAAAACCTAAGGATTCTGAAGATAAAACTAAGACTTCGAAGAAACCTAAAACTGACAAAAACGAAGAAGATGAAGCTCCGAAGAAGCCAAAAAAGAAACCCATCTCTGGAGAAGGAGACATCGAACCTGATGCTGAATTCACCATCAAACCAAAGAAGAAGAAGAAGGAACCAGAAGACGAGGAACTTGAAGACGAAGAAGAGCCTACTGTAGATGACGAAGAAGAAGAACCTCAACCGAAGAAAAAACGGAAATTGGTCAAACGAATCAAAAAACCCAAGAAAATTAAAGAGAAAAAACCAAAGGAGAAAAAGGAATGGGTTCCGCCTCCGAAGCCTAAGTGGGTTCCGCCTCCTAGAGTCCCTCCAGAAGTCGTTCCTGAATTTGTCAAGGAGAAGACTATATGTGAGATTCTGAAGGAAGAGAAAATGGATCCTAAAAAACGCTACGCGAGGAAACCGGAACATATGGACACGAGTATACCTTTCGTGATTCCTTGGGAACAGTCCGCGGCCCTCCAGAGTCAGGCCGGCATGGGGTCCTTCGGGGCAAAGAGGGACCCTAACAGTAGAGTAGAGGTCGAGATCAAGGAAGGCAACCTCAAATCTGAATCCACTTTGCCTCTCTGGGAAGACGCCGCGAAAACAAACGCCACACAAAAGGGCTTCAATCCGTTCGGAAGTCATCGGAAAAATATTTCAAACATCGTCGATAATCACGAATTCAAATCGGATTCTAAGCTTAATCTCTGTGAAAGCGTAATTCCTCTGGCTAACAGGGGTTGCATAAACGACCAGTCTGGCATGACTCCGTTCTCTTCCCTGAGGCTCCAGAAGACACAAGTTCCAGAAGCTTCCAAAGAAGGAAACAGCTTCATCTCGAGGCAGTTCGCTCCTTGCAACCAAACCGCCGGAACTAACGTCATGGATAAAAGAAGAGGAATCATCCAGTTCGTCGACGGATTCGAAGCTAAAGCGGATAAAGCCAGCGAAGGATTTGTGCCGCTTCTGTTCGACAGTACTTTCCTCGAAAAACGATCTGGAGCCGCTTTTGGAGACTTCAGACCCTTAATCCACCAGAGCGAAGGTGGATATAGAATGACACTAGATGACGAAATCGCCTGCAAGATGGTTGTGCCTTTCCAAGTAAGGGTTTACCGTATATCATCAGAGTTTTTTTTATCAAAGTTGATAATCGAAATTTAGGATTGAATTTCAACTTTTCTTTTCAAGACAATATTTAGAAAATTTAATTTTTCGTGCTGAGACAATATTTAAAAATTTAATTTTTCGTGTTGAGATACAATTCTCAATTTTGTATCTTTTCGTTTTAGGATAAGATTCGAAAAATTTCGACTTTTCGTGCTGAGATACAATTCGGAAAATTTCGACTTTTCGTGCTGAGACAATATTTTAAAAATTTAATTTTTCGTGCTGAGATACAATTCTCAATTTTGAATCTTTTCGTTTTAGGATAAGATTCGGAAAATTTCGACTTTTCGTGCTGAGACACAATTCGGAAAATTTCGACTTTTCGTGCTGAGATACAATTTGAAAAATCTCGACTTTTTTTTCTTAGAATAACATTTTTTTAAATTAAATTTTTTATGCTGAAATATGATCCTCAATTTTCGACTTTTTCGTTTCAGGACAATTTTCAAAAAATTTTAATTTTGAATTTTGACTATCAATTTTGATAAAATAAAACACAAAATTGTCGATTTTTAATTTTATAATCTATTTTGAATCAATTCTAAATTTGAAAATTTCGAAAAATCGACAATTGTTTTTTTTATTTTTTCTGAATTTTTAATAATTTTTTCAGACTGCTTCAAACACAGATGCTATGTTCCTTCCGAGATTATAGAACCAAAAAGTAATTCATTTTTGGAAAAATGTACAATTTTCGATCAATTGTAAATAAAATTAAAAATATATTTTTGAACATTGTGAAAATAATATGTTAGTCAATTTTTAAAAATCCCGCCTTTGGCAAAACGTTCCGAATGCCAAACGTGTTTAAATTTTTTTTTTAAATTTATTTTTTGCAATTTTCTTTATTTTTTTCTACTTTTTATTTTTCTAAAATCCTCCAGAATTCAGTGCAACCTTCTAGAATCATCTGAAATTGAAAATTCTAGAAGTTTTCAAGGATTTTGGAAATTCGCGTTGAGATAACTTCGTAACTATACCTATTTATGATTTATATATTTAACAAATTAAAATTCTACAAAATCTAATAGAATCTGATAGGAACTTTTATGAATAACATTTGAAAGTGGAAATTTTAAAATTTTTCAAGAATTATGGAAATTTTTAAATTTTTAAAAAATTATGGAAATTTTTAAATTTTTCAAGAATTATGGAAATTTTTAAATTTTTAAAAAATTATGGAAATTTGTGTCGAGATAACTTCGTGATAATATTACCCTAATTTTACGCATATAAGCACCGGCTTATACGTGAAAAAAGTCGCAAAAGTTGACCGAGACGCGCCGTGCTTATATGCGTAAAATTAGGATAATTGAAATTTTTACATTTACTGCATTAAAATTTATATAATCTTTTAGAATTCACTAAAATTCAATAGAATCTTCTGTAATTATTTGAAATCGAGAATTTCGGAAGTTTCTAAAGATTCTGAAAATTCGCGTCGAGATAGTTCCGTGATGAACTTGTTTAAAATTTTCATATTTACAAAACTAACTTTTTAAAACTTGCAAATTCAGTAGAACCTTCCAGAATTATCTACATTTCAAAATTCCAAAAATTTGTAAAGTTCTGGAAATTCGTTTCGAGGTAATTTTATAACATTTTAAAATTTTTCAGATTAGTGTGGTTTTCAGCTATGAAGATGTCACTGCCGGCTGATGTGAGAACGGACCTGCGGGATAAAGTCGAAGTTCAGTTAATGTTGGGACTGGGACAGAAGAAAGAAGTACTTTATTATAAAATCATCATCGACAACCTCAAAAAGTGAGTTTTTTTTATATCGACAACCTCAAAAAGTGAGTTTTTTATATCGACAATAATAATATTTTTAGAGATTTTAACATTGATCTCTGGGAAGTGTGTCATCGGTATGGATTTCCGGAACCTTATGCTCTTCTTGTCGAACTTGACTTCAAATTCGATAACTATAAGAATTTCATCGTCAAAGAAGACAACGTCGTACTTAATCCTTCTTGTGAAAGTATTATTTCCATGATGAAACAGAAGAAGAAAAAACGCCCGTACAGTACGAACGGTTTTTCAAAGTCTTTGTTGAATTCCTCGACGAACCGCGAGTCGCCTGACGCTGACAGATACGGGTTCCCTATCCCCAGTGATTCCCTCTTTCTCAAACGCAATCGTTCAGTGGATAATTGTGACGAAAATGGATTTTCAATTGCTGAAAAAGAAGAAGAATATTCGGCAGGGAATTTAGAAAACGTTGCTGTATATAATCTACTGGACGACATATCGTCAGACACAACAGATGACGAGTCTAGTAAGCCGCCGAGTGATCCCAAAGTGGGTATCCAAACTGGTACAAAATCTGGAGAAAATATTAAAGAAGAAACAACTCAAAATCAAACAATAGCTGAAGAACCGACGTTACTTACCGATTTGGCGATAATCAATAAAGAAGTCCCTGGGTTGTTCGACGGCACTAAGCACAAGCTGATTCTGGTGCCCCATTCTTCTGATTGTTTGAATTTTGAAAAACATGTTTTAAAAGAAGATACACCAACGACTAATGGAGATCCGAATCGTATTTCATCTACTAACAACCATGTGTCTTCCGCGGGATCGTTGTCGATCAAACCTTCCAACAAGAAATCCGATTTATCCCGTTCTGATGCCACTATTAAGACCGCGACTCCGAAATTCAAATCTCTGCCGCTGGATGACGAGACATTGAGGATCAAGATTCACATAGAGTAAGTTTTTTTTACTTTTTACTTTTACTTTTTCTTTTTTTTACTTTTTCTTTTTTTTACATTTTACTTTTTTTTACTTTACTTTAATTTTTTTTCTAAATTACTTTAATTAATTTATTTTCAGAGATTACAGTAAAATAATCGACCAATATGCAACTAGAATTTCTGGAGATATTCATGATGACGATGTTTATGGAAAATTATTTCTTGTAAAAACAGAAAACGGAAGGTATGCTCGTGCAGCTGTCTTCGACGTGAAAAACAAAAAAATTTGTGTAATTTTGGTTGACCAATTACGTTTTTGCTGGACCGATATTTCGAATCTTTGTAATATTCCGAACGTTCCTGAATGGAAGAAAGTTGACAGACGTTTTCGTCGTCTTTTTTCTCGCCAATTTGCGGTTTTTTGAATTATTTATGAATTTTTATGTTTTTACCTTTTTTAAAGTCCGACCACGAAATGAAATTATTGATTTTTAATTATTTTTTATTAGTTTTAAGTGCATTTAATGAGGAAATTGATGTTTAAAAATGGCGTAAGAAACAAATCTGGTCTTTTTGAAGTTGAAAAAAAGTAAAAAATTTCGATTTAAAATTATTTTTTAAAGTTTTAAATTAGATATTTTCTAAATTGAGAATTTAATATTTTTGAATTTTTATAAAAATTTATTTTAGAAATTTTAAAAGGGTTTTCTCAAATGTTCTTCGAATTAGTTTCTACAGTGTCGAGAATACTGTAGTTGCTCGATCTGTGGAGAACGAAGAGACTGTCAATAGGACAGAAGGACTGGGCTGTACGGTAGTTGCCCTCCAGCGACGTTTGCTCCCCGTTTTTCTCCTTTTCAATTCTCTGATTTCGAAATTCTTTTTAAATTAATCTTCTTAATTGAGATATTGAATTAATTTAACTACAAAAAAATTAATATAAAAACGAAATAAATGAGATAAATCTTGCGAAATGGATGAAACATCTGTCGTATAACCTTCATTTTTGGTTGTACAATAATTGTTTCCTCTCTGTTTCGCAAGATTTATTCTCATTTCGTTTTGATATTAATTTTTTGTAGTTAAATTAACTTAATATCTCAATTAAGAAGATTAATTTAAAAAGAATTTCGAAATCAGAGAGAATTGAAAAGGAGAAAAATAGGAAGCAAACGTCGTTGGAGGGCAACTACCGTACAGCCGAACAGAAAACAGTTTCTAAGCGTTCGAACAGCGAAAGAGAAATCTTGTATTATTTTGCAATTTTATAATTTCCGTTATTTAAGGCGTCGCTAATAAAAGTTTAATTACCCAAGTCTGAGGTTGAAATAAAAGTAGTTATCTATAATACAGTAGAACTTGGATATGAGATACCCCCTGGGACCGAGCAAATCGTATGTTATAAGAAAGGATATACTATAGCGGGAGTCAATTTGAAGACAGACTAACCAAAATCACTCACTCAGACCGTATGCTATAATCTGAGATATGTTATAACAGAAGTATTTTATATCCAAGTTATACTGTATACAGTATCTTCAAAGAAGATATTTGAAACTTCCTGAAGGAATTTCTGAGATTTCAACAGATGCAGAACTATATTCTCGAAAAATAGAATCTTGCGAAGGACTTGTTTGTCTTTTATGTTCGGTGATTCCGTCGGCATATCCCTAGATCGTCGAAGATATGCCTTTATTCTTTATTCGGGCAGTTTTCAAAAGAAAAAAACTCAGGTAACAATGTAAGATATGCCTTATCCTCTTTGATCTCCAAGTTCACGTAATCTGGCATCTTCGTCCTTTCTAAGTAACTGAAGGACTAATTATTCAGAAATTCGATGGATACTGTAATTTTTGATTTTTCGAAAAAATTTAACTTTGAAAAAATAGAAATTTTATTTTAAATTTAAATAAAAATTTGAAAAATATTTTTTTTAAATTTTAAATTTAAAAAAACAAAAATAAAAATTTTAAAAATATTTTTTTAAATTTTAAATTTAAATAGAAATTTTAAAAATAATATTTTTAAATTTGAATTTAAAAATTTTTTGTTTTTTTTACAGACCTTATTTTTTTATTTTTTTCGAAATTATCCATTTTGGAAATTTATTTTTTTATTAATTTTGATTTCCGAAGATTTCTAGAATCCTCGAAAATTTTTTTCCATGACCTCGTTGAGTCGGTCAAGTTGAAAAATTATTTTATTGATTTTTATATTTTTTTAAATTCTTTTTTTCAATTCCTGGTTCGATTTTGGATTATCCCTCAAGCTACAGTAACGGACGACAGCTTATCCGTGGTGAATAAACCGTTTTTCAAATTTTTTCGAAAAAAATTAAAATTTTAAATTTAAAAAAAATCAAAAATTATAAATTTTTAAATTTTTAAAAATCAAAAATTATAAATATTTAAATTTCAATTAAAATCATTAACTTTTAAAAAATTTATTTTTACTTTTAGAAAAATTTTATTTAAAATTTTGACTTCCTAAAATTTCGTTTTGGAATAATTTTAGAAGAATGTTATTTAAAATTTTAAAATTATAAAAATTTCAGAAACTTAAATTTTATTTTGGGATAATTTTAGAAAAATTATATTTAAAATTTGAAATTTTTGAATTTTATTTTGGGATAATTTTAGAAAAATTATATTTTTATTATTTATAATAGTGACTGATTATGACCGGTAGAAACCGAAAGATCAAGGACCATTGATGGTACTGAATAATCAATACCACTTTATCCCGCCGATCAAGAGAGGTCTATTAATCAAAAGGGACACGTGTAAACAATCTATCGTCGAACCGTTCCCGATCTGGTAAATCCGTTTCCTGCTCGATCAATCAAAACGGTCCGTTTTCGTACAAATTCGAAACTTTTGAGTTTTTTTGTTTTGATCACTTAATGTTGATCGATAATAGTTCAGCCCTGAGATTGACGTCAAAACTAAAATCAAAATAAAACCTGCAGCTTGCGCGCAACATTCGGGCAGGTAAGTCAACATCAAAATCAAAATCGAGATTTGCAACTTGCGCGCAACGTTCGAGGTTGCTGTTATTTTTATTTTTCTAATTTATAAAAATCTCGAAATTGAAAACCTGCAGCTTGCGCGCAACATTCAAGCAGGTAAGTCAACATCAAAATCAAAGAAAAATTTGCAAATTGCGCGCAATATTTAGGCAAATTTATTACTATTTTTACATTTATATTTTTCGAGATTTCGAAATCAAAGAAAAACCAGCAGTTTGCGCGCAACATTGGGGCAGCTCGGTCAACATCAAAATCGAGATTTGCAACTTGCACGCAACGTTCGAGTTTGTTGTTATTTTTATTTTTCTAATTTATAAAAATCTCGAAATTGAAAACCTGCAGCTTGCGCGCAACATTCAAGCAAGTAAGTCAACATCAAAATCGAAATCTGTAACTTGCGCAAAATTTTTAGGCAAATTTATTAAATTTATATTTATAAAAATTTTCAACTAAAATTAAAATTCGCAGTTTGCTCGCAACATTAGGCAGGTCTGCTGCAATATTGTGCAAAAATTCGATTTAATTTTTGATTTCGACCATTTGATGGACCACGACAGAAGTAAACAAATATTTTTCTTTTTTTTGATTTTGTAAAATTCCACTTTAAATAATAAAATTATAATTTCGTAAATTACTCTAAAATTTCTAAAACGTTTAATATATGAGTAATTTCAATTATATTTTTCTAAAAATTTCAAGTTTTTAAAATTTAAAAATTCGCGTCGAGACACCTTCGTAAATATTTTTGTTTTTCATTTTTATCATTAAAATTTTATATTTTTAGAATTCTCTAGGATTTTTGGCTTTTTTTAATTTTAAACAAATTTTTAAAAAATTTTAGAAATCCAAAAAATTCAAAATTTTTTTAATTTTAAAAACCCAAAAAAATATAAAAATTCTTTAAATTTTTTAAATTTCTTAAAATCTAAAAAGTTTTAAAAATTCTTGTTGAGACAATTTCGTGATTTTTAATATTTGTAATTACAATTTTCTAAAATCTTTGTAATTTTTTTAATTTTTAGAAATTTCTAGAACAAAGAACTTTGTTATTTTGAAAATTCTTGTTAGGATAATTTTATGATTTTTTTATAAATTTTTAAAGACAAATATTAAAAATCTCGTGACAGTATTTGATGTCCATAATAGTATGACTCAGAAATCAATATTGAAACTGAAAATTTCGATAACAAATGTCGAAATAATTTTTAAATATTTTTAATTTTCAAAAATTTCAATCTTAAAAAAATTTATTTTTCAAAAATTTCATTTTTTAATTTTCAATTTTTTTCAATTTTTACAAATTTCGATTTTTTTAATTTCAAAAATTTGCATTGAGGAAATTTTATAAAAGTTAATTTCTGATTTTTATGATAATGACTTTAGTCCTAACTTTTAAAACCAACAATTATGGAAATTAATGTTTGGATAATTTTGCAATGAAATATTTTCGATGTTTATAAACGATTTTTAAAATTCTTCAATAATTTTTATTTTTGACTTTCTCGACAACATAGTTCCAATACTAATAGTTGAAATTAAAAGTTTTGGAAATTAATATGGAAGGAAATTTTTATATATGATTCCTAATTTTTGTATTAATTCAGTTCTAAAAAATTCTAAAAATTCGTGTCGAGAACCTTTTCAGATACCTTTGATTTTTGATTTTCGCGATAACATAACATTAAAACTGACATATTAACTTTCAAAATTTTCGAATTTATTATGGAAATAGATTTTTATATGATTCTTAATTTCTGCATTAATTCAGTTCTAAAAGTCCTGAAAATTCGTGTCGAGAACCTTTTCAGATATCTTTGATTTTTGATTTTCGCGATAACATAACATTAAAACTGACATATAAATCCGAAAATTTTGAAAGTTAATATGGAAATAGATTTTTATAGGGTTCCTAATTTCTGCACTAGGATGTCTCCAAAAAGTCTTGAAAAGTCGTGGCGAGAACCTTTTCAGATACACTTGATTTTTGATTTTCGCGATAATATGGCGTTAAAACTAACATATAAATTCGGAAATTTTGCAAATTGATATAGAAATAAAATTTTATGTATTATTTTTAATTTCTGCACTAATCTGCATCAAATGCTGCGACTCGGGGACTGGTTGCGACTTTTGTGCGATTTTTGTTTTTGAGTTTTTACTCAGATTCGTTTTTCGTGCGCGATTTTGCTTATTTGTTTTTTGGATTGTCATATCCTAATCATCAATTACCTGGCTGTTTCAATAACCACGTACTTGATCAAAGATACTAGATGAAGAAATCTCGTGTTTTGATTTTTTATCAATTTTTACCGAAATAACCGGGCGCGGTTGTTTTTTTTGTTTGCGGACGTTTATTTCATTTTAAATTTATATTTTCATATATGAACTTGAATTTATATGGTAGTAATGGATGGATTTTAGGTAATGAACTTAAAACAGTGATTTTTTGCGCCTTCAGAATCCGCCGGTAATCTGGTTACATTCTCGACCGCGTTATCAGTTTGTTGAGCATATTCCGAGACCGATTGTCGCCGTTTTTGATCTTGTAAGTCATGTTGTTTTTTTCTCCAACCACAACTTTCTCATTTTAGCCAATTTCGATTATAATCACGGCTCCCAAATCAAATTTGCGACTTGTGCCCTCCGATTCAAAGGAGATGGTCGGTCACAGACGTGATCAGAGTGATTCTCACATGCCTCTCCGACAAGGAGAAGTGTCTGCTTCTTTCGATGCACAAGAAGTCCAAGTTCGAATCGAACCGAACGATGCAATAGGAAGCAATCACACAACCGGAGGCGTGGACAGCAGCGTTCTCGCATTCAACGGGTTGATGCATCAATCGACGTCCCAAATGTCGGAACAATGTGGTTCCTCGACTCTCAGAAGCGCCATTCCACCTGAAGTAAGTTTTTCAAAGAATTTTAAGAACAAAATAATCAGTTTTGAATGGAGTAGTTTGAAAATTATGATTTTTCGGACGTGTATTAATAATTCCATATATAATTTTTAACCCTACAAGATAGATAGTCTTTTTCGCTCCGTACAACTTTGATTCGAAATTTCCCAGATTCATTTAGGCTGACTATTTTTTCGAAATGATCATCACAGAAAACCGAAATCGTCATGTGAACTGCTTCAATTTTCAAAAGAATTTGAAAATCTAAATTAAAACTATTTCGTAATAATGTTAATTTTGAGATTTTATAAATTTATGATTAATCAAAAATCAGGTAAACTTACGGAAACATCACAGACTAGTAATTTCAAAGTAATTCTGAAAATTCACATTAGGGAAAATTAAAAAATAATAATTTTTACGAATTTGTATGAAAATTATTTTTCAGAAGTTCAAGCTAGAACTCGTAAAATTGGCCGTCGCTTTCTTTTGCCTGATGATCTCTGCTTTTTTGAACTTTTTCTTACTGACTGTTATCCACGACATTGTCCCCAGGCAACCATTGCCTGATTTAGTTTTTATTCTCATACCTCAACAGAGATGGGCATGGGCTGTAGGTGATGTGTTATCAACAGTCAAGTTAGTTTTTTTAAATATTTTAGAATTTAATTAAATTTTCAGTGCGATAGTCGGGTTTATTGTTGTTTTACTACATCGAGAACGGATTGTTGTCTTAAGAAGAGTATTATTATTGGGAGCTATACTATATGGATTAAGAGCTGTTGTACTTGGAGTTACGTTTTTACCACCATCATTTCATAATCGTGATGAATTATGTCAACCACAAGTTAATAGAACAGCGATGTATGCGACAGAAATTGTCCATAGATTTGTGACATATGTTGTTACTCTTGGATTGACATCTGGTCAGGAGAAAATTCTATGTGGTGATCTGATGTTCAGTGGACATACGGTAGTTTTGACGATAATGTACTTTACACAACTTCAGTACACTCCAAAAGGTCTAGTAATTTTGAGGTTTGTTTTTTTAACAAGTACGGTAGTGTATTTTTTAGAAGGTTAGTTGGGTGTTATGGTTTTTTAAATATTTTTAGTAATTTCATATATGAAAATTAATCCAAAAAGTCGGATAATGTTTTGTATTTTGTAGGGTCTTGATTTTGAGGTTTTTAAATCTATTTAGATAGAATGCAACTCTTAAATATCGAATGGGAAATAGTTGCCATGAGGAAATTGAAATTTTTAGGTTATTTTAATTTCTAGTAAATTTTAGGAATTTGCATATAACTTTGTAAAGTTGATATTATTTTTACGATATGATGGATTATGAAATATTCATCATGAGAAAGCAAAATTTTAGGCTATTTTAGTTTTAAGAGCTTCTAAGAAATTGTACAAAAATAATTTTGTAAAAGTTCATATGGTTTTTATAATTGATTAAACAATAATCATCAGGCAAAATCGAGATTTCTAAGCTATTTTAGTTGCTAAAAAAGCCCGGAAATTCGTGTCAAGAAAAATTCAACAACACTCATTTCTGTTTTTGCAATTGTGTATGAATTATGTATGATTTTTAAATTTTTAGATACATTGCTACTCCAATAACATTTGCGGGAATTGCGGCTTTAGTGGTATCTGGTGGTCATTATACAATGGATGTTCTTATTGCATATTGGTTAACATCACATGTATTCTGGGGATATCATCAAATGTTTGAATTACCAAGACATTTAAGAACTCAAGCACCATTATCAAGAGTATGGTGGTTTTGGTTATGTTATTGGTTTGAAGCAGATGTTCCTGAAGGACAATTACGAAATGAATGGAATTTACCAATAGGCCCTATATGGTTAAAACGTTCTGTTGCTAAATTGAATCAAAAACTCCAGTGAAATTTTTTAGTATCCCTCCAATTAAATACAGGTCAACCCAAGCGGTTTTCTATTGTTATCAGCCATATTTTCTTTTTTTGTACAGACCCGTTCAATATCTTGCCCGGCGCTACTCTTGGCCAGCCAGTGCTAATTGGATAACTTTTATGTACTTTTTGGATAAATGTACAACTACAAAAAAAGACAATATATGTTGGAAAATAGATAAAAGCAAAAAAAAGAATGACAATGAGTATCTTCAGGGCTCATTTTGAATTAATAACGAGGCCCGCCCCAGCTTGAAGGATTGGTCCAGTTTTGTGGATTCGGTGGTCCTTGACTTGAGTAACCTCCACCATAAGGATTGTTTGGTTGTGCCCATGGTCCATTTGGATTCCAACCAGAATTAGGATCATTCCATCCATGTCCATAACCATATGGTGGTCCTGCAGGTGGTCCATATGGTTGTGGACCACCACCATAACCACTTGGTGGAACATTCCAACGATCATTACCACCTGGATTATTCGGCATCCATGCTCCACGACTATTCCCACGGCTTCTTTGTCCACGTTCAGCTCTATCACGATCCATTTGTTGAGCTTTAGCTATTTCTTCCTTGCTAAGAGCCTTCTTAACATCACATCTATATCCTCCAACCATATGTTGACGTTCCAAGCAACATTTGTCCACAGGATCATAGTCATCAAAGGTTATGAAAGCAAATCCTCTACATTTTCCAGTGTTCTTGTCCTTGATAATTTCAACCTAAAAAAACCACTTACATCCAAGACTTCATACAACCACAAACCTTCTCGATGTGTCCATATTTCCCAAAGTAATCCTCAAACATTTGTTCATTATGATCATCACGAACTCCAGAAACATAAAGTCTCTTTGTTGAAATATTTGCCTCGTTTTTTTGAGATGCTTCACGAGGTACAGCTCTTTTCGGATCAACAGCTTTTCCGTCGATGTTATGTGGTCTAGCATTCATTGCGTTGTCCACATCTTCGAGTCGAGCAAAAGTGACAAATCCAAAACCACGGGATCTTCTAGTAGTTGTGTCCTTCATCACAACACAATCAGATACCGTTCCAAATTGAGAGTAAAAACCCTTAAGAGAGTCATCCGTTGTTTGCATCGACAAGCCTCCAATGAAGAGCTTGCGAAATTGTTCATTGTCTTTTCCGTTCTGAAACACACATATACGTAATTATATAAGATCCAAGATTTCCAAGACTTATCTATCACGTCTTATCTTGCGCAATTTCATCTTATATAATCAAAAACCTTACACTTGACATATCTGAAGCTTCTGCCTTGACCATAATGGTACCTATCTAAAGATGTTCCTGCTAATTCTAGTCTGAGACCCTCGTCACTAGATACTATCTAAAAGTTACACTAAAATTACATATAAACTCCTAAAATTCACAAATCAAAGTAATAAGCGCAAAATCTAACTCTATACTAAGAGCTTCTAGAAACCCCCGAGCAAGTTTATCAACCAGCCAGAGATTCGTTCCCTCCGTATTCGGAAATCCTCACAGCTCTTATACTAAACAAATGTAGACAATAATAAAGACGAACGAATAAGGTTACACGAAACGCGATGGAAAGCTGGCAAAGACGAAATAAACGAATAGATTCGATCGATAGTCGGTCACGAACACGCCCCAAACGAACAGGACGGACAGACAGTTTTCTCTGTCCATTGCGGGGGTAATTTGAATACAGCGAAGTGTGAAAAAAATATAGGGCAAGAAGGAAGTAATACAGAGAAATGGAGTTATACAACCAGAAAAATTAAAAATGTAATACGAGGCTAAAAATTACCTTTTAGGGGGAAAAATTTTATAAATTAAAGGTAATTATTAAAATTCAAACAAAACAAGGATAAAATTGTAAAAATATACACGATGAAAAGGGAAAATATATAAAACTGAAACTATAACTAGGAAAATTACAAATATGATATAAGACCAAAAATTATCGTTTTTGTTTCAAAGTAAAAACCTAAAAAATTAAAATTATTGAAATTTGAATGAAACAAGAATAAAAATGCAAAAATATATGGAAAATAAAAAAGTGAAATCCTATAATTGCAAAAAATTTTAAATGCGATATAAAACTGAAAATCATCTTTTCAGAACAAAAACATAAAATATTCAAATTGTCATAATTTACATAGAACGGGAGTAGAAATATAAAAATAAAGCAAAAAAAATAACATAAAATTAAACGGCGATGAAACGTCAAAGGATAAAACTATAAGTTCTACTTTCAAAACGAAAATGTGAAAAATCCGAATACATTCTCATAATTCAGATATAATGAAAATAAGAATGTAAAAAACGAGATGAGAGAAAAGTAAATTTACAAAAATGAAAGACTTTAATTACGATATAAAACGAAACATCATTTTTTCAAAATGAAAACGTGAGAAATGCAAATTAATTATCATAAGCTAAAAAAGGCGGGGTAAAAATATAAAAATACGAAATGAGAGAGGAAAGTAAATTTATATAAACGGAAAGCATTTTAAAAGTAATACAGGGTTAAAAATCATTCTCCTAAAACGAAAACTTGAAAAAATCAAATAAATTATCATCATCTAGATAAGACAAGAGTAAAAACATAAAAACACAGTGAAAGGGAAAAATACAAGTAAAAAAATTTGTATAAACGAAAAGCACTTTAAAAGTAATACAGGGTTAAAAATCATTCTCCTAAAACGAAAACTTGACAAAATCGAACACAACATCATAATCTAGAAAAAAAGAAGATAAAAACATAAAAATACACGATAAAAAGAAAGAAAAATAAATAACAAACTTACGCAACTGAAAAGGACTCTAAACGCGGTATAACCCAGCATCGGTTTCTCAGAACGAAAACTTGAAAAACTCTAATTAATTGTCAAAAGTGGTACAAACCGAAAACCACACTCTCGAAACGAAAACTTGAACACTTCAGCAGCTTCCGGTTTCCTTTCATTTCCCATTCTTTGCTTATTTGGATCTTTTTTAATCTCGATTTTTATTTCCAAAACATAACAATTTCATATTTCACGACTGAAAGACTTATACTTGAACTTCCTCTAGAGTTGGCCCCGTTGCACCGGTCCCTAAAGTAAGAGCAGAACCCACCGAATTGGCCCTGTTTTGCGCGATCATCATCTGTGCCGCCCTTCCGTGTCGGGGACAAGTAGGGCTGATGCCAGGGGGTCTCATCATTGCTGGGGTGGAGTTTTTCGATGTCAAAAGTGGTTCCTAAAAAATAAAAATTCCATATAAAATAAAAAATCCGCTCAAAACCAGGGTTAGTGATCACTGCAGATCCTACTTACCTGTTCCGGCAAACTCGACCTCATATGGTGATGACCGTTATTTAAGTTATTTTGTATATTCGTGAATTGCGGAACTGTTTGGGATAATCCATTGGCTGTTTCATAATTAATGAACGATTTCGTCATCGATGAAGTGTTAATTCCCGCAATGGACGGTTTCTGATTTCCCAAGCTTCCTGTCAGAGAATCCTTCTGAGTCATAGCCTGACGATCTAGCGTGTTTCCAAGCGGGGGTGGAGGAGGTGGTAGAAGCTGAAACCACACAAAAACACTCATACAGTAAGCTCAAGTTATCACTGCACGCTTATATTTGTTACTGATAATTAGTAATCAAGTTACCCCAAAAATAACACTTACTTGTTGACTAAGAGGCGAATTAGGAATGTAGTTGAGATCGGAGGATGGCAAATGGCCTGTGGCAGCGTAGGACTGATACTTGGGGATTTTCTTATCTCTTCGGCTATTTTTGCACTAAAAATACAAAAATTAATAAAATTCTATATAACAATAAATAATAAATCACTAAAATCAACTAAAAACTAGTAATTTTATATAAATAATATAAAAATCATAAATATTACTTAAAATTAATGATTTTATATACAAAATCTAGTAATTTTACATAAACACTCACCATTCTATAGGCAGCCAAACAGACGAAAATATTCAAAACCAAAAACACAACCCCAATAACAACTATGATTATCAGCATAGTACTGTATTTATCCGCATGTATTTTGGCGTACTTCAACTCAATCTCAGCGAGTTCCTTAGGATCAAGGGTAGGCTTAGGGGTGCTGTTCGGGTTCGGGGTAGTTGTAGGCTTCTTAACGTTCTTAGGAATCGGTGTAGGTGGCAACGGCGGAGGAGGAAACGGATCGTTATGAAGAGCCGAATACGGTCTAACATACCCAAAAAACGATTGTTTATTAAAGTGATCCGGCAAAAAATTATGTTCTTCCGCCACTGATCCACCTCTTGTTCCTTTGTTCAACTGAGGAACAAAACTATTCCAAAAACCAACAAAACTATTTCTGTAGTAATTTTTAACTCTCGGTCTATCTGTGATTTCCAAATAAGCCTCCCTACTAGCTTGATTAAATTGGGGCCATGGAGTTGAATGAAATCTATCTTCAATCGGAGTCAACGTAGATAACTGGTTCGGTTTCGTGGGATCTCCTGACTTGACAAAATTAGCAACATAATGCATCATAACTTTTGCAATATTTTTGTCATCATTGTTGAATCCAGTATAAAGTTGGTCTTCTTTGAATTTTCCTGACAACGGATAACCCATAATATACGGTAGATAATCCAATGACAGCGATCCTCTGACTCCACTGTTCGGTTGTTCCTTCGTCCACGACCGCGTTTCATGAGCAAATAAGAAACTAAAATTCCACATCAAATAATTTAAAATTCTACATGAAGTAAATTTAAAAATAAACAAAATTTCACATTAAAAAATTTAAATTTCACATTAGATAATTTAAATTTTCAAAAAAAATATATAATTTTACGGTAAAAAACTTAAATTTCGAAATAAATAATGAAAAATTTTATATTAAAAAATTTAAATCACTTAATATAAAACTTTATATTAGATAATTTAAATTTTCCGAAGAAATTTGAAATTTTACGGTAAAAAATTTAAATTTCGAAATAAATAACGTGAAATTTTATATTAAAAATTTAAATCACTTAATGTAAAATTTTACATTAGATAATTTAAATTTTCCGAAGAAATATATAATTTTACGGTAAAAAATTTAAATTTCGAAATAAATAATGAAAAACTTTAAGTGATTTAAATTTTTTAATATAATGTAAAATTTTATATTAGATAATTTAAATTTTCAGAAAAAATATAAAATTTTACATTAGATAATTTAAATTTCGAAATAAATAATGAAAAATTTTATATTAAAAATTTAAATCACTTAATATAAAACTTTATATTAGATAATTTAAATTTTCCGAAGAAATTTGAAATTTTACGGTAAAAAATTTAAATTTCGAAATAAATAATGTAAAATTTTATATTAGATAATTTAAATCACTTAATGTAAAATTTTACATTAGATAATTTAAATTTCGAAATAAATAATGAAAAACTTTATATTAAAAAATTTAAATCACTTAATGTAAAATTTCACATTAGATAATTTAAATTTTCCGAAGAAATATAAAATTTTACGGTAAAAATAAAACTTACAAGAACGTGTTAGCAACTTTAGGGACTTCATCCGTCGAGTGCATCCTTGCCGTTTCCACCAACGGAGCTGTATACAACACATCTCCCAAAGTCGACAGTACTCCATTCCTTATAGTTTTAGGGTGATTTTTCGGATTATCCCAATCTGTATATTCCGTCACAATGGCGTCAAAAATTTCTTTTCTGTGAAAATCAAAAAGATTCCTCACAACTGTTCTTAAAATTTTGCTTCTTTTATCTTTGTCGATTCCGTGAGTAAGATCAATATTCGACAGCAGATGATGAGCTGGATAATTCACTGTTCCAACAAGTAGATCTATATCCCTGAACAAAGCTCCAAATTTCGACGAAAACGAAACTTTCGGATGATTCGGGACAATCTGGCCGTCAACGATCGGAGCAAAAGCGTTCAAAAAAGACGGCGTATGGAGTTTCCTTGCCGCAAGTGTCAGATTCTTCTCACTGTGGTCTTGGACACATCTGATGATATCCGAGATTTCCTTCTGGAAGATGTCGTTCACAGCCCGTTCTTCCTTCGATCCTTTCCCTGACGAATAACACTAAAAACAAAACTACATTATAAAAATCAAAAAACAAAGGAAATTACATTATAAAAAATATAAAAAATAATTATTACAAAAAATCAAAAAATATAAAAAATAATTATTACAAAAAATTAAAAAATTTCAAAAATAATTATTATAAAAAATCAAAAAATTTCAAAAAATTATATCCATTTTTAATTTTAACAATTGTTATATTCGCAGTAATTTGTAATCAGTTACAACTTAGTACAATCGAGCAGACTCGATTACGTTCAGTTACAAATGATTTGCAGTACTTATGGAAATATAATAATTTTAGTTATGTACTGTACTTGTTTCGTAATTTTATGTGATTTCTTAATCGTATATTGTAGAATTCATATATGAACTTTTTTACAAAACGGTCCTGACGCGACTTTTTTGAAGTTTTTAGAAACTACAGGTGATTGTGCACCATCTGTGACTGATGTCGACTTACCCGTCGGAATATTGCGGGCAAGCTGTAGATTTAGCTTTGATTTCGAAATCTTTAAAAGTATAAATACAAAAATCTACCAACTTGCCCGAATGTTGCACGCAAACTGCGGACTTAATTTTGACGACAGATGCTGCACAATTTCTTGTACCTACGTTGAATTAAAAAACTCACATTTAAAGTTTCGGCAATTTTCAGGAAATATTGTTGAGGATGATCGGACATTGCCCAAGGGGCCAGCGCTGTTCCATCGAGCAAAATCGCTCTTCTGAATAATCTATTTTTCGGTTGAGTTATAGGTGAAGCCATTAATAACGAAACCAACGAAGCTCCAGTACCCCATCCCATGAGAGTTACGGATGCCGGATCACCTCCAAAAGATGGCAAAATATTACTTAACATCTTCAAAGCCGCCACAATGTCGGATAATCCCGAATTTCCAGTACAAGAATTCTGTTCACATCTGCCCATAAATCCATATACTCCCAGACGATAATTCAATGTAACAACGATAATCTGGCCAGAAGCGGATAAAATAGTAGCATTGAACGCATTCCCCGATCCGAATCCATAGTCATCGCCGTGGATCAGAACCAGGACCGACAACTGCACTGAATGCGGATCCTTGTGTCTGTCCAGCTTCTCCGGGACATAGAGGTTCATATATAAACAGTCTTCTGATTCCGGTTTCAAGAACGGCAAAATTCTATGGATATAATCAAATCTCTGAGCAGACATCGTTTTGAGTGCCCTAAAAAGTTCAAAAATTAATTTTTCTAAAAAGTCCAAAAATTTAATAATTTCTAAACCAATAAATAATTCCGGCAAAGTGACGTTTCTGTTGTAAACATTTATACAGTATAACTTGGATATGAGATATCCCCTGGGACCGAGCAAAGCGTATCTTACAACAAAGGATATATCATAGTGGAGGTATTTTATATCCAAGTTCTACTGTATATAAATATTTATAAATAATAATATACATGTAAATATATACAGTAGAACTTGGATATGAGATACCCATTAGAACCGGGGAAATCGTATGTTATAACAAAGGATATATCATAATGGGGGTATTTTATATCCAAGTTATGCTGTATATAAATATGTATATATATAATAATATGTAAATATATACAGTATAACTCGGATATAAGATACCCATTAGAACCGGTCAAATCGTATGTTATAACAGGATATATCATAGCAAAGGGTAAATTTGGAGGCAGACTAACCAAGTTCATTCAGACCGTATGCTATAATCTGAGATATGTTATAACAGAAGTATCTTATATCCAAGTCATACTGTATTTTAATTTTCATAATTTCAATTTAAAAATTAAAAACCATTTTAAACAACTTCAAATCTGTCATATAGTACTTCAGAAGCCATTTTAGGTAAATACCTGTTTTTTGAATAGTTTTTACATAAAATTTCAGATCTCTTTGAGATCCAGAAGTAGTCTTCAAGATCTTGGATTTTAAAAGTTAACTTATGATTCTAGATTCAGAATCTATGGGTTTTATTACAGTATTAAGTATTTTTTGCTCAGTTCCAATTCTAAAATTGGAATATAAACTTTGGAATAGAAATATCATAAATAAAAAAATAAAAAAGGCCCATTAATCGAGCTTGATGGAACTTTCCAAATCCGCAAATATCCGGAAGTTCTGGCAAACTGTTGAGTGTGGCGAAAGCGGGTTTGCCATCTTGACCCCTAGGGTCAACTATCGCCTTAGGGGTCTGATGGGGCCAGCAGCACTCGGACTCGCCCTATCTTCCACATTGAATGTGTCCCTATTTCACTCTAAAACCCCCTGAGGAGGTGGGGTTATAGAAATATCATACAATCATAATTTTACTGTATTTATGTTTTTCCAATTTAAATCTTGTCGGATTAGTTTTGGACTTTCCAGGTCGTTCTATACTCCTGCCGTATCTTCAGGCTCTTAATATAGGTCTTGTTAGATTACGTCGAAACCTTCAAACATGAATCTAAGATCTTCTAGATCAAGTTAATGCTTTCTAGCCCTAGTTCAAGACCTTCGAAAACACCCTGCACTTTTTTGTGCTTCTCATTTGGGTCTTGTTAAGCTAATCCAGGACCTTTAGAACAACTGATATTCTTCTAGCACCTTCGTATCTCTGATTTAGGTCTTGTTAGATCAGGTTCAAACCTTCAGAATTAATTTGCAACCTTTTAGACATAGCTCAGGACCTTCCAAACTATCTTGCACTCTTCCCTATCCCTGATTTAGGTCTTGTTAGATCAACCCGAGTCCTCTAAAACGAGGATAAAAATACAAAAAATTATTCTACAATTTTAAAAAATTCCTTATTTCAGTTAAACTTTCATTTTGTATCTAATTCGTATAGATTTTTTCGTTCGCAAATTTGCACCAGTTTTGTCGACGATATAAAAAATAAACTTACTCTGTTTCTGACAGTTGAGGAAGTCCAGATTGAACACAAACATTCGACAAAGTGAAGGCGTCCTTCGGTTGATGCGTCCATTTTGCGGCAGAAATGGCCATGTTGAACCTGTACTGACCCGTAGGAGCTACGCCATAGGGGATCCCGAGGAATTGAGTGACTGCCGGGAGGTCCTCAACTTCTGGATTCACTGTTTCTCCTCTGACCACTCCAAAGGAAGTCGAAACTGCCTTTTTACCGTAATTTGCCCTGAAATCCATCTCAATAAAGAAGTACTAGTCAAAACAGTAAAAAATAAACATCTTTCGTGTCAGGACCATTACTTGAAAATTATCTTCAAAAATGAAGAAATTACAGACTAAAAAGACATCAGTCCTGTCACGAATGAAATTAAAAAATCACTGATCGAAAAATAAATAAAAAATCGTTCGTTGTGGGACCGTTACTTGAAAAGTATCTTCGAAAAATGAAGAATAAAAATTTATTAAAAATACTAGTTTTGTAACAATAACGTTTAAAAAATCATTAACGAAAATAATGGTCAACGGATAAATCCAGAATTATTCGTGTTGGGACCGTTACTTAAGATGAATTTAGAAAATTAAAATTTAAAAAATCTCAAAACGAAAAATCACCGATCTCGAACGATTTTTGATTAATTTTTGATTTGTTTTTTGTTTTTTAAAAGTAGTAATTACCTGGATACTGGGATTAGATAAAAGACTAGGAACAATAATTTAATAAATCCCATACTAAATAAGTCAAAACAGTCTCTGGAAAGTAATTGAGCTAGTTTCAGGAAAACATTCGCGGTCTTTGGGCGGCCGCATTTGGGAGAGACAACCCTCAAGTTGTCCAATTTTTGTCTGAAATCGGCTAAGATTTAGCAATGGACAAAGTAAATCCGTTTATACGCGCAAAAGTGGATTCGGGAGTAGAATGTTCCTTCACGCATGAATCTAAAAGTCCGAAGAACACCGCTCTCGTCACTGAAGCGAGAAAAACAAAACCGCGCAGATGGAAAAAGATAAAAATTCCCAAGTAGGATCCCCCCAAGGACCAATCATCGCCTGACCAGAGTTCCGAAACTAGATTGACAACTCCAGAAGGAACGCCTACGGGTCTAATGTATTCATGTTCAGAGACGAATTCGAACACATTGACGGCTCTTCCGGAAATGTCTCATTTACATACTGGAAAAGAAAAAAGTTGATTAACAAATGAATCAAAATATCCTGGACTTTGACGTGGTCATGCTTTTTTCAACAACTTGATTGACATAGTACTTTTCTACATCGGATTTACTTCGTAGTAAACACGTCTCGAACAATGCAAAAAAATAAAAAAAATAAAAAAAAGTAAAAAAATAAAAAAGCAAAAAAGTAAAAAAATTAAAAAAATAGAAATTAAAAAACACACAATATTGAAATTTTGGGTCAATTTCAGTATGAACTTTAATTTGAGAAAAACGGAGGTTGATCATGATTATCAGGGACTTTCGTGACGAAAATTCGTCTTTTTTCGGTGTTTAGACCAATTTTGATGTTAGTTTTTACTCGGACTGGTAAGAAATTGAGTTCATCATGATTTTTAAAGATTTTCGCGGTGGAAGTCAGTTTTTCTCGGATCAGTTTTTACTTTGACTGGTAAGAAATTAAATTCATCATAATTTTTAAAGATTTTCGCGGTGGAAGTCGGTTTTTCCAGATCAGTTTTTACTCGGACTGGTAAGAAATTGAGTTCATGATTTTTAGGAATTTCCACGATAGGAGTCGGTTTTTCTCGGATTAGTTTTTACTCGAACTGGTAAGAAATTAAATTCATCATAATTTTTAAAGATTTTCGCGGTGGGAGTCAATTTTTCCAGATCAGTTTTTACTCGGACTGGCAAATAATCAACTACATTGTTATTTTCGCACTGTAATTTTTTAGGTATACTTTTGTAATGATTTTTATTTAAATTAAAAAATGTAAATTTCATAATCATCGATAAAGACATTTGAAGAGTTAATTTTTGTCTTTTTAGGTAACTTTAAAACTACTTTTATTGACGTCAGAAAATATCAATTTCGTCAGTCATCAGGGACTTTTTTGTAAGAAATTATTTCTTTTTAGGTAACTTCGAGTCGATTTTAAATTAGAAAATATAAATTTAATAATTATTTTCAAAACTTTCGTGGTGGGAGTTGGTTTACTTTTTAAATTTATTTTTACTTATAAAATATTAATTTTATTGTAATTTTTAAAAACTTCTATGAGAAATAAGTTTTTGAATCTATTTTTACTTAGATTAGGAAATACAAATTTGATAATTATCTTCGAAAACTTTCGCGGTGGGAGTTGGTTTACTTTTTAAATTTATTTTTACTTATAAAATATTAATTTTATTGTAATTTTTAAAAACTTCTATGAGAAATAAGTTTTTGAATCTATTTTTACTTAAATTAGGAAATACAAATTTAATGATTATCTTCGAAAACTTCCGCGGTGGGAGTTAGTTTCACGTTTCACGATATACGAACCTGATGAATTGTTAGAAATCAAAAAGACTGAGAAACATTTGTTGCTGAAGGAAAAGCGGGTTCTTCCGGACGACTTCTTGGTCTTTCAGAAAGCTGGGAAAGTTTTTGATTTTGCTTGCCGAATTGGCTTAATAAGACTTCAATAGAGAAGAAGGACCTCTTTCTTCATTTAAAAAAATAAAAATCATTAAAATTGATAAATTCTTGTGTAACATGGCGGAAAAATGAAATTTGAGCAAAAAGTTTTTATTTTGGAGTACATATGGAAATAAATAAAAAAAATAAAAAAAACAAACATGAACGAAATTTTTTTAAATAAAAAGTTTCAAAATTAAAATTAAAAAATTCCAAAAAATTATTCAATTTTGTAAATAAAGATTTTAAAGTTTTTTAAAACAAAAGTTTTAAAATTTAATTTCAAAGATTTATTTGGTTTTGAAACGAAAAATTAAAGTTTTTCGAACTTTGAATAAGTTTAAAGTATGTTTGGTTTTGAAACGAAAAACTTAGGCGGGAAGTTCAAAAACTATAATATTTAATTTTTGAATAACTTTTAAAAGTTGCCTAGTTTTGCAACGAAAAACTCAGGCGGAAAATTCAAAAAACTTCTTCTTTTTTAAATAAATTTGAACTCTATTTGGTTTTGAAACGAAAAACTTAGGCGGGAAATTCAAAAAACTTTTCTTTTTTAAATAAATTTGAACTCTATTTTGTTTTGAAACGAAAAATTGAGGCGGGAAATTCAAAAACTAAAATATTTAATTCTTGAATAACTTTTAAAAGTTGCCTGGTTTTGCAACGAAAAACTTAGGCGGGAAATTCAAAAAACTTTTTTTTTAAATAAATTTGAACTCTATTTTGTTTTGCAACGAAAAACTTAGGCGGGAAATTCAAAAATTTACAGAAAACTGCAGTTTCCGGATTTCAAATTTCTTTTATTTTTAGGATTCTTCTTCGGGAATGGCTTTTCCATATCCTTCCTGGCTATTGTAGAATAAAAAGTGGCTGAAGGAGACTTAAGTTGTGAAAAGTGTGCATTTGCGCGTTCTAGTCGTTGTCGGTAATCTAATTTTGAACTCGCGCTGTCCCGGAGGCGAAAAAGCTTGACGAACTTGGACCCTGGAGGCCTTCGTAACGGCTTCATCGGGCTCCATTAGGCCAAAAGATGGTCTCAATTTTTTGTTTTTAGGCTAAAGTGCCAAATCGAATAAGAAAATCAAGATTTTTAAAAACGCATTTAAAAATATTTCAAATTTAAAAAAATTCCAAATTTTTTAATTCAAAAATTAAGAAAAAAAATATATTTAAAAATTTTCCGATTTTTTAAAAATTAAAAAAATATATATTTTAAAATTTTTCGATTTTTTTTTAAATATTTAAAAATTAAAAAAAAATATTTTAAAATTTTTCGATTTTTTAAAAATATTTAAAAATTTTAAAAATATATATATTTTGAAATTTTTTAATTTAAAAAAACTAAAAAATATATTTTTTAAAAAAATCAAAAAATTTTCTAAATATTTAAAATAAAAAATTAAAGGTGTCGACAAATTGCTTTTTCGACTGCGAAAACTGAAAAAAGATGCTATAAAGTTTTAGAGACAAGAAATAGAAACACGGGATACGACGATCCAAGCAGCTGTCGGTTAGAACTGAATTATCGACCAAAATCAAGAGGATTTTTATAGGATCTTCTTCGCGATCATCAAATTTCACTTTTGTCGCTATTTTAGCCGAGGCAATCAAAAAGAGGAAATCATACTACTATAAAAGTTGGAAATAAATGTTGTTAAATCTTTCTCGAAGGGAATCCTAGGAAGTTTAAGATTTCAGAATCATACTATTTAAAAAATCAGAAATTGTTTCAATACAAATGTTCGAAATTTTATTTCTAAATAACAGTTCTGAAGTTATCTTACTATAAAAGTTAGAAATAAACATTGTTAAAGACCTTTCTCGAAGGGAATCCTAGGAAGTTTAAGATTTCAGAATCATACTATTTCAAAAATCAGAAATTGTTTCAATACAAATGTTCGAAATTTTATATCTAGATAACAGTTCTGAAGTTATCTTACTGTAAAAGTTGGAAATAAACATTGTTAAAGACCTTTCTCGAAGGGAATCCTAGGAAGTTTAAGATTTCAAAATCATACTATTTAAAAAATCAGAAATTGTTTCAATACAAATGTTCGAAATTTTATTTCTAGATAACAGTTCTGAAGTTATTTTACTATAAAAGTTGTAAATAAACATTGTTAAAGACCTTTCTCGAAGGGAATCCTAGGAAGTTTAAGATTTCAGAATCATACTATTTCAAAAATCAGAAATTGTTTCAATACAAATGTTCGAAATTTTATTTCTAGATGATAGTTTTGAAGTTATCTTACTGTAAAAGCTAGATCTTTCTCGAAGGAAATTTCAGGATATTCTAAAAAATTCAAGAATCCAAAATTTCAAAATCATACTATTTAAAAAATCAGAAATCGTCTCAGTACAAATTTTCAGAATCTTAGAATTTCCAAAATTTCTCGTTTTAAATAATGATTCTGAAATTACATTACTGTAAAAATTCAAAATAAATATTTTTCGAAATTGTCTAAAAAAATTCCACATTTTTCTAACATTTCAGAATCATGTTGTTTTTAAAAATTGAAAATTAATTTCGTCACGAAAATACTTCGAAGAAAATTCCCAGAAGATTCTAAAAACTTTCAAAACTCGAGGTTTCAAATATCGATTACGAAATTACACTAATATAAAAATTTTTAAAATTAATTTTTGATTTTTTATAACATTTTTAAAATTAACTTTCAAATTTTTAATTTCAGATGCTAATTTCCAATTTTATTCGAATTTGGAAAGGCCTGAAAGTTTTTATAAAATTTCGAAAATTTCAGAAACTTCTACAAAATTCTATA
Organism: Halicephalobus mephisto; assembly: GCA_009193035.1. Classification (NCBI taxonomy): domain Eukaryota; kingdom Metazoa; phylum Nematoda; class Chromadorea; order Rhabditida; family Panagrolaimidae; genus Halicephalobus; species Halicephalobus mephisto. The sequence continues at coordinate 315,972 of SWDT01000030.1, read as the reverse complement.
AAACTTCAGAAGGCTTTATAAGATTCTACAAGATTTCAAAAACTTCTACAAGATTCTAAAAGATTTCAGAAGCTTATACAAAATTCTACAAGATTTCAAAGCTTCTACAAGATTCTAAAAGACTTCAGAAGCCTTTATAAGATTTTATAAGATTTTACAAGATTTCAGAAGCTTCTACAAGATTTCAGAAACTTCTACAAAATTCTACATGATTTTACGATTTTAAAAACTTCTACAAGATTCTACAAAATTCTACAAGATTTCAGAAACTTCTACAAAATTCTACAAGATTTCAAAAACTTCTGCAAGATTCTATAAGAATTCAGAAGCCTCTATAAGATTTTATAAGATTTCAGAAACCTCTACAAGATGCTGGAAAATTGGAAAAAGTTCTGCGGAATCTTATTTATTATTAACACGAGGGAACCACGAGAATAAGGCATGTCTGGTCCTGGAGTTGACCTAGTCTTTGTTTTCTCATCATTTTCTTATCCTGCAAGTTAATGTTAAACAACCAAAACAAACAAGATCGATGACAGAGCGAGTCAACGAGTGCGAGGAGACGAGCTCGCGGAAAGGTGAGCCGCGTCTCCTGGTCGAGCCAGATAGAACAAAAAAAAATTTTCAAAGCTTGCCAATCAGCAAAAACAAGATGTCAAAACAGTTGCGTCAATCCGAAAGATAAAGCACTTCGAAGAAACAAATCCTACTTGCGCGACGTCATTGACATTTGACAAATTGCCTCAGGGCATTCGCCAAGGTAACAACTGATAAGTTCAGATTAATTCAAAAAACATTTTTTTTAAGTTTTTTATAAAATTAGACTAGTTGGAAAATTTTTAAAAAGATCATTGAAAATGGAACTTCAGCCACTTAGAACAAGACCAAAAATCTCCCCTGAGGCGCTATTCCTCTCAATTACCATTTTTTCCGCATTAATGAACGACTAATCAATTGTTAAAATTACAGTAAATATAATACTACTTTAAAAATCACAATATCAACAAAATTAAGTTTTTAAAAATTATATTTAAAAAAAATAAATTTCCTAATTTTTTAAAAATTTAAATTTTAAATAATTTCGAAATTAAAAAAAGTTAATTTTTTAATTTTTAAAATTTTAAATATTTTTAATGTTTTTTAAAATTATATTTTTAAAAAATTTAAATTTTGAATAATTTTGAAATTAAAAAAAATTAATTTTCTAATTTTTAAAAATTTAAATTTTAAATAATTTCGAAATTTAAAAAAAAATTAATTTTTTTAGAAAATTATATTTTTAAAAATTTTTTAATAAAAATGTTTCGAAACGAATTTTTAGAAAATTTTTAAACTTCCGGAATTTTTAATTTTAAATGTAAATTTTAAAGTTAAATTTAATTCTGGAATGTTTCCAAAAAATTTCCATGATATTCGAGAAGCTTCCACGGAATTCTAATTTGATAAATATAAAATTTAATTTTTTGTTTTAAATATTTTTGAAATTTTTTTTAAAAATATTTTTGAAATTTTTCGTTTTAAATATTTTTGAAATTTTCGTAAAATTTCGAAAAATTCAGAAATCTTCTACTGGATTCTGGAAAATTTCAAGAACTTCTAAGATCCTAAAAATTTAGAATTTTATATGAAATATTTTAAAAAATTAAAATTTTATGTAAAATTTTGAAACTTATATTTTGGAAGATTCTAGAAAACTTATAAAATTTTAAAATTTTATATGAAGCTTTAAAAATTAAAATTTTTATATTTTGGAAGATTTTAGAAACTTCTAAGATCCTAAAAATTTAGAATTTTATATGAAATTTTAGGAAATATCGGAACTTCTGGATTCTGGAAGATTCTAAAAGCTTCTATATGATCCTAAAGTTTTAAAATTTCATATAAATTTGAAGAAATATCGAAGTTTTTGGATTCTAGTAGATTCTAAAAACATCTATATGATCTTAAAGTTCTAGAATCTCATAAATTTAATGAAATATCGAAGTTTCTGGATTCTGGAAGATTCTAAAAACATCTATATGATCTTAAAGTTCTATAATTTCATATGAATTTAATGAAATATCGAAGTTTTTGGATTCTGGAAGATTCTAAAAGCTTCTATATGATCCTAAAGTTCTATAATTTCATATGAATTTAAAGAAATATCGAAGTTTCTGGATTCTGGAAGATTCTAAAAACATCTATATGATCTTAAAGTTCTAGAATCTCATATAAATTTGAAGAAATATCGAAACTTCTAGATTTTGGAAGATTCTAAAAACTTCCATTTCAGTTCAGTATGAGGAAACTGAAAACAGCGGCATAATTCGAATCTGGGAGAGGGAAATGCTAATCATGCTTTTCTCGAGTCTTAATCCTCTTGAATTATCCTCAGGAAGTTAACTGCTTTTAAATTTATAATTGTTTTGTTCAATAACGAGTTTTTAATTTTATTTTTAAATTTTTTGCAACTTAAATGTAAATTTTATTTTTCGAAAGTGACAAAACGAAAAATATATTTTATATTTTATCTTTTTTCTTGTTTTAAATGATAAATAATCATGTTCGTTATCAGTAATCACGTTTTTATTGATTTCGGATGATAACTATGTATGACAAAAAATTCGCTCACATTCTTTAGTTTGTATATCAAAAATTAAGTTTTTTCGGATTTCAGTAGTGATTAATGCACCGAATACTATGTTTTTTGAATTTTAATAATAGTTCATATATCAAAAATCAATTTTTCATTAATTTTTAATAATAATCGATATATCAAAAGTTAATTTTTTATATCATATTCTAATAATAGTTCATATATCAAAAGTTAATTTCCTTATTACTTTTTAACAATAATTGATATATCAAAAATCAATTTTTCATTACTTTTTAATGATAATTGATATATCAAAAGTTAATTTTCTTATTAATTTTTAATGATAATTGATATATCAAAAATCAATTTTTTATTACTTTTTAATGATAATTGATATATCAAAAGTTAATTTTTCATTAATTTTTAATAATAATTGATATATTAAAAATCAATTTTTTATTACTTTTTAATAATAGTTCATATATCAAAAATCGATTCTTTATTACTTTTTACCAGTAATCGATATAAAAACTGTTTTTTATCACCTCCCACTAATGACCCTATTTTCAGATCCATGATGGCTGCCACCACTTCGAACGCAGGATCTCCTCAAGAACATGATTTTGTTTGTTTTATTTTTACATAATTTTTATAAACATACCTTCTCAGCTGGTAGACATGGAAGAACCTCTAGATTTCGTCCGTCTGAACCTCGGAGAACGTATATTCGTCAAAATGAAAGTCCGTCGAGAAATAACCGGAATTCTCCAAAGTTTCGACCGACACACGAACATGATTCTTAGTGACGTCCAAGAAACCATCATTTATCGAGAATTCGATCCAGAAAATGAAGAAGGAATCATCAACAAAAAAATCCGCAAAATTCCTATGTTGTTCGTCAAAGGCGAATCTGTAATTCTCATTTCTCGTTTAGAAAATTAAATTTTTTAAATTTTAATTATTAAAAATAAAAATTACAAAATATTAAGATTTTATAACTTCAAAAACCTGCAATTTTAAAAATCATTCCAAAAATCAACAAATTATGAAATTTTCGAAACTCATTGAAATTTCTGAAACCTTCTAGAATCCTATAAAATGTCCCAAAATTATTTGTGTTCTGTTTCATCAAAATTAACAATTAAAATTAAAAGTTAAAATATGAATTTTTTGTGTTCAAAAAATTAAATTTTTTCTATTTCAAAAACCTTTTATTTTATTTAACTTTCCTCAATTTTAATTCGACTCGTGTCTTAACGCGAAAAATCCGTGTTCTGTTTCATCAAAGTTAACAATTAAAATTAAAAGTTAAAATATGAATTTTTTGTGTTCAAAAAATTTGATTTTTTCTATTTCAAAAACCTTTTATTTTATCTACCTTTCCTCAATTTTAATTCAATTCGTGTCTTAACGCGAAAAATCCGTGTTCTGTTTCATCAAAATTAATAATTAATAATTAAAAGTTAAAATATGAATTTTTTGTGTTCAAAAAATTTGATTTTTTCTATTTCAAAAATCTGTTTTATCTAAATTAATAGTTAAAAATTAGCTAGATTCTTCTAATTCAAACAACTCATAACTTATTTTTTAACACAAAAAATCCAAAATTCAATCTCGAACTTTAATAACACCGAAACTGAAACCAAAACCCCCAAATTTCCCAGAAACTCCTCAAAACCAGAACAACCAATATCAAAATAAAATCCGCAGTTCCCTTGCAAAATCCAAATTCACTAATTCCCTGTATTTACATTTACGAAAACTTCAAAACTACATTTATTTCATAACCTAATTCAGCCAATTCAACCACTATTAACCAAAACAAGTGCCTACATCATGTACATAATCATTTCTTCCCAGCAATAGCGGCAGATTTAGCAGCAACAAGATGCCTTCCTTGTTTTTGAGCAACAGCAAAATGAACATCATCATACCATTTTCCTATTTCCGTTTGTTCTCTCATTTCTTTAAACGTTCTACATCCCACAAAAGAATTAATAGCTCCATACAGTGCCAAATCCGCAAGATTCGGTTCATTTCCACCCATAAACTTCCTACTATTCCCTTTAGCTTTCATCCACAACTCACATGCATCCATCATCGCTTTCCTCTCATCATCAATATTATGTCGCTTCTTCAGTCTTTTCGATATCATAAACATTGCCAAAGCTCCAGCATATATCGCCAAATATCTTTCCCATGTCGAAAAATTTCTTTCCCATTCTCCAGCTTTATCAAAACTTCTAAAAGTTTCCAATGCTTCATCCCACGATCTATAAACATTCGGAGATATCAAATGAATAAAATGTTCATCAACCCATTCTCTCCATTCCCTTTCTTCTTTTGTCGTTTGTAATTCTTGTTGAGACTTCAAGGAATCCTCCATCATTACAAAGTACTTATTGGGGTAATTGAGTTGAATCTTTCCGTTTTCTGGATTAACCCCTTCAATAATAGGGTAAAAATCAACACACTCATTGAGTTTTCTTTCTGAACGAGTTAAGAAGGTTTTCAAAATCGAGATAACCAATGACGATTCTACTAGTGGTTTATCAATTTCCGAACTTGTTACAATTGGTACTTTCTTGTAATCCTTGCTAAATTTAACCTGAGATTTAGTTACTGGATTAACTTCGATAACTTCATAACTAAAGCCATAATAATCAAGCATTGCTCTAACCTAAAAAATTTGATATAAAAATTGTCAAATTCTACATAAAAAAGTCGGAAAATTTCGTATATAAGTAATTCTTAAATTCCATATATAAAAAAATTCAAATTTCATTTAAAAATTGTCAAATTCTACATAAAAAAGTCGGAAAATTTCGTATATAAGTAATTCTTAAATTTCATATATAAAAAACCTCAAATTTCATTTAAAAATTTCAAAATTCTACATGAAAAAGTCGGAAAATTTCGTATATAAGTAATTCTTAAATTTCATATATAAAAAACCTCAAATTTCATTTAAAAATTTCAAAATTCTACATGAAAAATTTAAAAATTAAAAAAACCCAAACCTTGCAACAATACGGACAACTTTGATATTGATAAAGCTTCAAATTCAAGTTTGTTTTATCTTGATCATTAACAATTCTTCTACTTAATTGTTCACCTTCTTTATTAACCAATTTCGGATATTCAATTCTCCAACTTTGTTGTTTATCTTCTTTCACCAACAATACAGAACCCAATAAAGCTCCACCAGCGCCCAGTATTCTTCTCGTTGACCACATCTAAAAAACCAAAAAAATCCCAAAACGATAATTACCAAATAATCAACCGATAAAACAGGTTCACAATCTTACAATTCTAAAAGAAAACTTTATTCCTCGAAAACAAAGTTCAATAAACTTTCAAGTAATAACAAAGTTTACAAAAATAAACATAAAATTTTTTAATTTTTTACAAATTGGAACTATACAAAAATTACATCAAAAAAGGCCTACAAAAATCCTAAAAAATAAGTGTCGAACTTATATCATTTTCAGAAGATTCAGGACCTCACTGAATGCTATAGTTCCTCGAGTAATAAAAATACAATATTCCATGTACAAGATAACAAATGAGCAGCAAAAACCCCAAAACAAATAGGGCAGCTATATATATTTCATCTAAGGCTTATAAAATTCTTAAATTTTTATATCAATTAGGGGAAAAGCGCGCGTTGTCCAGCTGAATAATCAATTCCAGTCATCATTCCGGAATTCATTTGTGAAGACAAACCTCCTTCTCCCGAGAAATCAGCAAAAGTTTGACCCGGCGCTGCGGATTTTTGGAAGTAACGCTCCAATTTCGCTAAAAAGTAATTAAATATTTGAAAAACTATTAAGAAACTTACTAATAATATGTTTACCAAAGTTAAACTTTCGCAAATGCGGAATATGAGGCTTTATAGCTAGCATCATCTTCTTTCTCAGAGAACTATCAGCAACATCAAGCATTTTCTGGACGACGTAATTAGCAAACGGATCCTTCATCATGTCAAGCAAAGGCGTAGGTTTCGAACCATCTCCACAAACTTCAGTTATAAGAAGACTCTTATGTTCCAAATTGCCATGAGTTAAGCATTTCTCTATCACGTTAGATGCAAATTTGTGTTGGGCATATTTCAAGACATCTCCTTTGATTTCAGAGACAATACGATTTCTATCCTCTTCTTCTCCATGTTCAATAACATGCTGAATGACGTAGTTCCCATATTGATCAGAAATCAAGTCTTTCACATTTTGATGAAGATGTTCAAGAACAACTTGTTTCTGAGCAGGAGTACAATGTTCAAGAACACGTTGTATAACTCTACAACCATCTAAAAGCAAAGAATTTAAACACTCAAAATCCAAAATAACCAAATATTCAAAATCTAACAAGCATTAGATATTTTCAATTTAAAAATGCCAAATACTCAAAAAACAATATATAAAATTAAACTTACAAGGATGTTTAGCAAGAGATGACACAGTATCCGTCGAACTATTCGTAAATGAGTCAATAATAAATTGTAATTTCTCAGGATCAACTTTTTCAATAACCTTCTGAACAACATGATTACCATTTTGATCCTTAACACATTTTAAAACTTGTCCTTTCATTTCAGCTAATATTTCCATTTGTTGTTCTTGTGTAATTGTTTCTAATGCTTTTTGAATAACACGACAACCATACATTTGCAATGCTAAACTCATAACATTACCTCTAATCGCATCAACAAGTTGATTTTTCTGTTCAGGTGTACCAAATTCAAAAAATTTCTGAATAACATAGTTCCCAAACACATCTGTCATCAACATAGGTCCATGTTTTATAACCTCATCAAATACCACTTGCTTTTCTTTGTTGTTAGTTCTTTCAAGTTTCTGCTGAATAAACCTAGAACCATGCTGGTCTTTAGCAAATTCCACAACATTAGATCCAAGATCAGAAAGTTGCAAATGAGGAAGACGACTATTTCGAAAATCATCCAATTGTTGAGAACGTTGAGGAGGTGATTTATCGCTTGTATTAGAATTAGAGGCAGTCACTCTTCCATGACTTTGAGGTCCTCTACGATTTGTTGCATGGTTATTTGCTGCGCCATTAGCTGCGAAAGCTCCTGACGAATGCAATGAAGTTGTTTGATTAGTGTACACAGTTCTCGGTCCATTTTGAGGGGTATAAATAGGTACATTCGACTGAGGAGCAATTGGAGCACTAGGAGGGGGTTGTTGCGGAGCATTCATATTAGCAAATCCTCCGTTATCTAAACAATACTATTAATCAAGTCTCCAAAAACACCACTTACAAAGATAAGTTGGGCTTGATCCAAACGAATTGTTAGGAGACAGGAAGAAATACGATTGAGGAGGTGGAATAGGGGTCGGAGTGGCATAACTGTTGACTGCTCGAACAGGAGGAACATTAGTATTGAACGAATCTCTTCTCACTCGAGGTTGTTGTTGGCCAGATAACGACAACGCATTAAAGTTATTCGTTAATGGAGATGCAACATTAGGCATGTAGGACTGCTGATTAAGTTGGTAAGGAATATGAGTTGGTGGAGTCGAAGCATAAATGGAACTCGGTGGAGTTCCAAGTTCAGGAATATTGTACACAGCACCCCAGCTTCCAACACCATAACCGCCACCGCTGGCACCGAATCTATTAGAATCAGCAGTGTACATGATTGATTGATTCGGCATAACATAGGGGTATATGGGGATTTCCGGAGTTGCCCCCAATGGAGTCGTAGCATCAGTCGCTAGCGGAATAGAAATAGCACCTGGAATAGGAGTTTCCACTGAAGTGGCGCCACTTCTCACATCTTCGCTTAATCTACAAAACACAACCATATGCAAATTTAAAGTGATTGAACTTACGTTTTGTCATCATTGTTTTTGGATGGCGAATGTTTTCGGCCATTTTTTGTGTGAGGGATTTTTCCGTCTCTCGCTCCGCTTGCCGGAGAAGAGCTCAAAACTTGATTGATTGTCGAGATAATCAAAGCTTCTCCTGCAGATCTTGGGGAAACAGCTCCAGCTGAATGACCTACAGTCGAATTCTGTACCATGATCGGATTGCTTACCGCATTCTCTGAAAGTTAAAAACGAAATAGATCAATATAAAAAACCAAAAAACAGATATAGAGATAAACCAGAACCAGTCCGCGTCTATCCCTAGGTTTACATTTCGCCCGGAAAGAGCATAGTCAAAATAAAAAACAAAATCTACCAACCCGATCGTGTCCAATTTCCGCCATTGGTATTGTAATTTGTCCAGTTTTTCTCAGACATTACCATCGTTCAAGCTAGTAACAAAATATATACAAAAACCTGTACACAACAATAACAACAAATAGAAATGTACAAAATAGGTACAAGGTGGATCTGAAATGCTTCAATTATTAGCAGGATAAACCAAGTCGAGGGCACGAAAAGATCTCGATCAAGGTAATCCGATGGTGCAGAAACTGCAAAACGAGTTTTCACTCGAAAAAACGGAAATTTATAAATAAAGGTGAGGTTAGATATATGAAGAAGATAACCAGAACTTCAAAGATATGGATCATTTGAATTTGGTAGGGAGAACGGGAGTGAAAAGGAACTTTCCCGAGCAGATTCCCGAAAAAGCTTCTTTGTGCCAAAATCTGAAAAAAATGGAACACGTTCATATATCAAAACAAAGATGAATATATAGAAAGTAGAAAGGGAATTGAAAATACATGAATTATTCAAGGTTAGTACGGATAATGGAAGTTAAAATCGGCACGTTCTTGGCGAATTCCCAAAAAAACTCTTCCATAGCGTCAAGACCTGGAAAATGAGACACGTTCATATATCAAAACAAAGATGAATATATAGGAAACAGAAAGGAGATTGAAAATATATGAATTACTCGACGTTAGTACGGATAATGGAAGTTAAAATCGGCACGTTCTTGGCTAATTCCCAAAAAGTTTCTCGCAGTCCAGACAGTTGCAGCGTGTCAAAGCGCGAGACAAGAAACACGGACAAACAAAGAAAAGGGAAAGGAAGAATGGGCCATTTGTCTGGCTTCGGCTAAAAAACGCGAGCGAATCGTTTCAGCAGGAATTCCAGCTAGGAACCTTGATAACTCGCAGACACATGCAGACGCGGAATTTTTAGTTTTTTTTAATTTTTCTTCTTTTTTATTTTAAATTCTATTTATTTTTAAAAATTATTTTTATTTTTCTTCCACAAGAAAATGAAACATTCCAATATTGTAACGTTTAGGAAATAAAAAAGTTTAGAAAACATAAAAAATTAGGATCACGTGTCGGCCTTTGGCCTAAAGGCGGAGTTGATTATCAATCAATGTTTTTCTGATTTTCTTTATTGACATTTTTTCGAGAAAAAATACTTCTGGAAAGGAAATTAGTTGTGCTGTCTGTAGGCCTAAAAATAAAAAAACTAAAATTACTGTGGAACTACAGAGGGCAGTGAAATTTACATATTACGAAATTAGTCATTTTTTACAGTTGTTCTAGTTTTAGAATGGGGTGCTTTACCCCACAACATGATATTGAGACCATCTCCGATCAAGTACAGGAACCATAGGGCCATCCCTCCACTGGCCAAAAAAACAAAAATCAATTCATTCGAAAGATGGTTGAACACAGGATACAGCCAATGGCCCTGGACGAACTTTACGGTGAAGATAACGCCGAGATAAAAGAAATAAAGAGACCAAACAACGATCGATCCAGTCGCTCTACTTGGAGCGTGATGACAAGTCAGAATGGTGTCAATCAAGAGGAAAACCACTGGAGCCGTGTGGGTGACGTGATTGTGCCATGGGGGGATAAGCTTCACTGCCCATTTAGGGATCACGAATTCTGGGTTAACCAAGTAGAGTCCCCAGAACAGTAGAGAAGTAGCCTAAAAATTGAAAATCATTGATAACTTTAAAAATTAAATTTCTAATAATCTAAAAATAAAAAATTTCTAATAACTTTAAAAATTAAATTTCTAATAATCTAAAAATAAAAAATTTCTAATAATTTAAAAATTAAAAATTTCTAATAACTTTAAAAAATTAAAAACTTTCTTAAAATTAATTCTTTAAAAATTTAGAATTTTCGTTTTCATATAATTTGAAACTTTTGGAGATGAATTTTTAGATTTTAGAAATTAAAAAAAATTTTGAGATTCTACAAGTTTTCAGAAGCTTTTAAAATATTTTAAAGTCTTCCAAGACATTCTCAAAACTATAATTTTCTCGAAAATCTTCAAAATTATTAAAATTATTAATTTGTAAAAATTTCTAAAAAAATTTTTAATTTTTAGTTTTCGAAATTTTCTAAAAAAAATTCAAAATTATTAAAATTAAAAAAAAATTGTTTAAAATTTTCTAAAAAAACTTCAAAATTATTAAAATTTAAAAAAAAATCGTTTAAAATTTTCGAAATTTTCTAAAAAAAAAAATTTTAATAATAAAAAACCCACCATTCCAACAGGAAAAGCACTGGTGGAGTACATAAAGTCACAGACCTTATGTAATGGTGTAATCCTCCAATAACTAGGAACATGTTTATGTTTGTGATCTGCTTTATGTCTTAATTCTTCTCTCCAATCCATAACAGCACAAATAAAGCAAATAGCTGAGTATACTGTTTGAAGCACAAAATTCATCATAGTCAACATGACCAACTTCGAAAACCACCATTCAAATCCGGGTCTCGGCATGTACTGGAAGTCGTAAAAAAGGGATCCACCCCAGACCCCAAAAATAATTCCATAAATCAAAACTCGAAATAATCCCATTTTCCGTCTAAAAACATACATTTAAAATTTTTATAAAAAATCATAATTAATTTTTCTTAGAACGCGATTTAGGGGCCACACGAGATCCGAAAATCCAAGAATTAAGTCCAAATCCCAAAAAGTAGTTCACAGCGAAAATAACGGTACATCCGCCAAAAAACAAAAATCTCGCCGGAGTGTTGAGTTCCTTCAGAATCGGATAAGCCCAGACGTCCGTATAATAGTAGAAGCAATGAACGCTAAAAATAATCAATAATAAAAATATTAAATTTAAATCTTACTCAATAAGATAAAAAACAACAAATCCAATAATCGCCTTCAAAGAGCTCGAAGCCACTGGTTGAGGGTGATGCCAAGCCAGAAAGTCAAGAACCATCGCAAACAAGGGAACAGTGTGCTGAAACAACATTATTACTATTATTATTATTACTATTACTATTATTACTATTATTACTATTACTATTACTATTACTATTATTACTATTATTACTATTATTACTATTATTACTATTACTATTACTATTACTATTACTATTACTATTACTATTACTATTACTATTACTATTACTATTACTATTACTATTACTATTACTATTACTATTACTATTACTATTACTATTATTACTATAAGAAAATTAAAAAATTTAAAATAAATATTTTTATAAAATTACTTCAATCAAATTTCTAAAATCTTTAAAAACTTCCAGAATCCAAATTTTTAGATGTTCATTTTTAAAAACTTAAATTAGATTTTCAAAAATTTTGACTTTTTCCATGTTGGAGAATTTCAGAAAATTTTTAAAAATTCCAAAAATTTTAGAAACATAAACTTTGACGGTTTTTGAAGTTTCTAAGATTCTCGGCAGCTTTCTTCAAACTCTTTTTATTAGAACCTAGAATATAAAAAAATCCAAAAAATCTCTAATAAGATTCTTAGAAATCTTCAAAAACATTTTACTTCAATAAACAAAAATTAAAATATTTCTAAAAAACATCTAAAAACTCAAAAATTTCCATTTTTTTCGAAAATTTACAAAAAATTATTATTTTTTTCTCGAAAATTTATAAAAAATTATTATTTTTTTTAGAAAATTTATAAAAAATTTCAATTTTTTTCATATATATGATTTCAAAAAACTCCCGCGAAATTCAACTAAATCGATAAAATTTAAAAAATCAATAAAAAACAAAAACTCACGATGGCATGATTGTACCATGTAACCGACAATATGACTTTTCCTTCTGGAGTCAGCAACAGCTCCGGCGAGACAAAATACATACCCCAAAACAATCCAACAACTGTCTGAAATGATTATTTATGGAAAAAAAATTAAAATTTAAAAATTTAAATATATGAAAAATGAAATTTTTTCTTTTTCAAAAAAAATCGAAAACACAAAGGTCGTGTTCTTCAAAACAAACAAAAACTAGAATTTTTTACGCTTTTTTTTGCGCAAAAATATATATGAAAAAAAATTATCTTTTTTTAACTTTTTTAATAAAAACAAAAAAAATTATGCCAGAAAGACAGAGGATTAGACAACGGCATTGGCACACACCCGTTCGGCGAGGTCCTATGACCGCAAAATACTGAGCCATAACCGCAGCATTTCTCTCTCTAGTTCTATGCGCAGTTGATACGCGTGAGGCAATCGAATTTTACGCAGTAACTCAAGTAACCGAAGAAACAATTATTCCACAAGTCAAAAAGTTTAAAAAGAAGATTTCTAGCAATTTTGAAAACCATTTAATATCTTAAAAAATTAGAAAAAATTACAAAATAATCTCTAAAATTATAAAAACTAAGCAGTAACTCAAATAACCGAAGAAACAATTATTCCACAAGTCAAAAAGTTTAGAAGATTTCTAGTAATTTTGAAAATTATCTAATATCTTTAAAAATAAGAAAAAATTATTTAATATCTTGAAAAATTAAAAAACTACAAAATAATCTTTAAAATTACAAAAACTAAGCAGTAACTCAAATAACCGAAGAAACAATTATTTCACAAGTCAAAAAGTTTAGAAAGAAGATTTCTAGTAATTTCGAAAATTATCTAATATCTTTAAAAATAAGAAAAAACTATCTGATATCTTGAAAAATTAGAAAAAATTACAGTATATTTAAAATTTAGAAATTAGTCTATAAGTAATACAAAAACAAAACTACCGTATATCTAAAAAAATCCAAAAATTACCCAATTACTAACATAATTTGAAAGAAAATTTTTCCAAATTTAAAAAACTCAAGATTTTTCTATAAATAATTTAAAACTAAAATTACTGTACATCTAAAAAAATCCAAAAATTATTCAATTACTAACATAATTTGAAAGAAAATTGCCCCACTCCTAAATTACTTTTAGAAAAGTCGTTTTATAAGTAATAACACGAAAGAAAATTACTTTATAAGAGATAAACAACGATTTTGCCACGCCTCTGGTTGACGAAACAGTCCACAACGACAGCAATGGACACCTGTTTGGTTCGTTTCTGAGAATTCTAATGCAGCTAATGTACGAATTTTCAAAATACATCAAAATTAATTTTTTTTAAAGAAAAAAATTCATAAAAAAGTAGTTTTTAAAAGAAAAATTTCATAAAAAAGTATTTTTTTAAAGAAAAAATTCTTAAAAAAAATTTTTTTAAATATAATAGTCATTTTAACACTGTTTTAAATCCATCTTTATCTGGATTTTTTATCTAATTTCAAAACTACTCACCACTGCCAGAGGGAAGGCAACAGAGACGGCGTAGAAGTGGAAGCCCTTCCGGACAGGACAATCACGACCTCCAGGGCTCGCTGTCAAGGCCAAAACAGCACCGACAGAATGATATAGAAATTGTAGCAACTAAAAATAACTTTTTTTAGAAAAAAAAAATTATTTACTTACCAAGTTACAAAATGTCAAAAACATAAATTTGGTCCATTGATTCCCGGGAATCGGAAGGATCATGTCAAGCTCGGGTCTATCGTAATCGAAGTAAAAAACGTATCCGTAGACGAAAGCAAAGACGACATTCACGACGAAGGGATAGAGACGCATTTTCGGCTCTTTGAAGACTCCTGAAATTCCACATATCATTCAAAAAATCATAAATCTCAAAAATTTTTAAATTTTAAAAAACCAAAAAAAATTTAATTTCTAAAAAAATAAGAAATGAGATTTTTTAAAGTTTATTATTGAATAAAAATTGAAATTTCTTCGTTAATTGATGTTAAAATTTAGAAATCATGGAAATAATTTTTAAACATAAAAGAAATCGATTTCATATATGAATAAAAAAATTTCTTAAATTTATCCCAAAATTAAAATTGAAAGTTCTTAATTGAAATTAGATAGTTAAACATAAAAAAATTACAGAAAATTAACATGTTTTTATTAAAAGAAATCGATTTCATATATGAATAAAAAAATTTTTAAATTTATCCCGAAATTAAAATTGAAAGTTCTTAATTGAAATTAGATTGTTAAACCTAGAGAAAAGACAGGAACGGTGAAAGAAAACGGACGAAAACCAGCCTGTTGCGAATGATAAGAGCGAGACGGCGTAGTTTGTAGGGCTCTCGGCTTTGGATCTGACCTACTCTACTCTAGTCATGATCGGACACAATAAATACGCCAGATACAAAAGTACAAACGGAACGTACCACGACGGGATAAATTTCCACAAATACAGTAACTATAATTTTATCCATAAATCAACAAAAACCCGGTTCATCTCCTGAATTCCTCATTTAAAGTTTTCATTATTTCTTTTCTCTTTTCTTCCGACTTCACGAGCCTCTTGTGTTCCGGGGCTTTGGGGTTTGTCTGGCTGTAAAAGGCCTGGAGGAGGAAAACTGTCCGTTTCCACCCGAGGCCACTGACCAAATCCATAGTCGCCGGGTTTTCCATGTAATCATATAAATTGCCAACAGTAACAACACCACCAAACCTGTCGTTACAGGCTCCAAAGAAGATTCTGGGTACGTTCAGAAGCTGCATAGCGGCGGCACACATCTGGCAAGGTTCCAGATTCACGTAAAGTGAGATTTCCTTCATAACTTCTCTGGGATCCAGATTCCGTTCTTGACAGTAGATTTCTGTGTTCCTGAGAGCAACGATTTCGGCGTGAAGAGTGCCGTTACAAGTCCTAAAAGAGATATATAAGGAAAAAACATAAAAAAATATAAAAATATTTAAAAAAGATAAAAAAAATATATAGAAAAGTATGTAACAAATGTGTAAAACAGTATTTAGAAGATATATTATATATGGAAATGTAGAGAAAATGAAGTACTCACTCGTTAACCCGGTTCCTGCCTCTGGCAATGACCTCGTTTTTGTAGACGAAAACACATCCTACAGGCACTTCCTGGACATCTAGAGCCTCGTAGGCCATGTCGAAGGCCATCTTCATATATTTATCCAAATTCCGGAAGGCTTCGTCAAAGTCCGGATCCGGCTCTCCCGTTCTTTCGTTTCTTCTCGACAAAATCCGAATATTTCGATCACTCTCGAAGTAATCAGCTGAACTTGATTCCGTATTGTTGCTAGATGCCGGTTCTCCCGATGACATTGAAAAAACAAATTGAAAAAGCTAAATCCAAAAATTCAGGAGATTAAGAAAATTCTGAATAAGAATCACCAGTCGGAAATTGGCATTCTGTTCCGAACACGAAAAAGTAACGGAATATTGGCGTCCCATTCCGGACGACTCGCACTGGTCGATTAACTGGTTGTAGATTTCCCCGAGTTGAACAAGGAAATTTTTGTTTTTATTCTTTTTGTTTTTAATTTTTTCGTAGGTTGTTAATTGATATATAATTTTTGTGGAATTTCAGACGAAAAATGCTCTCACGTGGGTTACTATCCGGTTTGGCACGAGTCGGGCAAGTGCGGACCGTCGTGACTGCCGCCAACGTAGGTTTTTCGATTTTTAATTTTTTATATAAAAACTTGGAAATTTCAACGTATTTACTTGTTTATCTATTGTAGTCAGCGGTTCCCGAGCTTGCAGAGAAGTTGAAAGTGACTGTCATCCCGGGAGACGGCGTGGGACCCGAGCTCATCTACAGCGTCCAAGAAATCGTGAGTTGTTTGGATTTTAAAGTTTTATTTTTGGATTTTCTTCATTTAGATCAAAGCCACCGGTATTCCGCTGGATTTTGAGGAGGTTTTCCTATCCCAGGTTCATTTCAACAGGTCCGCGACGATTGACGATGTCGTTCGGTCCTTGAATGCGAACAACCACGTCGCTTTGAAGGGCGTCATCCAGGAAGGATTCGTCGATGCCGGTGCTGACGAGCCTGGAATCAACATGCAGCTCCGGACGAAACTAGATTTGTTCGCAAATGTCGTCCATATCCAGGTTGGGGTTCCAAAACAAATTTCGTTCATTGTTTTTTCCAGACTCACGAAGGAATCAAAACTCGTCACGGAAAAAAGCTCGATTTCGTCATTATTCGAGAACAAACAGAAGGAGAATACTCTTCTTTGGAACACGAGCTCGTCCCTGGAGTCATCGAATGCTTGAAGATCATGACCAGGGCGAAGTGCGAAAGAATCGCCAAATTCGCCTTCGATTACGCCACAAAGCACAACCGTCGCAAGGTGACCGCCGTCCATAAGGCCAATATTATGAAATTAGGCGATGGATTGTTCTTGAAAACCTGTGAGGAAATGAGTCGTCTTTACCCCAAGATCGAATTCGAAAACATGATCGTGGATAACACCGCTATGCAGCTCGTAAGCCGTCCTGAAAGGTTCGACGTGATGGTCATGCCGAATTTGTACGGTAACATCGTTGACAACCTTGCTGCAGGTCTCGTTGGAGGAGCAGGCATCGTTCCCGGCCAATCCGTCGGTTCTGATTTTACCGTATTCGAACCAGGATCAAGACGTGAGTGAATTTTTAAATTAATTAATTCAAAATTTGTTTTTTAAATTCAATTAATTGAAAAATTCAGTTTTTTTAACTCCAATTCACTGAAAAAATTAAATTCCTTAATTCATTAGAAAATTAAGCTTTGTTTAAAAAGTTAATTATTTCTAAAACCCAGTTTTTTATTAGTTGATTAAAAATGAAATTGTTTGAAATTAATTTATCTAAAATCAGATTTTCAGACGCATTTTCTGAAGGTTTCGGTCGTAACATTGCCAACCCAACAGCGATGATTCTCTGCTGTGCCAATATGCTGCAGCATCTTCATTTGGACAAGTACGGTATAGGTCTCCGTAATGCTGTTCGGAAAACTCTTCGTGATGGTAAAGTCAAGACTCGTGATCTTGGAGGATACAATACAACCCGTGAATTCTCGTTTGCTGTGATCAACAACTTCAAACTCGATTAGTAATAGGCAGTAAGAGAATTAGTGATACTGTAGCTTTAGAAACGAGCGATATTTGTTAAATCTCTCGACTTGGTTATTGATTTAGTTGATGTAATTTGCTCAATTTTATATTTTAAATACTTTTGAATTACACGTTTTTTAACGTGACCGAATGGTTATCTTATTGATTTTAATTTTTTTTTGAAATTTAAAAAAATTTTGAATGTTTAAAATATGAATTTTCAGGAGAATTTTAGAATTTCAAAAAGTATTTCGAAATTTTTGAATGTTTAACATATGAATTTTCAGGGGAATTTTAGAATTTTAAAAAGTATTTCGAAATTTTTAAGAAATTTATGTAAATTTTGGAGTTTTGGAATTAATTGAAATGTTTTTTGGAAAATTTGAATTTTTTATCTAAGGTTCTGGGGTTTGTGTTATTTTATAGCTTTTTTGAAATATAATATTAGCTTCTGGAATTATTAAAAATTCAATAAAATCCCAGTTTTTTTCCAGAATCCAATTTTTAATTTTAAAAAAATTTTAATTTTTCCTAAAATTTGGAATTTATGGAAATTTTTGTTTTTAAAATTCGTGTCGAGATAAATTTGAATTTTTAATAATATTATTTGATGAATTTTAGCAACTTTTTGCCTTTGCTGGATGAAGAGTTGACGGGTTTTTGAATGATAATTGGAAAATGAAAAGTGATAGCAGTGAGGAATTTGAAGACGCTGTTGACACTCTGGGCCCGTTGCCCTCGACCCCTATTCGGCCGAATGATTTTGGTACGGTAACTCCTAGAATGCCATCGACTTCAGCAAATCAAAGTTGGTTTTAATTAATTTTTTTAAATTTGGAAATAGTTTTTTTAATTTTTTTAAATTTGAAAATAGTTTTTTAAATTTTTATATTTGAATTTTTGCCATAATTGAATTCTTTAAACTTTTAACAATAGGGATTTTAAATGTTTATAATAATAGTTTTTTGTTTTTGTAGCAATGGGAAGGTTTATGATGATTTTTGTTTTTAGATTTGGCTACTCCTTTTTCGAAGATGGAAGTTAATCCTCAATCGAATCGAAGGAATCGACTGGCTACGTTAAGGAATAGAATGCAATCTGAATTTGGAGGTGGTGGAATGTTAACGGGTATGGATGAAGATGCGTCACAAAGTGATAGAACTTCATTGGCATCGTGGGGACGAACGTTTTTAATGGAAAGAAGCAATGATTCTTCTGTGATTGCTGTATGTCCAGCAGATTCATTAAGTACTAAAGCTATGCCTGTAACGAATTCGTTATTTGATAGAACAGGAAATGCTGGATTTGGTTTATCTTCAGATAATTCGGCTAAAATTAACAATAATTTGAAATTTAATGGTACGACGAGAACAACGATGAATATTGGACCACAAGATCAAGGAATTAATCAAAATATTGTTTTTTCTCCGAGTTCTCCGCCACCGCTTTTACCCCCTCCGCCACTTCCTGAAAGACCAGCTGGTTTAGGGGGTTCTCCGCTTGTTCCACCGCCACTTCCCCCGAGGAAATCTGTGACTTCTCCACCGACTACGACTTCTGGATGTAGTTCGAGTAATATGACGACTAGTAGTGTTGGAAATTCGAGTGTTAATAATTCTGGATCTGTTGTACAAGAAGAATTAAAGTAGGATTTTTGGGTTTTTTGAAATAATTTTTTATTTTTAGGACTCAAAATATATTTTTTAATAATGCTAGTTCGTTGGAAGAATCGGCAAAATCGTCAGGAAGTAGTACACCGTCGAATGTTTTGGATTCTTATGGAAAGAAAAGAGGACATGCGAAAACTAATTCGCTTGATCGTGGATTGACATTAGCGAAATCGATGAAAAGTGGACCGTTTCCACCACCACAAGCAACGGCGAAATCTAGTTCTTTGAATAGAGGTTGTTCACCGAATGAAATGCTTATTATTGGTGGAGCGTTATGTGAAGAAGATCAAGAAGCACAAAATGTGATTGAACAAATAACGGATTCTATTTTGTCTAATTGTGATGTGGATGATGGAAATTTGGATTTTGAAAAAGAAAAACCAATTTATCCGTCAAAAACAGTGAATTCTGAATTGATAACAGTTGGAGAAGAAAGTTCAACAACATCGACACCGACGAAACCTGGAAATTTGGAAAATCAGAAAGTGGAATCTGCCGGACAGAAGAAAATTCAAAATAATTCTAATCGTCGATATGAAAATTTGTTTCCTATTCAACAAAACGAAGAAGAATTGGATTCGAAATTAGAAAAAACATTTGAAAAAACTGTAGAAATTAAAAATTTGGCAGTTTCGGATTCGATTGATCCAATAACGAGGGATGTAGCGAGAAGAATGTCAAAAGATCAACAAGGAACGAATTGTCCGGAATCTGAATCTGAATCGCAAGTTAACCTCCAATCAGGCCTAGAACATGCGAAAAATATAGTTAAAAATTACACTACAATTGCAGGTGGATTTTTTAAAGGAGCATTTACGAAAGCAAAAAAATCAATAACATCGAATAATCCCCCTAAGGCATTATCGACGAAAGATGAAGACGAGGATTTGGGATCAATGAGTGATGAATGTACGGCATCTGTTTCGGAGAATATTAATGTTCAACAAAATTCAAATTTTCAAAAAACACCAGAACAAGAAATTATATGTCGTCCGAAAAATCACAAAAAAGGACCATTCGATTTTGATCAATTAAGAGTTGTTCAGGAATTAAACAATGAACACACAGGAGCCGTTTGGGTTGTGAAATTTAGTGTATGTGGAAAATTACTCGCAACGGCAGGACAAGACAATATTGTCAGAGTATGGGTGTTGAAAAATCATTTAAATCATTTTTCGAAAGTTAGAGAAAGACTTAATCAACAAACGAATAGAGTTGGAACTACTGGAAACTCGGGATTAAATGATGATTTACAATTTTCTATGCAGAATTTTGAAGATGCTGTTAGAGCGGCGGAGGAAAAAGTAAGTTTTTGTGTGTAAAAAGTAAAGGAAATTTAGGGTTTTGGGAATTTAGTTTTCATTCATATATCGAAAAAGAAGAATCGGGAAAAGGGTAAATCTTCATATATCCAAATATAGAAGTGAGAGAATTTAGAGTTTTTAAATTACTAAGAACTTAATTTTTATATATGAAAAAAGTAGAATTGGAAAAAGTTAAGGTAAATTGTTGAAATTACTAGGGATTTAGTGAATTTTTATATACCCAAATATAGAATTGAGGGAATTTAGAGTTTTAAAATTGCTAAGGATTTAACTTTCATATATGAAAATATAAAATTTAAAGAAGTTAAGGTAAATTTTCAAAATTACTAAGGATTTAATTTTCATATATGAAAATATAAAATTAAAAAAGGTAAATTGTTAAAATTACTAGAGATTTAGTGAGTTTTTATATACCCAAATATAGAATTGAGGGAATTTAGAGTTTTAAAATTGCTAAGAACTTAATTTTCATATATGAAAAATTTAAAGTGAATTTTCGAAATTGCTACTAGAAATTTCTATTGTTTAGCGAATTTTGAGTTTTTAGTATTTTGGATACATTTGACAATTATTACATATTGTATGTAAATGTTCCATACAGATTACGAATGAATTTTGGTTCTTGATGTAAATTTTTATGAATATGAACTTCCGAAATCCTTCGAAAATGAATTTTTAAATTTTCCGAATCTTTGAGAATGGAAAATCCAACGTTTTGATGAAATTTTGTTAATTGTTTGTAATTTATTAATTTTTGTGTGTAATTGAAATTGTCGAAAAATGTTTTATATAATTCAAAAAGCGATAGTGAGGATGTAATCGGAAAGAGACGCAGGCTGCCGCTTTTTTTGCTGCATGATTTGTCACTTTTGATCTTTCGTCGCAAGGTTTATTTGGAACGATTAAAAAGTAAATTTTTAGAAATCGACGGAAACAGATTCAAATAATTCCCCAAGGAAATCTCCGGATAGTAATGTGTCTCCACAAAATGGATCTTCTAATCAAATTCTCATGGCTCCGAAACCATATTGTACATATAGAGGTCATACGGCGGATATTTTAGATTTGTCTTGGTCGAGAAATTATTTTATTTTATCATGTGGAATGGATAGAACTGTAAGATTATGGCATTTAGCAAGATCAGAATGTCTGTGTTGTTTTCAACATATGGATTTCGTAACTTGTATAGCATTTATGCCGAAGGTTTGGATTTTGGAGATTTTTATATATGAATTTTGATTTTTTAGGATGATCGTTACTTTATTTCTGGTTCTATGGATGGGAAGATTAGATTATGGCATATTCCGGATAAAAAAGTGGCGTTGTGGAACGAAGTGGAACAAGTGAAGTTTATCACCGCTATTACTTTTGTGAGGAATGGAAAATTTGTCGTTGTAGGAACCTACAATGGTCGTTGTTTTTTCTACACTACAGATGTAAGTTTGTTTGATATTGGTTGTTTTAATTTATGTAATTTAGCAATTGAAATACCACACGGTTATTGATGTAAGATCTTCACAAGGGAAAAATAGCAGAGGTCATAAAATTACTTCTTTGGCTGTACATGGAGATAAGTTATTAGTTACATCGAATGATTCTAGAATAAGGATGTATGATCTGAGAGATATGGATTTGACTTGTAAATTCAAAGGAGCTCAAATAGAACAATCCCAAATTAGAGCCAGTTTCTCTCCAGATGGAAAACATATCTTATGTGGTTCAGAAGACAATTATATATATATCTGGAGATCACAAGATTTTTCTCCATCATTATCTGTCAGAAAAGATAGGAATCCAATGTGGGAAAGAGCGAAAGTTCACAACTCTGTCGTAACCGCAGCTGTTTTTGCTCCGAAACCTCAGTTATTTTTGGCTTTAATTGAGGATCAACAACGATCGATGTCAGTTACTGGATCAACTTCTGTAGTTACAAGTAGTGAAGCGGTAAATGAAAGAGTTTTGAAAAGGTAGGTTAATGTTGGGATTTTAATAAGAAATTCATTCTTGAAAAATACAAGGACAAGGGAGGTTTTTGGATTTTTTAAAATAATTTTATATGTAATTTTTAACGAATCGAGGTGGATAGGGATTTTTGTAGTTTATGTGTGTTAATTTTGATGGTTTTAGATTTATTTAAGTAGAATATAGTTGAGAGTTTAGGAAATAATCGTAGAAGATTGAAATTTTTACGTAGAATACTGTAGGCTCTGAGAATTTGCTTTGAAGCAGTTTTGCGAAAAATTTCGTTTTTACGACGATTGACTGAAACTAAAAGCAAAAAATAACTACCATAGAGATTCAAAATTGTCACATAGGGTACTGTAATTGGAGATGATTTTGTAGAAAATGTATTTTTGAAATGTTTCAGTAATATGAACTTTTAGAATGGATTCCGATGTTGTGTCGAGTCATGGAGCCTTACCATTGCATATTCCAAGCATTGCTGATACTGTAAATGTTGGTGGAAGTTCAATATCTACTACAGCAACAATTTCGCAAAAAGATCGTCAACTTCAAGGAGATATTATTGTCTCTGCTGATCTCAGCGGATGCATAAAAATCATGGCTAATCCTTCTAGAATTAAAACTGGTTCATCACATTTTTTTGCAACTGATTATAACTAACATTCACTTTTTTTACAAAAATTTGGTAATGCACGGGTAGGGTTTTTTAAAATTATTAGCCTTGTTATTTTTGGATTTATTTAATCTTTAAAATCCAATGAAATCTAGTCGAAGATCAATAGTGCTCATTAATTTAATTTTGTTTTCTTACGGATACTGTAAGATGCGTGTCTTATCAATTTTTTGCCTTTTTTACTATGTTGATACTTTGAGAATTGAATGACATAATTATTTGGAATTGTTTTTGATTTTAATGGTTTTTTTGCCATAAGTATTTTTGATTTTTTAAATTTTGTTTTTAATGGAAGTTTAGATGCTTGCGGTTGGCCGAGCATTATTTTCTAAAGTTTTATCTGTTAGAAAAATAGGTTTTGCATCGTGTTCGACGAAAAATGTTCCTAAAATATCGGAAAGTTTGAAAGAAATAGAAGAAGATGAACCTGTTATTCCGGATGATTTGGAAACAGGTGTTGCTGAAACAGAGGATGTGGCTATGATTAGACAAGTATATCCTTATAGTAAGAATGTTCTAACTCAATTGAAGTAAGTTTTGGATTTTAAAATAAGTAATTTAAAAAAAATATATGTTTGAATTTTTACAACAATATGGTTTTTTAGACTAGATCAGTATCCGTATTATGTTGAACGTGAATGGTGGAAGAAAGGCAATAGAATGACTTTTTGGGCCACTTGGAGAATGTTGAGAGATGTTAGAAGAAGAGAATCTTTGGCTGAATATGGAGCTGAGAGAATGAGATTGAAGGCAATAAAATGGAATACGGTACTTCCTCAAGCTGTTAGAGATCAAGCTTCTGAAAGACTTTATGATGGACTTCCGAGATACTCAAGACCTAATTTGATTTTGAACATGTGTATGTTCACAGGAAGAAGACGTGGAAAAATCAAGAGATTTAGACTCAATCGTCATATTTTTAGAAGATTATCAGATCATGGTCAACTTTCTGGAGTCCAAAGAGCAATGTGGTAATTTTAGGATTAAGTTTAGGATTGTTTTTGTTGAAATAAATTTTAATTTTTGTTAAAGATTATCTTATATTAACGGTTATATGCCGTTTTTTATATTTGATTTTTTTAAATTTTTGATTTTAAATATTTTATTTTTGGTTTTATTTTTAATTTTTATTATTTTTTAGGAATTATTTGAGATGGCTGTTTCGAAATATCTTTGTCTTTTTAGTCTTCTGACTTTAGCTGGTGTTGTTTTGTCACAAAGTACGGAATGTACAAAACCAGAAGATGGAATTTGTTATTTCCGAAATGCACTCAATGTTTATAAGGTTTGTTGTTTATATATAATATGGTACATAATTTTGGAACTATTGGTTTATTATACAGTAATAGGAAAGTACTGTAGATTTCATTAAGAGCATAATAGTTTGTAGTACTTTTTGTTATTGTATAATAAGCAAGATCTAAAATTAGTTACGAAATTACGGACCATACTGTAGGTGTGTGACAGTTGTTTGGATTTGTAAAATTTGGCTTTTTTCGTTTTGGACCAGTTTTTTTGTAGTTGGATTGATCTGAAATGGCAATTGTGACTGGAAAGACTGGTCTAGAAAAGAAGAAAATTCAAAATTAGTCTGAATGAAAAGAAATGCCCTAAGGCATTGGAAGCTTTACAACCTACTTTTTACTTTTGTAGACTTGTTTTTGTGATGGGATTAGCTTAAAATGGGAATTGTGATCAAAAAGACTGGTCTAAAAAAATTAAAATCAATGGGGATGAGTGCCTTAGGGAAGCAACTGTCGTGCGAATTATACTGTATATGAAATTACGATATTGGTTTAGTTCTCTTCGCAAGATTACCCGGCTATGTTTCTTCTTACTGGAGGAATTGTCCTTGTTTTGACGATTGGAATTGTCTTCATCGTCGTTGGATTGCTCACAATGGATCCAGGAAAGGATTCTATCATTTACCGAATGACGACGACGAGAATGAAGAAGGATTAAAAATTTCACATTCCTCTGTATTATTGATTAGAAGATTATTGAAAATGTTTCACTTTATTATATATAATTTTAGAAACGAAATGTTTCAGATTCTACAGTAGACTAATTCTAATAATGGATTTATAAATTTTTAAAAGTTTTTTAAACAAGTTTCACTTAACCATTTGTATTTTTGGAGGTCGTGGAAGGATTCTCGATTTTTGGATTTTGAGCGAGGTTTTTTTGTTTTTTTAGATAAATCAGGAAATTGTCCATGTGGTCTTCTGGAACCGGCTTCTTCTCGAGATGAAAAATAAGCAGGTGTTCGAAGTTTATCTATATCGGAAAGATTTAGAAGACTCCATCCATTAAGTGATGATGAAGGTAATGATCGTAATGGTGATAATGAACGTTGATTAATAGATGAGAAATTTTTTTTATTTTTATATTTTTGTTGAAAATTATAATTTTCTAATGGTATTGAATAATGATTTATTGGTTTTTTTTGTTGAAATATTCTTTTTGCTACTCCACTTCTGAAAGAAAAATTTTTAAATAATTGAAAATTATAAAATTTGAAAAATTTTGAAATTATTTTTAAAAGAATTTTTGAAGTTTTTTAGAACGATTTTTGAATTTAGGTAAAAAAATAAGAACGAAGAGAGCGAGAGTGAAGACAATGCGAGTTGGGCTTGCCAGTGATTTGCCAGATTTACCATTTTTCTATTTTCACTCGCTCCAGCGCGGGAATTCAAAAATAAAAAATAAAATTTTTATGAAGTATTTGAACACAAATTTTTAGAAGTATTTTAAAACGTAAGAGCTGATTTCATAGTAATCAAATTTTTTTTAAATTTCACTTTTGCGCGAAAATAATAATTTCTAAAAATCAAAAAATAATAATTTCTAAAAATTAAAAAGTAATAATTTTTAAAAATAAAAAAATAATAATTTTTAAAACTTACTTTGAAGTTTTGTTTCCAGTACTTGAACTCGGTAAGTAGCTACTTGAACTTAGAGAAGATTCTTCAGATGAATGACTTCCGTTAGAGGGAGATTGATTTTCGGAAAGACTTCTGATGAGAGAATTAGGAGGACTATGACCAAATTCAGTAGCTACGATATCTACCATATCCACAGCAATAAGATGGATTAAACAGCACCAGATTGGAATTTTGAGAATATCGTCATTTATGGATTCTGATAATTTTAAAAATAAAATTGCTGATTCGCGAAGTCGTTTTTTGTCCGAAACTTCAGAAGCCAAATTAGAAATAACATATTCTTTAAAATTTCTAAGATCAAAAACTTTTTTGAAATCTTCAGAAAGAAAAATCGGTTCTTTTTTTTGTTTTGATTTTACAGTAATTCGTTTTTCAAAATTATTGTTTTTTTTCATCCAGATGTTTCCTGCTTCGTCAAGTTGGATTCTGAGGCCCTTTTGGAACGACCGTAATTCCACCTCGGTTCTGGTGTCTCTGCGATCGTTGTGGAAGTGGCTTAATCCGAGTCTAATCCCGTCGAATTCCTCGTTACTTCCGTCGATGATTATTGAGGGACTTCTGAGATAAGCCTTAGCCGTCCGAAAATTTCTTTCCATCACGATTAATTTTCCCCAAATTTGAGTTTCAATTTGCGGAAGTTTTTGTTCGACTTCTAAAAGGTTGTCTTTTATGAAAGACGTTATTTCTGTCCAGGACCGTTTTCTTGGTGAAAATCTTTCTTCTTCGATAGGAACGGATTCAGAGGGGTCGTTGAGGGGGTTTTCCTTCATCAACCTCTCGATCAACGCTGTTCTCGAAAATCCGACTTGAGGCGGCATTCTGGAAAATTCGGGAATTTAATTACCAGATTACTGTGGAAATTTTAAATTTCTTACGAAATGGTCTCAACGCGAATTTTCGGGACTTACTGGATACTGTAGTGGGTAACGTAACATATTTAACCTTATGTAGTGATTCTTCCGTAATTTTACAATTTTCGAAATTAATTATAAATAAAAGTGAATTTTCTTACGAAATGGTCTCGACGCGAATTTTCGGGACTTACTAGAAGCTACTGTAATCAACGTCGTAATTTTGGTTTTGTGTAGTAATTTCGTAATCAATCATTAAAATTGAAAATCAAATATCTTTTACGAAATGGTCCCGACACGAATTTCTAAAGTTTTTAAATTTCACATTACTTCTGGACAATTCTATTAAATTCTGGAATGCTGAAAAACTTCTGTAAGATTTTAGAAAATTTTATAAGATTTCAGAATTATTCATTGAATTTACGAAGATTCTAGAAATCCGTACAAAATTTTAAAAAATTTTCGAAGATTTTGAAATTCCCAAAACTTTGAAAAATCCTTACAAGATTCTAGAAGCTTCAGAAAATTCTTACATGATTTTTTGGAATTTCAGAACTGTTCATTGGATTTCTGATAATTCTAGAAATTTACAAAATCCTAAAAATTCTGGAAAATCCCCCATGAGATTTCCTAAAACTTCACAACCGTTCATTGGATTTCTGAAGATTCTAGAGACGTTTACTGTATTCTATCGTGCAAAAATGAAAGAAAACGATCGCAAGGATTTATAAAACAAAATAGAGGCCAGTGGGTTGATCCGGAATGGAGTTAATCGCAACCTTCGCGTGAACCTGCTTGAATCAAGTACAAATCACGACCGGATTGGAAAGTGAAATAAGAAATCCAAAATTAGAGCACTTGAAATCTACTTCCAGGTAAATTAGGCTAGTTTTTAAGTGAAAATAAAATTGATATTTAATAGCAATTAGTTATTTTTCAAAAATAAAGCTATTAAAAAAAATTAAATTATTTAAAAATTAGAAAAATAAATTAAAAACATTTCGACGTGAATTTTCAACTTTTTGGGATAATTGTAAAAAATAAAAAGAGAGAGAAGACAAAACGAGTCGGTTTCGGTAGTAAATTGCCAAGTTTATCGTTTTTCTACTTTCATTCGTCCCTACGCGGGAATTCAAAAAGTGTAGAAAAACCATTATTGTAAAAAATGAATCATTCCGTGAAATTGTCTTGATATGAATTTCTAGAGGATTCTAAGAAGTTCTAGGATTTAGGTAAAAGAAATTAGAAAACACCGACACGATTTCGCAATAAGTTGCCAGATTTACCATTTTTCTATTTCCACTCGCTCCAGCGCGGGAATTCAAAAATTAAAAAAACAAATTACTGTAAAAATTAAAAATAAAATTTTTATAGTATTTCAACACAAATTTAAAAAATCTTAAAACTGCTAAAATACCCTGAAAACAAGAAAACGAATCGGTTTCGTAATAACTTGCCAGATTTACCATTTTCCTCATTTATCTGCTTTTATGCCAAAATTCAAAAAAAAACATCGCATTTTATTCAATAAAATTAATAAAAAATGAAAACGCTTGAGTGTGTTCTACATTCAAAATTCACTAATAAAATTTTTAAGATTTTTTTCGCAAAATAATGAAAAGTCAAAAAATTCTTCCACTCGAAAAAAGGAAAAAATGAGAAACAAGAGTAGTCGCGCATGACAATTATCCTCCTTTTCCATCATCCTGGAATACACAAGCCAATCTTCTGTCAGGCCAAGGACTTTTGTCTCCAGAAATCGAAAGGCAAAACATTCAAAACAATAATTTCATAAAAACTTTAATTACGAAAACCTCGAAAAACCCCGATTCAACCGGAAAACTTTAAAATCCCAAATTCTCATTTAAATAATTAAATTTTATACTATTTTTAAATCATAAAAACTTCAAAATTGAAATTCTTCAGCCATTTTGACAAGTTTTCAAACTGTAAATCAAAAAATTTCAAGAATTCCAGCAGTGATTTTGATACAATTCAGAATCGGCCAGCAGGTGGCCTTTTCCAGAAAAGCAAACCAGGATCCATTTCAATCAAAAAAGCCAAATATTCCAGTTTTGTCCAAATTGCAGTTTGAAGACTACAATTAAAATCTTTTTTCCATAAAACAATTAAGGCAGATTTCAGAGCTTTTGGATCATCTGGAAATTGCCCGATTTACGTCATCTATTCTACATCCATTACATATCCAAACAAGTCCGTCTTCCTGGAACAAAAATTCCCTCCAAACAACCAAGGCCGATGGAAACTCTCAACTATTGGATCTATTTATTTCCAAATAGTCCAAAATATTTATAATTATAAGCAAAATAAACCATTTTCAATTTAGAAACTAAAAATCCCATCTTTTCAGATGGCAGATTCCTAAACTAAAACAAAAACACTAAATCTTAAACAAAGCAACTAACCTGTTTTGGATTTCTACTTGCAATCATAAGTATAAATACGGTAATCCTTAGTTGAAAGGATAACTCTACTGTCATTTTGAACAACAGCTGCAAGACAGTGGAGATGACGGTTGCGACTTTCATAAACTCGAAGAGGTTCCCCATTCTGAGTAAAGAACGACATATTGAACGATTGATGATTGTCAGCAACGAAAATTTCCCCAATAGAAGTGATAGCGATGGCAATGGGAAAACTAATCGATCCATTATCACACATCGTACGAAGGAATCTGCCATTGTAATCAAAAACGACGATACAATGACGACGATTATCAGCAATAAAGATTTCTTGACTATCATTGCAACAAACAGATATTGGGAAATTCAATACTGATGGATTCGTAAAACGACGAACAAGAATTCCATCCCGATCAAATAGATTAATTCTCATAACCTGAAAACTCAACCACTATAGATACCTAAAAAGTACAGAAGTCAAACCTTGCATTCAATGATAATAATCACCCCATCCTTGTCGACACAAACACCTCGAGGAAATTGTAAAAGATCTTGTCCAAACTTCTTGACAAAACGCCCATCTGATGAGAAAATCTGAGCTTGATGAACAGGAGTGCGTTCAGTAACAATGTAACGGTCCGTAAGGCGACAATAAGCAACGCTACAAAAGTCCTTACGCATAAAACAAATAATAATTTGTGGATGATTACCAATTCGGATACATCAGTCCTCCGCCAGGCTTGTCAGAATAACCAAATGTGAGTTTCAAGCATCCAATGGCATCAAAGATTTGCACCCGGTTATTCTTCGTATCCGTGACGGCAATCAGCCCATCCTTGCCCACGCATATCCCAGCGGGTTCAGAAAATTGACCCATATCCGTGCCAAAAGAACCAAACGAAGACGTGTAATTCAGCTTCAGTCTTAGAGAATTCGCACTTAGACCAGGACTACTGCACGGTGAAAGTGAAGGAAGATTCTTCAAAAACGGAAGGAACATGGTACGACGACTGCCAGCCATAACTATGCCATTCCAAATCTCCTCGCTAGAAAACGGAAGAGGATCACCCTCCGGCATCACAGGCAACTCAGGTTTCTGCTCAAAGTAACTATCAACCGCTTGTGTTAGAGACACAATTATCTGATAGTTGATTTCAGTGTAGGCCTCGCTTGAACAGGAAAGAAGAGAATTGGAGCATTTGTTGATTTCACCCAAGAGAGTATCGGCCTTGGCTGCACGGTGATAGAGAATCTCGTAGATCTTCTGAAATCACAAATTAGCATTGTTACGGAATCGTCTCGAAGCGAATTGTTAGAATTCTCTAGAACGTAAAGTAGCCTACAATGTTGATTTTGTGCAGTAGTTATTTAGTAGTTCTATGACTTCAAGATTATATGTTTTAAAAACTGAGATTTCTTACGAGATTACCTCAAAACAAGGTTTTAGCTTTTTCTAGAAATTCAAGTAACTTACGTGACTATTTTTGTCCTGTGTGATAAAGATTTCGTAATTTTATGCGACTTCTCGGTATTTTAGAAGTGCATTCTTCTCAAGAAGGCCCAAAAATTGCTAGATCAAGCTAACCTAGGATATAAAAGCTTCTCTCTGCCTTCGAGAGTTAATTTTCATATATGAAAGCGCTTATGGATATCCGAGGAAATTACAACTAATACGAAAATACCCCATCGGAAACAGGTGGTTTTGGTTGTATGTGGAATAATAAGCATAATTACTTATCAACAAACCTCAGGAACTGCGCCTTGTTCTTGGATGTACTCATATGTCTTCATTATCTGAGGGTCCATCTTGTGAGACATGTAGCTTCGTAATTCCACCAAACAATCCAACGACTTCTTCTGCCATTCTCGGACAGCACTGACTCTTTCATCGTGTTTGTCGAGTTCCATTTTGAGACGTCCGATTTCGTCAATCATCCTTCTCTGGAGAAGCCTAAGAGAGTCATTGCACATCCGTCGGGCGACTTCAGGCCATTCATGAGGGGAGGGCCAGACTGCTTGCATCAGAATCCACTACCGCTACAGAAAGCAAAAATTAAAGAAGCAACGGCAAGGAAACAGCAGCAATCGACTCCGCTTCTTGAAGACAAACTCCAATACGAAAAAAACCGTAAACCATCATTTTCGTTTCAAGAAACTTCGGCAGGCTTTCCCGTCGATTCGAAAGTTGCGGTTTTACCTAAAGTGTTCGTTGTCCTTATTTAATTCAATTTTTCGTGTTTAGATTTATTTAAAAGTTTCTAGAATCTTCCAAAATCCAATGGGCCTTTTATTCCGTTTCAGGAAACTAAGAACTTCCGAATCTATGGAAAAGCCTGTCGAAGTTTCACCTAATCTGCTCATTATCCCTATTTAATCTACTTCCTCATATCTAAAATCCTGCAGAATTCTGGGATCTAATAAAATATTGTAATTTTTTTGAAAATTTTGCAGAAATTGCTGGAATTTCTTAAAATTTCTGAACTTTTCGAAAATTCTATAGATCTTTCTAAGACCGTCTAACAATTCTTAAATACGTCTACAATCTTCGAAAACCCCATATAAATTCCTAAAATCTCGTAAAAACTACTAAAATCTTCCACAATCCAATGGAACTTCCCGAATTGATATATGAAGTCGGAAATCTTAGAAATTTCCTAAAATTCGTGTCGAGACAATTTAGTAACAACTTTTATCTTTAATTCCCATAATGGTATGGTTTTTATGTAGCTTTTCCAGATAATTATGGTTTTATCTCGTGTCGTTTCTTCAATTACTGAGGAAAAAAACTTTTTTTTTCTTAAATGCTTGAAATCGGTTATCGAGAAACAAGACGAAAGAATCCGGAACGATCCGCCGATCTCAGCCTGGAAAGAAGTCGCTGATCGATGTCATGAACGTGGGATTTTCCTCCATCACACTGCCCGGACGCTCCGTGCCACGAAATGGAAGCAGATATGCCGTTACGTAAAGGTAAGAGTCTACTTTTAGTGTAACTATTTAGCCATCTATTTCAGCTCCATTTTGATAAAGGACAATTATTATCCGAAAAAGACAAACTAGTTATTCAAATTCGTCGTCTGCAAATTCCAAGTTTTTGCATGCCTTCCGAGCCAGATAAAACTCCTGATGATGCTGCTGATCCAGATGTTACTTCTGAAGACGAACCTTCTCCGGAATTCCATGAGAATTTTATTCATACTTCTGCGAATGAAACTCCAGAATCGTATAAGAACCCTATTTCTTCTATGTATGAATCTCCTTCAGAATCCTATGAAGACATTTTCCCTACTTCTGCAAATATTGAACCTAGTTCTCTTCCCGAGATTCCAGGTAAGTTTGTTTTATCATTTACTCCATTAAAAACCCTTCCCAGAATCATTACCGTTGTTGCCTGTCAATCAGAATACCAAAGTCGTAAATGCCTACCTTAAATGCTGTCGACTCTACCGAAAGAAAACTAAACTCGAAATGAAGAATCTAAAACTTCAAAATCTGAAGCTCCAACTTGAAATCCAGAATCTTCAGCAGCCCCCTTGAATTTCACTTTTAATATTCCAATTTCCATCATCCATCAAATTCCGAACAGCGCGAGTTTTATTAGAGATAAGATAGGAGAACATCACATGCATGTAGGTAAGGAACTCATCAATTTGACAAAAAAATTTACAAAAAACCAAAAAATGGGAATTTTCAATAAAATTAAAAGTTGGAGATTCTTAAAAAACAGCGAAATCGATTCGATTAGTTCAAAATTAGGCTGTAGATTGGCTCGCGCCGTATTTTACATTGAAATAGCCGCCGTAATTGGGTTGTTGGTTGTTTTTCTGCCAATTAGGGGAACCTCTTTGATTTTGTGCGTTTTGAATTCCACTATTTTTTTGATTTGATCCAGATCCCGGTCTGTTATTCGGATGATGCGGTGGTGGAAATCCATATTGCTGATGAGGTCCTTGTGGCATTTGTTGTTGTCGGAAATTGTTAGAATTCTAAAAAAACTCTAAATTAAGTACTCATATATGAAAGTCCAAACCTGTTGAATAGGGAATCTGTTACCATTGCCTCTATTATTCCCAATAGGCGGTGTAGGAGCGGGGTTGAATGGTCCAATAGGGGGATAATGCTGGGATATAGGTGGCGGAGGCATATGGGTTGGAACAAACCCTCCTATTTGTCCTTGCTGATTAAAATTTATAGATGGTGGTGGAATATTTGTTGGATGGATGGGACCTGAATTGGTAGATGGGCCAGAATTCGGACGACTATTTGAGTTATATTGCTGTTGATATCTGTTCTGCTGTGATTGAACAGGATTCTGATTTATATTTGACAAGAAATCCAAACCATTAGACCATAAACCACCAAACACAGCTCCATCATATGAATTTTGGGGTCTTGTAGCAGGAGGCTGGTTCATTAAACCAAGTTGTCCCCCAAATACCGAATGCGAAGGTGGGGAATTTTGTGGACCATATTGCATAAATTCATTAGTTCCATATATGATAGAGTAATTCGCTGTTTGTAGTGGACCAAATGGACTTGTTTGTCCAATAGGAAACATCTGATTTTGATGATATAGATTCGGTGATTGAGCCTGAGGAATTGGGAAAATACAAGAATCCATCTGCGGCTTTGTTTTTTCCTGCTGTTGCTGTTGATCTTGAAGTTGTGGTTGAGGTTTGACCTTCGCCACATTAGGTCCATGAGCTTGAGATAAATTAGGACTTGATTTTTCTGCATTACCCTGGCCATCATCGCCTTGCCAGAAATCCTTCACTTTATCCAACTTCTCTTTCAGCACAGCGTGATCGGAATTCATAACTCCTTCCGTTTCCGTTTTCTGGACGTTTTTCATTGGTTTAGTTCCAATAGGACTAGTTTTCGGATCAAATGGTTGGATATCATATAGCTTCGTTGAAGTAGTTACAGTCGACGTTGTTACTCCAAATGCCGAAAATTCATCTTTAACAGCGTTGACTTCAATATTCATGGAACCACTAACAGGAGCTTGACCAGATTGTGGACATTTCGTCGGTCTAGCAATAGGAGATGGGATATGGGTCCGTTGTTTCTCTTCGATGACCGTTGTGGCAGCAGGCAAAACTCTTACGGAATTCCACACAGATGTTCCTAAATCAGGTTCAACAGCAGATGATTCGGTTTGAAAGCTCATCGATTCTTCAATAGATACAGAAATTTCGTCGGTACTTGGTGATTTCTCTTGGGCTGAAAGTTGTACATTGGAAATTCCTCGTATCTACAATAACTTACATTTACGGTCGGATTTTTTGTCTGGTTTCTTCTGGATCACTTTTGCTTTCTTAGCTTGTTGTCTTTCAGCTTTTTCTTTTTCCCGGATCTCCTTCTTTCTTTCCTCCTCAAGTTGAAGCTGTTTCTGTTTCCGCTGCTTCTTGGACATTACTTCTTCGAAATCAGCTTCAGATATTCCATCCTCAATTCCTCCAATATCCGGTTGATTATCAATAACGATAACGCTCGCGTCATTTATATCGACACCCGCCAGCCCATCTTTTTGTACCGGAGCTAAAACCACTAAATTGTATGAAAAACGAATATTATAAAACTATCTCTACACAAATCCCCAGAATCTTAGAATTTCTACTTTAATATAGTTCCCACAGAATTTTGAGAGGCTTTAAAAGCTTCTATAAGATGCTGAAGATTTCTTCAATCTCTAAGAGCTTCAAAATCTCCATATAATCTTACAAACTTCCAAACTATCCTTTTAAGTCTCAAAACTTCCACAAAATCTTATTAATTAATGTTCTCCATATATCAACTCTCGAACAACTTACCTTTCCGGCTGTCGCGGGCATTTACAGACTGAGCAACTTTCGCATCCTTCTTATTCAACTGCAACAGATGGCTGTTGTTGCTGACGTTGCTGTTCTTGTTGTAACCTCCGTTGTTCTTCACGGATGCGCTGTTGCCTTGGAATGTATGGCTGGCGGGTTTCACGTTTTTTTGACCTGTACGAGCTGGTTTTTGCTCAATTTTATCGTCGTCTGACGTTCCATTCATTTTTTTCTTATTATTATTTATAGCTTTCTTTTCTGGCTTCATGGACTTTTCATCACGAATTCTTTCTGCAATATCACTTGACTCAGACGCCGTTTCCCATTCATCGTCTACACCTTCAGAAATGGCAGGAGACTTAATTCCTTCAATACTTCTTTCACCATAACTTTTTGATTTCTTCTCATCTCTTTTCATTGGTTTGGGATGCTTTGACGCAAACCTACTGGAAATCCCTCTGGTTGCACTACCATTGTTAATATGCTTTTTATTTCTGCCATGGTCCATATTTCCATTTTCTTCTTCTCCATTCTTTTTCCAGCTTCTACTTTTTGGACCACGTTTACTCCCTCTTCTTGAACCATCGAAACTATTATCATCATGAGTGCCAGAATCAGAGTCTCTGTGCTTAGCATTGCGTGGTGGAACCAATTCATCCGAAATTTTGTAATCTTCTGCATGAAACTCTCCCATATTTGAGAAGTTATCCTCATGTCTTCTTTTCCCTTCCGGATTTTTCGGTTTTCTTCCGCTTTGACTCGCTCCTCTGCTAGGTGTTCCTCTGGTCTTTCCTCTTGTAGATGTTTCGGTTTTATACACATTCCTGCCTCTTTTAGAATTAACGAACTCTCTTTTTGTCCCAGTATATACGTCGTCATCAATTTCGTCATTGTGTAGCTCTCTGATTCGATGATCTGCTGGAATTGTTAAATCATCCCAACTAGGTCCTGTTGGTTGCTGAATCCAATGAGTTGATCCAATAACATCTGCACTGACTTCAACTTTCGGTTTGGGTCCATTTTTCCTTTGACTTCTTCTTTGGTTACTATTTCCATATAACTCCGAATTCCATTCTTGTTCCTTCGGATTTTGATCTATTGATGGGAAGTTGTAATCTAATTCCTGTTGGTATTTGTTTGTGATTTTCGCCGTCTTTTCTTCCTTTTTTCTCTCTTCCATTCGTTTTTCCCATACATTTTCCGGTGGAGATGGTTTGGCTTGGCTTTCTTGCTCCTCTTCCTGCTTCCTTGTTATTTTCTGTTTTTCTTTTTGTTTCTTCTGATTATCCTGCTGTTCTTGTGTATTTTGAGGAATAACAGCACCACCATGATGAGCAATATACTCAGCTGATTTCTCATCATTCCTTTTCAACATTCTGTAAGGCATTTCTGGTTGTTGCATTCTTTGAGGACCTGGTGGAGGATTTCTATACCCTTGATTTTCACTTTTATGAAAGTTCTGTCCATCATTGTAGGTCCCATAATCACAGTCATGGCCTTGTCGACGGTAATCCTGTCCACGGTAACTCTGGTTTTGCTGATAACCATGATTAGCTGAGAATTCATGGTTCATTGGATATCCAGTATTGTCATACCATCCACCACCCGGAATCCTATTTTGCCGATTGAAACCTTGCCAGCTGCTATCAGTTTCATTGCTTGATCGACTGTCCATCCTGTACCGATTACCTTGGATGTTCTGACGCATTCCTTGACCTTGCGGTCCTCTGACGTCTTCCGTATTCCATCCAAGTTCATCACCATTACCATGTTCTTGTCTGTAAGATTGTCTCATTGTTTCATCGTATCGTTGGAATCCTTGTTGTCTTTGATATCGACGGTCGTATCCTCCTTCTCCTCGTCCAGGCACATGATGTCGATCGTACTCGTAATAACCGTCTGGTGTTGGTTGCTGCCATTCTTGAGGCTGTTGGTGTTCCAATGGCTGCAATCCGTGTTGAATTTGTCTCACATCTTGGCTTGTTCTCTGTTGATTTTGTACCGGTGGCGGTTGATTCAAATTCACAGGATTTACTTGAGCTTGCGGGGGTTGCTGTTGAATAGGTTGCTGAACAGGAACAGGGGTGGGTTCCTTTTCTGGCTGTTTGGCTTCCTGGTCCACAGATGGCTCCTTTGATTCTATTGAAAGCCTTGCCAGTTTTTCTCGGAAATTGGCTTTCCCTGCTCGAGGCGCCATTACAACAGAGGTCGTGGAGCTGAAGTATCTTTCTGGCAACTTCCTGTCCACATTTGTTTTCGGTGCCGTTGAAGCACCAATGTAACCACCAGTGGATGACTGGTGTGAAGTTAGTGGAATCGCTGGGATTTCCACGTGAGCATCTTCCAAATTCGTCCCCCAAGCATTCGTTTCTAAAGACCACATATTATTATACAAATTATAAGTCACTATTGTTACAAAACTATCTTGATATAAATTTCTACTTTTACATAAACTCCTAGAAAAGATTTAGAATCTTCTACAGTACTCTAACCGAAGCAGAAACCTTCGCAAAACTCACTTTGAGGCTTCAGGGGAAGAGCATCCTTTCCGGCTGCAGCTACAGAAGCAGCCAAGGAGGGGAAATCTCGATTGTTCGGAGGTGCTTGTCCGGCAATAACCTGAGCGGCGGTTCCTTGCACTTGATTTGCTGGATTTTGAGCATTTCCTTGAAGGTTCTGCTCGGAATTTGATCCAGATGTTGGTTTGGCCCAAGTGGGACGCAAATCCGGGGCATTGGCATTGTCTGGAGCAGACGACCCGTTCTGTTTGTTGGAGGGATCTTCGGAAGAGCGCATCCATCCTGTACCTCCTTGTGGAACTATAGCAATTGTTGGATCTTGACCGTGTTCTGCTTTCAACGAAGGCAGGGTTGCTGGAGGGGGCATTCGACGGACCACGGCTGTCGCTTTTCCGAGAGATTGCAAGCCATGCTTGCTAGGCCCTGAGGCCTTAGAGGCCGCTGTGTTCTTCCCTGAGTATACGCTGTTTACGTTGTGAACTCGAGGCTTGTTAGCGCCTCCAGTGGCGCCTCGGAAACTCGACATAAGTGATGAAGATCGCGCTCAGGCGTGGGCGCGCCACGGCGGATAGATTTAACAATCAAAAAAGAAAAACTGCTCCCAGGAACCAAAGGTGAAATCTTGACGGCGTCGCTTCGGAATATATCCGGAGTAAAATCCACGAAATATCAAAATTGGATCAGTCAGCTATTGTTGTAGAAATTCTGCTCACAGATTCCGAATCCAGTCAATATTTGTAAAAACCAAGCACAGACAATCAATAAATTCAATCAAATTCAGCTACACGTAACCACCGCTCACAGATTGGTCCCAGTTCCGGAGGAGGCAATCGATGGCGAGAAACAAAACGTGACGCTGAAATGGGAATTATGAAAGTCAATATATCAAAGCCGTGAAAAAAGACTGGCAAGACCAACCTGGATTAACAGTACACACAGCGCCGCAAGTTTGGAGAGATCCACTGAAATGTTTCATATATAAATTCCCAAAAGAGTTAAAGATAAACGAGTCAACTACACGACCAATCGATTGCCAACGACATCAGGGATGATTACTTTGGAAATAACCGTTATTGTGGAGGAAGAGACAAAAACCCAAAAAACATCGAATCTACTCGAAAAAAGCGAGCATGCACGGGAATCTAGCTATTGTACGAAATTCCAAGCTGGAAAAAAGATTAACACGAACAAGGACAACGGTATCACGTGGAGAAAAAGTACGAAATAGTGCCAGAAGATTCTAGAGTTCAAAAAACAGAAGCAGTCTCCGAAAACAAGCATCTAGTCTTGAGACAGAAAAAGCACGAGCAAATAGTACGCACCAATCGATGAAATGGAATGACCGACATACGAACGCGTTCGAAGACCAATTTTTACTCCGTCAGTCGGAGGAAAGTTTGGCAAAAGCTTCTCTATATGAGAAAAGTCCGGCAACGGACCAGTCGGCACCAGGCAGCTGTAGACATGTTTGTCCTCGCGCAGCTCAACGGCACAAAGAATCCTGGGAAAGGGACCGGCCGAGTCGAAATCCAAATTTAGGACTCGAAGGAACGGCAAGCTCTAAATTTAGGGTGTTGCCAAGGGCAATCCCTCTCAGTTTAAAGTCCTCTGATGTAAATTGACAGAAAAAATTTAAAAAACAAGAGAAATAATTCCTTAGGATTTTAGGGTTTTTGTTTGGTTTACTTAACGGATTTATGAAATCCAGAATAGCATGGGAAAATGGAGATTTAAAGTAGTTGGTGGGAATGGAGGGGAGAATTAAGCGTGATTAGGTCCTGATAAGAATGCTTGCAAGGCGCGAAATCGTCGCTGGTTTCCTCCGCTCTTTCGAATGAGCGACTGAGTTTCAAAATGTCGAATTCCACCTTCCGGATTCTTGTTTCTTCCGATAATCACGTAGGTTACGCTGAGGATAAACCCATCATTGGAAATGACAGTTTTGACGCTTTTGAAGAGGTCCTTGAACACGCCGACGACCAGAAAGTAGATTTCGTTTTGTTAGGTAAGTTGAAATTAAATTTTCATATATCAATTTTTTGGTTTTAAAGATTTTTATGGATTTCAGGTGGTGATTTGTTTCATAAAAGTGAACCAGACAGGTCTACTGCCCATAAAGTTA
This sequence comes from Halicephalobus mephisto, assembly GCA_009193035.1. Lineage (NCBI taxonomy): Eukaryota > Metazoa > Nematoda > Chromadorea > Rhabditida > Panagrolaimidae > Halicephalobus > Halicephalobus mephisto. The sequence goes on along the minus strand of SWDT01000030.1, from coordinate 275,994 downwards.
CGGAGTTGTTGAGGAATTACGTTCTGGGCAGTCGAAATCTGTCGTTTGAACTCATTTCTGAACCCGGCGACACCTTTGGATTCAGTAAATTTGGAAGAGTGAATTTTGAGGATCCGAACATAAATATTGGAATTCCGATTTTCACAATTCACGGAAATCACGATGATTTTTCCGGAAAAGTTTGTTTTAATTTTAATTTCTAAATATTTTGTGACTTTTAGGGACTTCTTGCCTTGGATAACTTCCATGACAGTGGTTATCTCAATTTGTTTGGAAAGTTTACCGATGTCGAGAAAATCGAAGTGAAACCGATTTTACTGAGGAAAGGAGCAACGAAGATCGCTCTGTACGGAATCGGCCACCAGCGGGACGATAGGCTTTGTCGAGCCTTCAACTGTAGGTTTATATAGAAAATCCCTTAAATACTTCTAGTTTCTAGTGGGCAAGGTTAAATTTTACACTTTACCAGAAGGTTTCGAGGAGTACTTTAAGATCCTCGTCGTCCATCAGAATCGACCTCAAAGATCAATGACCCGATCCACTGGGTCTTACTTGCCCGTTGAGAAAATCCCGAAATTCTTCGATTTGGTCATCTGGGGACATGAGCATGCCTGTGAAATTGAGGACTTTCTGTACGAAAGAACAGGGGAACCATTTGTGCTGCAACCTGGAAGTTCCGTAGCTACCTCACTATGTCCGGACGAGACAAGACCCAAGGCGATTGCTATCCTCGAGATCAAAGGCGCATCAATGGAGATCAAGAAAATCCCGTTACAAAGATCTAGACAGATTCTCTATGAAGTTTTGGATCTAAACAAGGTGGATCCATACGCGAAATTGCCGAAAACCACAATTCGGACAAAAACGGAAATGAAAGACGAGGAGATGATTCACAAGAAAATCAAATCTATGATCAAAGAAGCCAAAAAGACCCGTGGTGACAACCAACCGGACCTTCCTAGACTGAGATTGAAGGTGATTTATTCCGGTAATTGGCTGAATCTTCCTCGATTGAAGCCTTCCTTGATCAGCGAGAAATACAAAGAACTAGTAGCGAATCCATCTGATATGATTATGATTCAATATAAAAATACAGAAAAAGAAAAAGTTTCCGAAACTGAAATTGATCTGCCTAACATGACGGACACGACTACTGTATTTGATTTACTGCGGGAATCTATTAAGCAACGGGCTCAGAACGGCTTAGGTCTGCTGCCACTCGATCAAATGGAAAACTTGGTTAAAGAACAGTCCTCAGGTGCGAAATTGAAAGCAAATAAAAAGGATAATCCTCTAAGAAGACTCATAGATGATCAAATTGAGAATTATAAAACTAGAATTCAGCGTTTGGACACGAATAAACTTGGTGAATTGCCGACTCCGAAAGAAATCAAGGAACTAGCTGCGTTTGGAGTTGAGAAACTGATTGAAAATAACCAAAATTTGACTGAAAATGCGGATGTTTCTAATGTGAGTGGGACTTCTAATGACGAAAACATGACTTCTGATGACATTACTCAAGGATCGAAACGGGTTCCTCCTGCTTCCGTCGTGCCAGATTCTCAGGAATTCCTTGACCTTAATGATGAAGACGAATTTCCGGTTGATTCTGATTAATTTGTATTTGAATTTTGAATATATATTTATTAATTTTTAAAATAGTTGTTTTTTAACTGGTTGTAATCCTGGATTTATTTTTTAATTACTGTATCCTTGGTTAAGGTTATTTTAGATGGGTCAACCTAACGACAATGAGGTCTGTGCCGCTGGCGATGGTCGTCCGCCGAAAATGCCACGTACTGATGAGGATAATCAAGTTATTGAATTGAGTAAATTTCAATTTAAAGAAGTTCTCGGAGGGGATCCAAGTAGGAAATCCATTTTTATTCTTATTGAACATCAAGAAAACAAAAATGAAGCAATTTTGATTATGGACAAGTTGGCTTTTGCTGAAGACATGAATGTCATAAATTCTTGGCTTCCTGGGACTAAATTAGAATTCAAGGCGATCAATGACATCTACCATAATTACATAGCCTACTTGGGTGATCAATTCAGCGGAGTGAAGACGACGATTGTTTATCCGTGTACTCAGAAGCATATTGTCAAATACCGTAGGAAGGAACCATATATTGCTTATGAAACTCCGGAAGATTACAAGAATATAACTCTACCGTATATTAGGGAAAAAGCTGTAAGTTTGCAGTGGGTATACAATGTTCTGGAAGGGAAATCGGAACTTGATAGAATTATACATCACGACAAGGATCCGATTACGGGTTTTTTATTAGCTATGGATCTCAAATGGTCAGGAACGGAAGTGGATTCTCTTTATCTTCAGGCTATTGTTAATCGTCGCGATATTCCGTCGGTTAGAGCTTTAACAGCGGAACATTTGCCGTTATTGAAAAATATCAAGGATTCTGTTTACTCTATTGTTGAAGAAAAGTATGGATTAAAAAAATCTCAAATTAAAATGTATTTTCACTATCAACCGTCGTATTTTCATCTTCATGTTCACGTGATTAATCTGAAATATGAAGCTCCAGCTAGTGGTATGACGTCAATTCCGCTTGAAGAAGTGATCAACAATATCGAAATTTGGCCGGATTTTTATGAAAAAGCCACATTAATGTTTGTTAATGGACGACATGATCCGATTATGGAGAAGTTTATCGCAGCAGGTCGTGTTAATGTGTAAATTTTGAACTGTAGTAAAATATTAAAGTTTATGTTATTTGGATTTTTGTCTGGTTTTTAATTTCCAGAAGATATTTGAAGTTTTTGCAATGGATAATAAGTTTTTTTAGATGTTAATGTTTTGTCCGACTTGTGGTAGATTGACTACTTTGGAAGATGCAGGTGGACAATTCAAATTTGTATGTACTGGATGTCACTTCAAAATGCCAGTTAATGGAGAAGTATGTTTTAAATTTTTATTAATTAATGAAATTTGAATATTTTTGTTTTAAATTTTTATTAATTAATGAAATTTGAATATTTTTGTTTTAAATTTTTATTAATTAATGAAATTTGAATATTTTTGTTTTAAATTTTTATTAATTAATGAAATTTGAATGTTTTTGTTTTAAATTTCATTAATTTTATATGGAATTTAGTTTGTTTTATTTAAATTTGAGTGTTTTTATTTTGAATTTTATTAATTTTATATGAAATTTAAGTGTTTTTAGATTCGAAGTAGGCTATATCCGAGATTGAAGGATATTGATGACGTTCTTGGAGGCCCGAATGTCTGGGAAAATGCCCAAGTAACAGAAGGTTTGGTTTTAGAAGTTAAATTAACTTTTTTAACAGTGGGAATGGAATGGTAAATTCTCCAATAGTGATACTGACGCTGAAGGAGGGATTTTTTGAGTAATTTATTCGTTTTAGAACGCTGTCCGAAATGCAGCCATGATCGCGCCTATTTTATGCAGCTTCAGACTAGAAGTGCAGACGAACCGATGACTATATTTTATCGTTGTGCTAATGTGGATTGTGCTCATAGATGGAAGGATTAATTAATATATTATGGAATATTTTTTCATGGTTGATTTTTTGTCTTGAAATTGTTTTATTTTTACTTATTTGGATAGGTCTTCTAATCGGGTTTTATCGAATTATTCAGAAACTTTGGAAACGCTATGTTGGAGAAGAATATATGGGAAAATTTCTGGCGAGAATTGTGACTTGGTCGATTTTGTTTCAATTATTTAGGCTATATTCGAAAATTAAAGCGAAAAAAATGGCCAATGTTCAAGGTGGTGTACCGTATTCTTGTCAGGTTTGTTTTATATGAATTTTATGAACTGGGAAATTTTTTAGAATGAATTTATTGGATGGATTACTCAGTCGAAATCTTGTGAGAAGTACTTTGAAGCTCTTGAAGACAGGATTTTGTGGAAATTAAATCCAATATCTGTTGTAATAGATTTAATTTGTGATTTAGTTATGGTAATGGCTGAAATTGTAAGTTTTGGAAGGTTTGAAATTGATTTAAATTTGATTTTTTAGTTCGGAAGAATGATCGGGAGATTTGTAGCGTCGTTGTTGGATGAAATTCCGTGGTTGTATAAAATTCCGACGTTGATTATTTCTGCCATTTGCTTGATTTTGACGATTTTGATTATTAATGGATATCAATGGAGAATTTTCGGAGTATTGGACGTAAGAAGGACGGAAAGGAAACCTCCACCAATTCCACCTCACAAACCTCGACCGCCAGTTTTTAAACGTGTTTCTTCTCTTTTGTAGAGTTTTGAAAGTAGTAATATTTCGAATAAAGTTACTAGAAGATGTTTTAATTTGTTAATAATAGTATAGAATGACGTGGGATTATTTCGAAATAATTAGTTTAGGGGATTTCTTATTTTTCATATATGAAAATTATTATGGAACTGGTCCTCGATATTTTCCCCGCCTATTTTGCTGGCTTACTCTTTTTCAGACACGTTGCATAGTCCGAGACAAAGTTTAGAAATATAAGTCCAACCTTCTTGTTCTATGTCATTCTAGAATTTTTTTTTGACCAATGAAAATTCGCCAGTCAATTGCTGACGCGGCAACGGAGGAACCAATGAACGAAGCGCACGTTCCCGTAGACCACGCCTCTACTTATAAAAGGAAGAGGAATGATTCTATATAGCCCAGACGGATCATTCTTTAGTTGTCTTGCTTTATGGGTTGTTGGTTTTAGATGAAGCTAGGGTGGGTGTGTTTATTAATTTTAGGTATATGAAAATTTAGAAACGTGTGCTTGAAAACAAGCCGAAAACGATCTTAGACGTTCCAGACAGGTTATTTTTATCGTTTGTAATCTTGAAAATTCCATATTTTTCGGGTTTTTTCTTATTCATTAAGCTGGATTAAGAATGTTTTTGGAGGTTAGGTATGAAAATGCTTGAAAATTTACATATAATAGGAAGTTGAAGATAATCCTAAATATCCTAGACAAGTCAGTCTTTCCTTTTATAATCTTATCAATTTCGTGTTTTTTGGTTCGTTTTCTCCTGATAAAGCTGGATTAGATGTTTTTTCGGAATTTCGATATAAAAATGCCCGAAATTTTATGTATGAACAGAAAACTGACCAGTATATAGGATCATGTTTTTTATTTTGTTAATTCCATATTTATTTTCATTTTTCTTTTTGATAGTAATAAATTTAGTATATTTGTGAAATTTTAATATATGAATATTCGGTAATTTATGTAAATTTCCAAATCGTGGTAATTCGCGTCTTCGTTGTTCTATTTTCTTCGACCTTGACATTGTCCCACTTTGTTCTTTCCCAAGGCCATTCTGAAGATGACCCGTGTTGGTTTTTTCCTAAAGTTTATTTGATTTTTTTAGATTGACGAATCTTATTCAACATGAATAAGTTGTTAGCCTTAGGGTTTGTGGCCCTATTAGCCGTGTCGAACGTCTTTTCTGAAGAAGAAACCAAAGAAAAGGACAAAAAATATGGTACAATCATTGGTATCGATCTCGGAACTACTTATTCTTGTGTTGGTGTCTACAAAAATGGACGTGTTGAAATCATCGCTAACGATCAAGGAAACAGAATCACTCCGTCATATGTCGCCTTCACTCCTGAATCAGGTGAACGTTTGATTGGTGATGCTGCTAAAAATCAGCTTACAATCAACCCTGAAAACACGGTCTTCGATGCCAAACGTCTCATTGGTCGTGAATTCAACGACAAAACTGTCCAAGCCGACATGAAGCTCTGGCCCTTCAAGGTTAGTCTTTTTCGATATGTGAAACTTTTAAAACATCTATTTTTCCATATATAGAGTTTCAAAAAGACTAAAGTCCATATATGGAAGCTTCAGAACTTTCAGTTTTTTATATATGAAATCTTGAAAATTTGTCTTTTATATATAAGATTTCGGAAATGTTGATATTCATACATGAAAACTTTAGAATTTTCGACTTTTTATATATGGAACTTCAAATTTCGCACAAAAATACCGAATTTTGGAGAGATTTAATTTCTTCGATATATGAGAGTTTTAAAATTTCAACTTTTTAGGTCCAAAATAAGAACAGCAAACCCCATGTTCAAGTTAGCGTTGGAAGTGAAAAGAAGGAATTCGCTCCAGAAGAAGTTTCTGCTATGGTTTTGGGAAAAATGAAGGAAATTGCCGAATCTTATCTCGGTTATGAAGTTAAACACGCTGTTGTCACTGTCCCTGCTTACTTTAATGATGCTCAACGTCAAGCTACGAAGGATGCCGGTACTATTGCTGGATTAAACGTTGTTCGTATTATTAACGAACCAACTGCTGCAGCAATTGCCTATGGTTTAGACAAGAAAGATGGTAAGTGTATTTGGCCTAAAAATTTTGTTTTGACCGTTTTGTGAGTTATTTGCACAAATACTTCCGTCTTCTCAATGATGTAGACGTGGACAGTCGCTTAAGTAAACATTGGCGATTTGTCGGGTTTTCGAATTATGGAAAAAGATTTTAAGAGATATATCGATTAATATATACATTTTTAGGTGAAAGAAATATCCTCGTTTTCGATCTCGGTGGTGGAACTTTCGATGTGTCTCTTTTGACAATTGACAATGGAGTATTTGAAGTATTGGCAACGAATGGTGATACACATTTGGGTGGTGAAGATTTTGATCAACGTGTTATGGAGTACTTTATTAAATTATACAAGAAGAAAACAGGAAAAGATATTCGTAAAGATCATCGTGCAACTCAGAAATTACGTCGTGAAGTTGAAAAAGCTAAACGTGCTTTGTCTGTTCAACATCAAGTTAAAGTTGAAGTTGAATCACTTATTGATGGTGATGATTTTTCTGAAACTCTTACAAGAGCCAAATTTGAAGAACTTAATATGGATCTTTTCCGTGGTACATTGAAACCAGTTCAAAAAGTATTAGAAGATTCTGATTTGAAAAAAGAGGATATTCATGAAATTGTTCTTGTTGGTGGTTCAACACGTATTCCTAAAGTTCAACAACTTATTAAAGAATTTTTCAATGGTAAAGAACCATCAAGAGGTATTAATCCTGATGAAGCTGTAGCATATGGTGCTGCTGTACAAGGTGGTGTTATTGCAGGTGATGATGATACAGAAATTGTTCTTCTTGATGTTAATCCATTAACACTTGGTATTGAAACAGTTGGTGGTGTTATGACTAAATTAATTCCACGTAATACTGTTATTCCAACGAAAAAATCTCAAGTATTTTCTACAGCTGCTGATAATCAACCAACTGTTACAATTCAAGTTTTTGAAGGTGAACGTCCTATGACGAAAGATAATCATCAACTTGGAAAATTTGATTTGACTGGTATACCTCCAGCTCCACGTGGTGTTCCACAAATTGAAGTTACTTTTGAAATTGATGTTAATGGTATTTTGCATGTTACTGCTGAAGATAAGGGAACAGGAAATAAGAATAAGATTACAATTACAAATGATCAAAATCGTTTATCACCAGAAGATATTGAAAGAATGATTAATGATGCAGAAAAATTCGCAGAAGATGATAAAAAAGTTAAAGAATTGGTTGAAGCAAGAAATGAATTGGAATCTTATGCTTATAGTTTGAAAAATCAAATAGGAGATAATGAAAAACTTGGAGGAAAATTATCAGATGATGAAAAGAAAACAATTGAAGAAGCTGTTGATGAAACTATTTCTTGGATGGAATCAAATAAGAATGCATCTGTAGAAGATTTAAAAGAACAGAAAAAAGATCTTGAAGGAAAAGTTACTCCTATTATTTCGAAATTATATCAAGGTGCTGGAGGAGCTGGTGGAGAAGAAGAAAATAATAATGATGAAAAAGATGAGCTTTAGATGATGTTTTTTTAGCCATGATTTTCTTTTAATTTATTTTAAAATAACTTTGAGGATTTGTGATAATCCTTTGAATTATTATTGTTTATTGTTTTTTTGTAGATTTAATAATTGAAAGGATGTCTTGAGAATCCCACTCGGCTGGGCTGCTTCCTCTGAGAAGTTGGTGCAATAACCCCTGGAGGAGGAAGGGACCAACCGAGTAAAGTTTATCGTGCCCCTCTTTTTTGTCTTTATTTCTTCTCTCCATCGGGTATCTGTTAAGGACATAGGTCCGATCCCTCGATTATTATTGTAAATGTATGATGTAAACATGAGGAATTGGTCTTATAAAGATCGTAATAATTGTGGTTTTTTTGGAGATTTAAAGGGATTATAGTAGGTGGATTTTGGATATGGATAAAGGGTTTTGTGATTTTTTTGGTGATATGGAAAGTTAGATGTTTTTTGAGAATATGGGAAAGTTGATTATGAAATGATGAAATTGTGGAAAAATTAGTGTTTAGGTTATTTTAATTTTTAAAAAGTTGTAAAATTTCGTATTAGGATCATTTCGTAAGAAGTTGATATATAAATTTTACAATAATTTAATCTGTTTTGAAATTACAAAAAATTTAAATTTTTAAAAAGTTGTAAAATTTCGTGTTGGGATCATTTCGTAAGAAATTGATATATAAATTTCACAATAATTTAATCCGTTTTAAAATTATCATAAAAAACTAAAATAATCTAAAATTTAAGTTTTTTTAATTTGTAAAATTTCGTAGAAAATTTTTATATGGATTTTAAAATTATGTGATTTCGAAATCGTGAAAAATTACGAAATAATCAAAAATGAAATTTTTATTTAGGCTACTTTAGTTTTCGAAAATTCCTTTCGAGATTGTTTCGTAACGATGCTAATTTTTTATTTTAATTTTTTAAAATTTTTAATTTTAATTTTAATTTTTTAAAATTTTAAAATTTTAATTTTTTTTAAAATTTTTTTATTTTTAAATTTTTATTTTTATTTTTTTAAATTTTTTATAATATAATTCCATAGGATTGAAAAAGGATAGTTTTTTCCTTTTTTCGACGTAAGAAAAAAGGTGCGAGTCAGGACAGGAAATAACTCGCACTGATTTTTTGATTGTGTTTATTGATTTTTCGGTTTTAATTGTTTTTCGTGAATTAAATTTTACAAGTGCTTTTTCGGGATAATTGTTCCCTAATAAAATGCCTCAGGGGATCAACCATCGCAAAAGAAGCGAATTTCGTTCTCTGATTTCGTAATAGTAATTTTTCCACTTTTTAGACTGATTTTGTTAATTTCTAGATCAGCCTAAAACGCCAATCAAGTAAATAAAAAAAAGCCGAAGTGAAACCTGCAACTTGCTCGCAATATTCAGGCAGGTCGGTGGAGATTTTTGGATTTTTGTTCTTGCAGATTTCGAAATCGAAGTAAAGTTTGCAACTTGCTCGCAATCTTTAATCAGATGAGTTGGCATTAAGATAGAAAATCCGCAACTTGCTCGCAATATTCGGGCAGGTCGGTGGGGATTTTTGGATTTTTGTTCTTGCAGATTTCGAAATCGAAATAAAATTTTTCGTGTTAAGACACGATTCATAAATCATTGTGATTTCAGAAATCCAGATATCTGATTTTATTGACTTAAATGAGAAAATATTTTACAGTAAGAAAACTCATAGATGTGTCTTAACACGAAAATTCAAACTTCTATCTAGAATCCTGAGTTCCGATTTTGATAATATGAACTACTGTGGTCCATATTATCAAAATTAAAATTCAAAATCGAAATTCTAATTTTTCGTGTTAAAAAACATCTACGAATTTTTTTACTGTAAAATATCCTTTCATTTAAGTTGATAAAATCGGATATCTGGATTTCTGAAATCACAATGATTTATAAATTTTGTCTTAACACGAAAAATTTCAATTTTTAATTTTAATTTCAATTTTAATTTCGATTTTAAATTTTAAATTTTAATTTCGATTTTTAATTTTAATTTTAATTTTAATAATATGAAACAGCTTAATTTACCTCAAAAGACATGGCATTATTTCCGTCGGGAGGGCTTTCTTGGCCAAACGCACAATGAGCTAATCGATATATGCATAGTTGCCGTTTTTGGAAAACTGTTTTCGTTTGTGTCCTCTTCAGGACTGGCTTAGTATTTAGAAATGGAAACATTCGTCGAACTAGTTTGGATTTTATGAGATTTTTAGCACTTGCCGATATATGTGTTTTTTAATTTATTGTGAAAAGGATTATGGTTAGAAAAGCGATATAATTTTTATATTTTTTGAATTTCCGCATAAAAGTGAGTAAAAATAAAAAAGGAAATTTAATTGTTTATACGGAAATTTATTTTTTTATTTTAGAAAAGTTCTGAAAATCCATAAAATCCTTGTTAAAATTATTCCTTGAAGATTTGTAGATTTTTATAATAATGTAATTTTTATATTTTTTGAATTTCTGCATAAAAGTGAATAAAAATAAAAATAAAAAAGGAAATTTAGTTGTTTATACAGAAATTTATTTTTTTATTTTAGAACAGTTCTGAAAGTTCATAAAATTCTTGTTAAAATTATTCCTTGGAAATTTGTTAATTTTTATATTTTTTTTTGAATTTCTGCATAAAAATGAATAAAAATGAATAAAAATAAAAATAAAAAAGGAAATTTAATTGCTTATACAGAACTTTATTTTATTTTTTTAATTTAGAACAGTTCTGAAAATCCATAAAATTCTTGTTAAAATTATTCCTTGAAGATTTGTTAATTTTTATAATAATGTAATTTTTATATTTTTTGAATTTCTGCATAAAAATGAATAAAAAAAATAAATTCGATTGTTTATACGGAAATTTATTTATTTTATTTTCTTATTTTAGGACAGTCCTAAAAGTCCATAAAAATCCTAAAAATTTTTGTCGAAGAAATTCTGTAAAAACTTATTTTTAATTTTTATAACAATTTTGTATTTTTAAAATTCCCGCGCAAAAATAAAAAAAAATAAATTTGGCAATTTTCTACCGTAATCAACTCGTTTTTAAATTCTAAAATTTTTTTAGAATTTTCTAGAAAGTCGAATTATTTAAAAATTTTTTATTTCTAATTTTTTTATAAAAACGATTTTTTGAAATTTCCAAATTCCCGCGCAGAGCGAGCGAAGAGAAAAAAGAAATTTAACGACTCGTTATCGAACTCGCCTCGCTCCGTCCTCAGTCGCTTTCTTATTTCTTTTATGACAGTTCTAAAAGCTTGTAGAAAATTCCAAAAAATCGCATCGAGACCCTTCTGTGCCAACTATACAGACGATTTGCAACATTTGTGAAATTATATTTTTAGTTGTGCACTATCTTGTTTCGTAATTTTATAATTTCTTAATTAGTCGTATATTGTAGAATTCATATATGAACTTTTTTACAAAACGGTCCTGACGCGACTTTTTTGAAGTTTTTAGAAACTACAGGTGATTGTGCAGCATCTGTGACTGGTGTCGACTTACCCGTCGGGATATTGCGGGCAAGCTGCGGATTTAGCTTTGATTTCGAAATCTTTACAAATGTAAATACAAAAATCCATCGACTTGCCCCAATGTTGCACGCAAACTGCAGACTTGATTTTGACCACAGATGCATGATTCCCTGTACCTGAATGCAACCGAGTAGGTTCGATTACGTTCAGTTGCAAGCGATTTGCAGCACTTGTGTACCGTTTTCGTTGTTTTCACAATAGTATGGTTATTTCCGAATTTTCGCGTAAAAAGAGTAAAAATAGAAAACATAACAAGGTATTGTGAAATTTACTTGCTCTGTTTCCTTATTTTTGTGATTTCTAACATCCTAAAAACCCCGAAAATTCATTTTCTAGTTACTTTTCAACAAAATCCTCAATTTCTATAGTAATGATTTCCAAACCTTTCAAATTCCCGCTCAGACGAGCGAAGTATGTAAAAAAGGAAAAAACGGCAAATCTGGTAATTTTCTACTAGAATAAACTCGTCCTGTCCACACTCTCTCTTTTTCTTTTTCTTTCTTTCTTTCTTTCTTTCTTTTTCTTTTTCTTTCTTTCTTTCTTTTTCTTTCTTTCTTTCTTTCTTTCTTTCTTTCTTTCTTTTTCTTTTTCTTTCTTTCTTTCTTTTCTTTTTCTTTTTCTTCTCTCTCTTTCTTTTTTTCTTTTTTTCTCTCCCTTTTTTTCACCTTATTTTTTACCTGCATTGCAAGAAATCGTGTCAGGATTATTTCGTAATAAAATTGTTTTTATTTTTCGATATAATATTAATGGTTTTTTAGAAAAATTATGGACGTGGCCTTTGATTTGTCAAAAGTTTTCGAGAGTAATCCGATTGAACGGCTTGACCAAGCGAGATTGAAGTGGATAACTCCGAGAAAAAATTACGAAATCGTAAAAGCTATTGATCGATGTGGTGAAGCTTCTGCTGAAGCTCAAAAACTGCGGAAACCTTTGACAACTTACGACAGAATCCTCGACAGTCCGGATCAGCACGTTTTGTATGTTTACTGGACCCAGTCCGGCTCGTTTTCGAAAATCCTCGGATATTTGAAAATTGCAAAAAGAAAGTTATACTTAAGAGATCTAGAAGAACAACAATTCATCGTTGAACCTATTTGTGTTTTGGATTTTTTTGTTTTTCCCGAATTCCAAAAAAACGGAATAGCGAAGGAAATTTTCGACTTCATGCTCAAAAAAGAAGAAATCACGGCCAGTCAAATCGCCTTTGATAAACCAAACGAAGCTTTGTTGAATTTTCTGATGAAACATTATAATTTAAATAATCCAATTTGGCAAGCAACTAGTTTTGTAATTTTTCCTGAATTTTTTGAAGGAAAAACTCCAGAAAATTCAGAAGATCAACTCAACGTCAGAAGCAACTCCAGAAGAGCCAGTAGACCCATAGAATCACTTGTCAGCAGTCCTGTAAGTTTATTTTAAAAATTAAAATTCAAAAATTTCTATAAAATTAAAATTCAGAAATTTTTATAAAATTAAAATTTAAAAATTTTTATAAAATTAAATTCAAAAATTTTTATAAAATTAAAATTCAGAAATCTTTATAAAATTAAATTTAAAAATTTTTATAACATTGGAATTTCGTTTTTTTGGGAATTTTTATTTTTATAAAATTAGGACATTTTATCGTTTTCTAGAAGTTTTTATTTTTATTTTTAATAAAACAAAAATTGTTTTTTAAATAAAAAGTAAGAAATTTTAATTTTTTAAATAAAACAAAAATTGCTTTTTTTATAAAAATTAAGAAATTTTAGTTTTAATTTTTTAATGAAATTGAAATTGTTTTTTTTATAAAAATTAAGAAATTATAATTTTTTAATAAAACAGAAATTTCAGAGAGTTCCGATACGTCATCATCAGGACATAGCTGGAGACATTATCCATGGACGGATCCCGGAGCCGGAGAGAAAGGAACCCGGACCAGAAACGCCCCGAGGAAGGAAGAACACTCGGGATTTTGGTCATTCCAACATTTTTGGATAAATATTATTTTATTTTTTGCACATGCTTGATCTCAGAGATTTCGCCGCTGCCCAAGCTTTTAGACGATTGGAATAAATTTAAAAAACTAAAAATTTCGAAAAAAATCAATTTTGTCGTTGATTGAAATTATTAAAGATGATTTTGGAACGAGGATTTGTATTTTAGAAGTTCTATAATGTTCTCCGAAATCCAGATTGGAAATTGATATATGGAAGTTGTAATTTTTAGAATTCTGTGGTTTCTGAAACTGGTGCTTCTGGAGGATTTATAAGGTGGATTTGGTATCCGTTTTGAACGTTACAGATCGGACAGTGGCTTCCTAAGTCTGAAAAGTGAATCTGATATATCACCTGGACAAGACGAAAGATCTTCTTCCACAACTTTTCAATATTACATCGGTCACAATTACGATATAAACATTATTGCCAAGTCGTAACCTACATCTTAGAAGACCTATGAGGATCTCCAGAATCTGCGTTCCGGAAATCGATATATGAAAATTACAATTTTTAGGATTCTATATTTCGCAATGTTAATGTTTTGTGAAACATTTATGGGATTATTTCGTCATTAATATCATGGAGTACCAATTAAGTGCCCATTCCCCAAGGCTAAAAAGACGTCTATAACGAAACGAACAAAGTCAATTCGGTACGTATGGAACGGACGAAACGAAAGGTTTCTTTTCTGGAAGTCCTCGAGGCTAATCCGATTCCAAAGTTGGATCAATTTTAATCGCTTTCTCAAAAATCACGTTCGAATAAGAAATTACATTCCGAAATTTCGAAAGTTATCTTTGGAATTAGGATCAAAAATTGATATATGAAAGTTGAATTTTTAGGATTCTGATTTCTGGAAGTCCTTCTTCTGAGGTCTTCATGTCAACTTTAACTTCGAAATTCTGAAATTCCTCGATTAAATATCCATTTTCCAAGCCTAAAAAGTTACAATTAAACTTAATTCGATATATAAAACTAACAAGACAAAAAATTTCCCAAAGAAATTCAAAAATTGAACAGATTTCATTATTTTTCCATAAAATGGTCTCCAAACTAGATTCCCTATCCCAAAAGACTTAGGATGATCTCCAGGAGCAAAATTAAAAAGATTGATATATGGAATTCGGAATTTTAGGATTCTACGTCTTCTGGAAGTTCTTCTGAAATTTCCACATCGACTTTAATTTCGAAATTCTAGAACTTTCTGATTGCTTACCTTTTTTCAAGTCTGTGAGAACCTAAAAATAAACCCAATTGGATATAAGGCGGATTTTTGAAAGTGTTCGAGTGTTGTCATGGAGACAGAATTTTTCCTTCGAAAATCACCATTTTTTAAAAACATTTTTAAAAAATTTTTTTCATATAAAATTTCTTTTTAGATGAAATTGAAATTTCTTACGAGTATTCTGGATTCTCAGGATACGGTAGCTAAGATCCGAACGATCGCTTTTTCGCCGAACAGCAAGAAGCTCGCGGTCGCCACTGCCGATTTGAACGTTGTTCTTTTTGACGAAAAATTCCAAAAAAAAGACAAATTTGCCACTAAACCAGTTGACTCCAAATATGGAAAAAAGTCATATCTGGTCACCAGTCTGGCATTTTCTCCAGATTCGACTAAACTGGCCATCGGACAGAGCGATAACATTGTTTTTGTCTACAGATTAGGAGAAACTTGGTTGGTTTTTTATAAAATTGACAAAATTGGTAAATACACAGGTAAGAAGGATAATAATTTTCATATAAATTAAGTATTAGATAAAAGTAAAATTAAAGTAATTTTTGGTTAAGGATAGTTTTTGTACTTCCTAGAGTAGATCTAAAAGGTCTAAAATAGGAGTAAATTAAATATAAGAGGGTTGTAAAATATATTAGAAAAGTTTAATTTAATCTAGAAAATCTCAGATTAGATGTAGAAGATTTCAGATAAGGTTTGAAGATCCTAAGGAAGACCTAAAAGGTCCTAGCATGGTCTAAAAAGGTCTAAAATAGGGGTAAATTAAATATGAAAGGGCTGTAAAATATATTAGAAAAGTTTAATTTAATCTAGAAGATCTCAGATTAGATATAGAAGATCTCAGATAAGGTTTGAAGATCCTAAGACAGACCTAAAAGGTCCTAACATGGTCTAAAAAGGTCTAAAATAGGAGTAAATTAAATATAAGAGGGTTGTAAAATATATTAGAAAAGTTTAATTTAATCTAGAAAATCTCAGATAAGGTCTGAAAATCCTAAGGCAGATCTGCAAAATCCTAACCCAAACTACCAAGACCTAAATTAAGAATATGCATTTTTTGAATAGTTTGAATTTTATACTTTTAAAATTTGACCAATTCTGTTTTCAAAAATAACTGAAAAGTCTTACAGGGAAGAAAAAAAAGTCATCTGCAACAAGTTCACTCAGTCCGCTTCTGTGACTAGTCTCGTTTGGCCAGAGGAAAATCGGCTGATTATCGGATTAACCGACGGAAAAGTCCGATATGCTTCTGTTCATTCTAATAAATGCTCCACTATCTACAAAACGGAAACTGGAGTGATATCCTTGGCTCAAAGTCCCAATAGGAAATCTTTCGTTTCGGGACATGAAGATTGTGCGATTATTCTTTTTAGTTTCGAAACCAGAACTCAAGCGAAAATTTGCATCCACACATCTCCGCCTTACTGTCTGCTTCTGAGCAACTTCGGGATTCTGGCTTCTGGAGAAGACAAAAGAATCGTGTCGTATTCTGAACAAGGCAGAATTCTCCAAGAATTCGATTCCGGAAGAGATTCAGAAGAAAGAAGTTTCAACTGTGCCATTTTGGATCCTTTCGGATACAACGCGGTTTTCGGAAGTTACGACAGAATTAAACTGATGTCCTGGAGTCAGCGTCGGGGGGCCTGGGACGAGGGACAAGTTATGACCTTCAAGAACCTCTACGTCATCACAGCTCTAGCTTGGAAACCTGATGGATCAACAATAATCTGTGTAAGATACTTTATAGCCAAAAAAAAAGCGTAACTTTTGGCGGAATAAAAAATAGAAATCGTCACTATTATGTTTTATTTTTCGTTACAAATTTTAAATATCCATGAAAAAAGTGACGATTGTGCCACATTTCGCAATTGTTAGAAAATCAAAAATTTGACTTTTTTGTGTATGGGAGCTGTTTTCGGATAGTGATTTTGACAGTTCCAGTAAATTTGGATAGTGACTAGGAAGCCCTGATTTAAGTTCAAAATAGACACTATCCAGTCTCTACACAAAAAAGTAACTTTTAGCTTAATAAAAAATGTAAATCGTCACTATTAAGTTATAATTTTCGTTACAAAAATCAAATAATCATAAAAATGTGACGATTGTGTTACATTTTTGTCAAATTTCGTAATTGTTACTGGGTTAAAAGTTACGCTTTTTTGTGCGTATACGACACTTATTACCTTTGCTATATTTTATCCCTTTGAACTTATGCTAGTTTTGAAATTTTTTAATTTTTTAAATCATTGCGGAAATTTATGAAACAATCAACATCAGAATCAAATTAAATTTTTTCGGAAAATAAAATAAGCCAATCAAATATTGCGGGCAAGTTGCGAATTTCGATGTTGATATATCTGCTCAAATGTTGCGGGCAAACTGCGGATTTTGATGTTAATATATCTGTTCAAATATTGCGGGCAAACTGCGGATTTCGAAATCTTTACAAATGCAAAGATGAAAATCTCTATCAACCTGTCTGAATGTTGCGGGCAAGTTGCGAATTTTTATGCTAATATATCTGCTCAAATGTTGCGGGCAAGTTGCGGATTTCGAAATTTCTCTGAATTTCAGTATTAATCTAAAAACAAGAAATTTCGAAATTGGTACAAATTTAGAAAAACTAAATGTCGCGGAAGAGCATTATCATAGTCATACTGTAGATTTAGAAGGTTTTAAAAATTAATTTTAGGGAAATATTACTGGATTAGTTTTGGCCATCGATTGTGCTTTGAAAAAAAGTTTGATCAAAAACCAATTCGAAACCACATTTGTATCTCCCAGTCAGGTCGTCGTTAGGGACATCAATACTGACCACAGATGTGTTGTCCGGTCAGGAAAGGGGCTCTCCATCACGGACATCAGAGTCATGGGAAGAACCAACAGGTACATCGTCGCCTACACCGCAAGTACCCTCGTCTTGGTCGACAGAGAGACTGAGAAGGTTGGTTTATTCAATTATTAATAAAAATTAAAAATTTCAACATTTTCAAAAAAAGTTAAAAATTAAAAATTTCAACATTTTCAAGAAAATTAAAAGTTAAAAATTTCACAATTTTTAAAAAAGTTAAAAATTAAAAATTTCAAATATTATAGAAATTTATAAAATTTTAAAAACTTCTACAGTATACTAAATTATCCCAAAAATGTCCATAAAATTATAAAAATTTAAAGAACTTCCTACAGTATTTTAAAAAAAAACTTTTTACAGTATTTTACTTTAAAAACTTTTTATATTTTTTTAAAAGAAATTTTACAGTATTTTATTTAAAAATTTTTTACAACATTTTTTTTAAAAAATTTTTTACAATATTTTTTTAAAAAAATTTTTTACAATATTTTATTTTTAAAAATTTTTTACAATATTTTATTTAAAAACTTTTTACAGTATTTTACTTTAAAAAATTTCAGAGTTCAGAAATACCATGGGAATCTGGAGGAAATGAAAAATTTTACTTCGATAACGAAAACGTTTGTATGATTATAAATGCTGGAGAAATAAGTTTTATCGAATACGGTAGAGACGAAATAGCTGGATGGATAAGAACTGAAAGATTATCTCCTCATCTTATTTCAGCAAGGATTAACGAAAGACAAAAAAAAGACGGAAATGAACTTCGAAGAGTAGCTTACATGTTGGATATTCATACTGTATCGATTGTTGATCTTTCAACTGGAAATCAAATTTCACAAATTGCCCACGGCAATGTTGTGGATTGGTTAGAATTGAACGAAACAGGATCAAAATTACTTTTTAGAGATGTTCGAAGTTCATTATTTTTATTCGATTTAGAATCAGAAAAAACTTCAAACATGATCAATTTTTGCAGTTACGTCCAATGGGTCCCGAGATCGGACGTCGTGGTGGCCCAGTCCGGAGACCAGTTGTGCGTCTGGTACAACACAGATTACATCGACCAAGTTTCTCAGATTCCGATTCAAGGCGACGTTGAAGTTGTTTTAAGAGACAACAACAGAACAGAAGTCATCGTTCAAGAATCCAATTCTAAAGTCGCTTACGAATTGGATTCAGCCATGATAGAATTCGAAACGGCTATAAACGATCTAGATTTGCCTCGGGCAGTGATTTTTTTAGAAAATTCCGAAAATGAAAACATCGAAGTAGGATCTATGTGGAAACAATTAGCTACAGTATCCCTCGAACAAGGCCAATTACTAATTGCCCAGAGAGCATTTGCCGGATTAAAGGACATATCCAAAGTAAAATTCATCGAAGAAACAATAGAAATAGCAGATGAAGCATCGAAGCAAATCGGAGGAGACGGTACTCAATTCTACAAAGTCCGAGCGAGATTAGCCTTGATGCAGAAAAATTTCAAAGAAGCAGAGAAGATTTATCTCGAGCAGAATTCCGTCCAAGAAGCAATCGACATGTATCAAAAACTCCACCGATGGGAAGAGGCCATCGAACTGGCCAAGGCTACTGTAAGGAATTTCATTGAAAAAATATTTAAAAAATTAAAATTTAGAAATCAAAAATTGTTAGAATTTTCTTGATACGAATTTTTAGAAGATTTTCAAAATTACGGTATTAGAAATACAGTAGAACTTGGATATAAGATACTCCCTTGGGATCGGAGAAAGCGTATGTTATAAGAAACGATATATCATAGCCAGAGTGAATTTGAAGACAGACTAACCAAACTCACTCAGAGCGTATGCTATAATGTGAGATATGTTATAACAGAAATATCTTATATCCAAATTCTATTGTACAGTAGAACTTGGATATGAGATACTCCCTTGGGACCGGGGAAAGGGTATGTTATAAGAAAGGATATACTATAGCGGGGATAAATTTGAAGACAGACTAACCAAACTCACACCGTATGCTATAACGTGAGATACGTTATACCAGGGATATCTTATATCCAAGTTCTACTGTATCAAGAAATTGTTGTGGAATTTTTTCAAGAACTTCCAGAAGATCCTAAAAACTTTCAGAATTTTGCATTGGATTCTGGAGGTTTCAATGTGATTCTAAAAGCCTTCAAAGATTTCTACTGAATCTTGGAAATCTCTACAGTATTCTAAGGAGTTCCAGAAATTAAAGAATTTTTAAATTCTGGAGATTTTTACCGTATTCTAAGAGAATAGAGAAATTTCAAAAATTCCCACAATATTCTAAAAAATTTTAAAAATCAAAAAAAATAATTTCAGAATTACGCTGACTTAGAAGGCCTAAAATCCCGATATTACCGTAATCTCTACGACACAGGCCAAGAAGAAAAAGCTGCAGAAATAAAAGAAAAAGAAGGAGATCCAATAGCGGCCATAGATCTATTTTTAAAAAGCAATCAACCTGCTCATGCTGCGAGGATACTGTTAGAAAACGAAAGATACTGTAATGATGAAAGTCTGGTCGAAAAAGTCGGTTTAGCTTTGATCCAAAGTGAAATTTTCGACAAAGCTGGAGAAATTTACGAAATTTCAAAACAATTTCAAAAATCTTTGGATTGTTACAGAAAAGGAAAATCTTTCAACAAAGCTATCCAAGTTGCCAGATTCAGTTTTCCAGAAGAAGTAGTAAAATTAGAAGAAGAATGGGGAGATGATTTGTTTAAAAACGGAAAATTCGAAGCTTCGATTAATCATTTTTTGGAATCTGGCAAATCCGCAAAAGCCGCAGAATCCGCCATAAAAGCCAAAGAATGGGACAGAGCTCTCCAGATTCTCGATGTCATCAACGACCAAAATATTACATCTAAATTTTACGGTAAAATAGCAGAAAATTATGAATCATCTGGAGATTACGGTAAAGCAGAAAAATTCTACATAGATTCAGGAAGAATAAAAGACGCAATTGAAATGTACAATAAAGCTTCCAGATGGTCAGAAGCCCACAGATTAGCTGTCGAATTTCTAGGTGAAAATCAGACTCACGAAATGTACCTCCAGAAGGCAGAAGAATTGGAACAAACCGGGAGACTAAAAGAAGCGGAAGAGCTTTATCTAAGTTTAGGAGAATCAACAAGGGCCATAGCCATGTACAAAGAAGCAAACAGAACAGAAGACATGATGAAACTCATCCAGAAGTACCATGGAGACAGAGTGGAAGAAACCCACAAGAGACTCGGAGAGGAACTGGAGGAAAAAGGAGATTATGCTGCTGCTGAGGAACAGTATCTGCTCGGAGGGGACTGGAAATCCGCCGTCAACATGTACAAAGAAGCCGGACAGTGGGGAGAAGCCTTCAGAATCGCCAAAGTCCACGGAGGAGACAGAGTTCCTCAACACGTAAGTTCTTAGGATATCGATTTCATATATGAAAATTACTTTATGTTCCCTAAAATACTGATTTCATATATGAAAATTACTTTATGTTCTTTAAAATACTGATTTCATATATGAAAATTATTTTATGTTCTCTAAAATACTGATTTCATATATCAATTTAATTCTCTAGTTCTTAAATTAACAATTTTATATATCAATTTTACTTTTCAGATAGCTTACCTGTGGGCAAAGTCTCTTGGAGGAGATTCTGCAGTGAAGTTGCTTCAACGTCACGGGATGATGAATGAAGCAATAACCATCGGAATAGAACGGGATGAATTCGATTTCGTTTTTGAAATCTGTCGTCTCGGGGCCAAACACAAACTCGAAGAAGTTCAAAATAAATATGCTGAGAGATTGGAGGATGCAGGAGATTATCCGAAAGCCGAGCAATATTATCTTCTTTCCGGAAGAGCTCGAGAAGCCGTTCTGATGTACATGCACAATCAGGACTGGGATTCTGCTGAAAGAGTGGCTTCAGAACACTGCAAGGACGTACTTGTCGATGTTTACGTGGCCCAAGCGAGGTCGGCGATGGAGAGAGGGGATCACGAAAAAGTCGAGTCTTATCTCCTCAGGGCAAACAAGGCGGATTTAATCGTCAAGTACTATCGGGATCGGGAGATGTGGCAGGACGCGTTGCGAATCGCGAAGGAGTTCGTTCCGGACTCCCTTTCTGGACTTCAGAACGAATTTGAATCTTATCAACTGAAATCCGGCCAAAAAGGAGCTTTATCCTTCATGGCCCAGGCCAAGGATTGGGAAGCCCAGGGAGAATTCAGAAGAGCGATCGAGACTTACCTGAAAGTAGAAGAACCTATAACTCACGATGCTGAACTCATCGTGGAGGCCCAGAAGCACGCCGGAGAGTTAGTTGCGAAATTCATGGTCGGAGAAGAAGGAGCTAATTTGCTGGAACAAATAGGCGACAGATTAACCCAACTTCATCATGGACAAGATGCTGGTGAACTTCTGCTTCTTGGAAACCGACCTCAAGCCGCGATTCAAGCTCTTCTGACGGCCAAGGAATGGGGAAAAGCGAAACGAATTGCTCAAGAACTCGCTCCTGAAATGGAATCTGCAGTCGATGAAGCTTATCGAGAATTCTTGAAAAATCAAGGGAGAATCGGAGACTTGATCGACGTCGACGTCATCTCGGCCATCGATATGTTGATCGAAAGAGGAAACTGGGAAAAAGCATTGGAAACCGCGAAACAACAAAACGTAAGTAATTCAAAAATCACAATATTATATAAAAAATTCAAAATATTATATAAAAAATTCAAAATACTATATAAAAGTTCAAAATGTATAAAAATCAAAAATAATACTTTAATAAAAATCCAAAATAATACATTGTAAAGTAGTTTCGATACAAATTTTTGGATTTTTTAGGAAATTTTAGGATTGCAAAGAAAAGAAGAGAGCGAAGACAGCGCGAGTTGATTTTGACAAAGTTGCCGGGTTTACCATTTTTGTCTTTTTTGAATACCTCGCTCTCTTTTCGCGGGAATTTGAAAATTAAAAAATGATTAAAAAATTAAAATTGTAATTATCTCAACACGAAGTTCTATAATTGTGTTAAAAAGAGCGAGATAATTTCGCAATAAAGTTACCAGTTTTGTTTTTTTTGAATATCTCGCTCTCTTTTCGCGGGAATTTGAAAATTTAAAAAAATTAAAAATTAATTTTTAAAAGTTTAAAATTAAAATAAACATTTTAGCATCCTCCTTTGTTGGAAAAATACGTGGCCACATATGCGACGGAGCTGATTTCTCAAGACAGGGTCATGGAAGCTGTTCGGATTTTCGAAAAATACGGTGCTTCGGCCAATCCTGCAAATTTCAATATTTATAAACAATTAATCGATCAAGTTTTAAATTCTCCAGAATCAAATTACGAAAACATTGCGGCATTGAGAAATATGGTCCATAATTTGAACGAGAATATTATGAAATCAGAAAATCACATAGATCAACAAATTGTTGAAATTTTCAACAAATACGAATATATTCTTCATTTTTCTGCTCTTCAGAATGCTTTGAAATCCATGAATTCTCCTGAAATTGAAAGATTAAAACTCCATCTGGCGATCAGTCAAGTCAGATATATGGACTTCATCCAGCCAGATAGGGTACTGTACGAGGCCGGGATTGCTTGTCGAAAATTCGGAGAAAAATACGAAAATTTAGCTTTTGTTTTTTTGAATCATTATTTGGACGTCGTGGATGCCATCGAAGAACACGATCCATCTACAGTAGACAATTCTATTTTCGAAGGAACGGACATCCCGCTCCAGTTCGGCCTGCCGAATTCCATGTTTCTTTCCGAAAACGAACACGAAGAAATCAAAGAATACGTTCTCAGCGTTTCTGTCGACAAAAAAATTTCCAAAGAACTTCCACTTGATAAAAGAAATGTTTACGAAGCTTCTACCGTAGATTCCGAAGGACGAGAATATCCGATTTGCGTCATTTCCGGATATCCCATCATCGGACCCATCAAGGAACTTGGAAACGGAAAAACGGCCGATCCCGCAAATTGGCAAACTTTCGTCACTCTCGTCAAAACCAGTCCAAACGACCAGTTCTTCGACATCCAACAATTCCTCGGGCAATGGACTAACAATCATCTCAGTTTATCCATGTAATCCCAATTTTGTACAAAATTTCCAATTTTTTTAAACATTATAAAATTTTAAAATTTTCAATTTTTTAAACATCATGAAATTTCAAAAATTTTAAAATTTTAATTTTTTAAACATCATGAAATTTAAAAATTTTCCAATTTTTTTAAACATCATAGAATTTTAAAATTTTCAATTTTTTTAAACATCATGAAATTTCAAAATTTTCCAATTTTTTTAAACATCATAAAATTTTAAAATTTCCAATTTTTTTAAACATCATGAAACTTTTAAAAATTATGAATTATAAATTTCTAAAATCTCCAGAATCCTATAAAAAATTCTTTATTTCAAAAAACTAATGTAAAATTTATTCATCAAACCTAATATAAATTTAAAAATTAAAAAAATTTGGACGTAATAAAATTTGGCAAGAAAAAGCAAAAAAAAAACACACACAAAAAAAACCAATCAATCATCAATCAAGCATAATTAAAGTAAAAAAAACTTCCGAAAGCTGGTAAATGTTACCATAATTGTACATGAGGCTAGATGGCGAGAGTCTTCAATTAATAGCTTCTTAATTCTGAACCCGCTATTGTCAAAACTTAATGGAGTTCATCTCTAACTCCCATCTGAAGAAACTGATTTAATCCTCCAATTTTTCCTGTATCATTCGTTAATAATCTTTTACATTTAGCTCTTCTATTTTTGAACCAAATTTTAACATTATGAGTAGATATTGGTGGATAATTCTGTCTATATGGAAGTCCATTTAACATATCTGTATACTGTTCTATTTGCATCCATCCAGGATGAGGATTTTCTTCAAACCATCTTTCCAAAATCGGCAATTCTGACAATGGATCAAACATCAACCTGCTTCTCGCCACATTAGGTGTATTACTTTGATTTCCTTCTCGTTGATTTTCATTTCCTGTTCCATTACTTTTCAAATCTGTTTTTGATGGAGTTGTTGAATCTCTTGAAGTATTCGGATTTGCCGAATTAAATTCTTTCGTAAGAGCAGCAAAATTTGCATTTCCCATTTGCGAAAATATATTTGCAAATTGTTGAGTTAATTGATTCGATGTTGCTAATGGTAAATTTCCAGCAGTAAAATTCGGAAGCATAGCTTGAAGAGCAGAAGATATATTACTATTTGGTGATGAAGCTCTTTTCGGACTCATCGTTCCATTAGACCCGAAATCAAATCCTTGTTGATCTGGTGATGATGCCAATGATTCTTTAACATCTTGATCGTTGTCGCTCATTGAGTGAACACTCGCATCATCATGTCCATTAGGAGATTCTGATCCACCATCAATTCTCTAAAAAATTAAAAAATTAAAAAATTAAAAAATTAAAAACTCAAAATTTTTTAATAAAATTACTTCAACTTCAATTTTTAAATTTTCCAAAAACTACAGTACCCTAAATAACAACTTCAATTTCACACAATAGTAACTTCATAATCAATTTTTTAAAACTATATTCTACCTAAATATATAAACTTCTAAAAAACAACATATATAAACTTATTTACTCTTTTGGAGTCAATTTTCATATATGAAAACCTTCAAAAAATCACACTTAATCCCATTAAAAAACTATTTCAATCATTTTAAAAAACTAAAACTCACATCAGTTTCTGATTGTCTATCAGTTTGAGGATTATATCCATTAGATCCATTAAATTTTCCTTTAACATCCACAGGTACAGTAGCTACTGGAATAGATGTCGTTTGTGAAACACTTGGAATATTTGTTGGTCTATTTTGAGCTCTTTGATTTGAAAACCAATTACAAATCTGTTGATACGTAACTTTGCTATTATTTTTCCTATATGGTGCACTATTAAGCATATTCATGTAGCTTATCAATTTCTGTCTTGGTGGATTTGGATCTTGTTTAAACCATCTTTCAAGTCTTGGTATTTCCGATACTTGACTAAATCTCGTTTGAGTAGTACCATTAGGACTAAAAAAAATCAATCAATACATACATATTTTCACTTTTATTTCCTAGAATCCACTCTAATTTTTCTTGTCCCCTCTTTCTTACGTTCTATACGAGCTCTGCCAAATCTGTTGCGCAAAGGAATCAGAGGACCGGTTTTGGCAATGTAAGTCAGTCATTCCTTCTCCAGATGCGATAAGAGCCCCCTGTCGCGCGACTTTTACTTTCTTCTTTACGTAAGATTTTTGGGACAAAATAAATTTTTTCGAAAAGAAAGCAAAAGTGGCCCTGGGCAAAGCAAAGATCGAATCAAAATTCCTGTTGCACAATTTCTTTGTTTTTTTTAAAAATCTTTAGGATGGATTACGTTGAGGAAGTTTACTCAAAAAAAATCAAAGAATTACGTTCCAGAGTTACTGGGATTAAAAGACACTTTCTCGATTCAAGTTTAGCCTTTTCTAACAGAAAGCCAATTGGCTGTCGCAACGCTCTAGCGAGAAAGGATTATCGTATCTCCCTTTAGCTAAAGTTTGCAGACAATATACTGTCCCTTTCTTAAAAGATATATTCTGTAAACAAAAAATAGATAATCTTACCTTCTTCTTTTATTTTCTTCATCTTCTTCTTTGGCAATTTGTTCAAGCCATTCTTGTAATGCTTGTGATTGTTCTGCTGTCAAAGGTTGCATATCTTCACCATTCAAAATTTGTTGAATAAAATCCTGAAAAAATTTTTCTTTCATATATTTAAAAATTTCCCTTTTTTTACAATTTTATATCTCAATTATCCAAAGTAATTTTAATTTAAAAATAGCAATTTTGTTAACCCCTATTTGAAAAAAGCTTTGTCCAATTCCATTTTTAAAAAGAAAATTCTCTGGTTTTGGCGAATTTCTGAACAATTCGGAGGATTAGCAAAAGTCGCAATCGAGCCAGTTGTTCCCATTGCTCCCTTTCGTTTTGTTATTCCCTTTTAAAAGAAATGCCTTCTCGGCTCTAGAAAAGCATGCTTCAATCAGGAAAATTCATCATCTTCATCAACTTTGGAGGACCCTGGATTAGCCTCAAAGTAGTACTCGTTTTAAAAGACAGATTTCAAATTTCAAAGCCGGCTATAAAATTCGAAGGACATCTTTTAAGAAATTGAAAAATTTAAGGATTACAAAAAATAGTAAAACTTACCCGAGCTTGACGTCCTGATGAAGATGCCAGAAGATGTGGTTGTTTGTCTACAGCAATATTCAGCAATTTCTGTTTGAGATCAATTATGCATTCTGTATTCGGTGAATCAGCACTGAAAACAAAATTTTACTATCAATTCAAGAGTCTAGGGTTTTAATTTGGATTTCATCATATGATAATTCATTACAAAGTTTCGTGACGTTTAAAAATTCTAGAAAATTCTGAAAACTTCTAGAATCACAGAAATTCCAAAACTTGTAGAATCTAGTAAAAACATTTTAAATTTTACAAAAATTACGCAATTTCTTTTAAATTTCCAAAAACCATTTAAAATTTCTCCAAAATCTAATGAAAATTTTCTAAAATCTTCAAAAACTAAAATAAAACTTAAAAATCTAATAAAATATTCTAAAATTTCCTAAAAATCAAGTAAAATTTTTTCAAAATTAGTTTTTAAAATCTTAAAAACTTAAAATTTTCCAAAAAAAATTCGACAAATTTTCTAAAACTTCCAGAATCTCAAAAACTTGAAAAAAAATCATTTTCCAATTTTTTAAAAAACTTTTAAAATTTCTTTCCAGATATTTCTGTATCATTCTTAATTTTGCACTTTTGTAAATTCTCATCTGATTGTAATCAAAAATGATATGTGAAATTATTCCCATCAAAAATAAAAATCAAAATTGTTTTGGACATTTTTTTTAGAATTTTTCTAATATATTGTAAGAATTCTCAAAAGATCTTATGGGACAATAGGTTCTTTTGAGCTCTTGTAAAGCAAAACGCGTCTTGTGATCGCGCAACGTGTCCCTACATCTATAAAACATCGGATTCGGAAATGGTTTTACACAATCACATCAGAAGAAAGACCGGTTTCGTGGTCCCAATCTGTATCCACTTTCGCTTTTTTCCAACAAATGACAAAAGCGAATCAAAATAATCAATAATCCTAAAAATTCCATATATCACTTACTTTTTAGTCAAAATCTTCAAAGTTATATTCGAATTAATATCCTTTAGAAGATTACTTATCGGTTCATCTGGATTGTCCGTAATATTTTCAAATGACAGTGGTTTCCAGTTATTAACTTGGATAAGACCTGAAAGGGAATTTTTATATGTTATGATCCCTCTTGACCCCAAAAACTGATAAAGCATTATTTGTGCGAATCCGGTGATGAATAACGAGGGACTCTCGCTCCCAAGCCGTTAAACGATACAACTTTGCTCTATTGGGGCTGGCTAAACGAACAAATATCGCTCCGAATACGGTCGTCAAAGCAGGGACATGGATTATACGGCCCTTTCTTTCATAGAAGATGCTAACCAAGACCGAATATTTGAGCTCTTATCATTCATTTTTATTTTATCGCAAACATTATATGGATGGATAAATTTCTCTGATCACTTTTTTCTCAAAAAAAAATCCGATTTATATATGGCGTAATCGTTCCGAAACAAGCTAGTTAAACCAGCTTTTTGGTCCCTCATGCCAGCCGATCGAAGAATCTCAAAGAAGGGGATAAGCAAACAGTCCAAATCTGGATTACTCTAGGCCGCGCGGCAAAGGGGATTTCGACGGCGGGTCTTTTTCGAGAAAGATAAATCCCAGCTGACTGTTTCCTTTAGGCTAAGCAAATATTGAAAAACTCCAAGTTGAAAACTTAAAAAAACTTACCTCTACTATCCGGAACAAGATTAGGCATTCCTAAAGCATTCAAAACAGATTCAACAAGCTGATTTAACACTGTTTGACCAGATACAACGGCATATGTGTCGACAATAGGCTGGCCATCGTGAGAACAACTTAGACAGTGTTGAGGCCGCACGGTTTCGACCAGTACTCGCACCGGAAACATGTCCATTCCGCGAGAGCTGAATAGAGATATTCTGGAGCTTCAATCGGACCCTTCACGCAAAAAGAATCTAAAAAACTTATTTAAATTTAAAAAATACAAAAATTTGAAAAATTTCATATATAAACCGAATTTAAAAAATCTCGAAAATCTCGAAGTTGGTCCCGACACGAAAAATCACAAATATTACGCGCGAAAATTAAATTAAAAAAATGATAAAATTAAAAATTAAAAAAAGTAGGTAAAACGAATGTTGAAATTCTTAAAATTTGTCTTAACGCGAAAACTCCCAAATATCAGGGAATGCAAAGAAATAAGGGATACGATAGTCACAAATGCAAAAGAAAAATTAAAAATTTCCAAATTTTTTAATTTTAAAAAAATGAAAGTTTTTAAATTTTTTAAATTTTTTTAAAAGTGAAAGTTTTTAAAATTAAAAAAAAATAAAATTTAAAAGTTTTTTGAATTTTTAAAATTAAAATTTTTGAATTTTTGTCTCGAAACGAAAAATTATAAACATCACGTGCTATGAGGAAATCAAGGATATGATAAAGCTAGATAAAGTAAAAACGGATAAAAGAGATTTTAAATTTTTGAATTTTTGTCTTAATGCGAAAAATTATAAAAATAAAAATTAGATGTTTTAAAACGAAAAATTACAAATATTATGTAAGATAAAAAAAAGTAGAATACAGTGAAATTTAAAAAATTCAAAAATGAATAAAATTTTGAAACTTGTTCTGACACGAAAAATCAGAAAAAATCAAAGACTACCGAAAAATATAAAATAAAATAAAGTTGAATTTTTTAACACAAAAATTTCAACAATGTTATAAAAAATCGAAAAACGATAAAATTTAAAAAAATCTAAAAATTAAAATTAAAAAAAAATCAAATATTAAAATTAAAAAAAATTAAATAATAAAGTTTAAAAAAAATTAAATAATAAAATTTTAGAAAAAATCAAGATCTTCAAATTTGTTCTGGTACGGAAAATTTAAGTTTTATATATTATAGAAAAATAATGATTTCTAAAAATCAAAAGTATAAACACGTCATGAGGAAACGAAAGATACAATAAAGTTGAATATGAAATTTTTTAAAATTAATATAAATCAAAATTATGATATCTTCAATTTGGTCCTAACACGAAAAATTTCAAAATTCTATTTTCCATAGAGAAAATAAAGTATTTCAAAAAAATCATAAACATTATGTGATGAGGATACGATAAAACTAGATATGAAATTTTTTAAAATTAATATAAATTAAAATTATGATATCCTCAATTTGGTCCTAACACGAAAAATTTCAAAATTCTGTTTTCCATGGAGAAAATAGAAGTTTGAAAACGAAAAATTTACTGAAGATACGATAAAGTTGAATATAAATTTTTTAAAAATTAATATAAATTATAATTATGATATCCTCAATTTGGTCCCAACACGAAAAATTTCAAAATTCCATTTTCCATAGAGAAAATAAAAGTTTGAAAATGAAAAATTATAAACACTACACACTGAAGATACAATAAAGTTGAATATAAATTTTTTTAAAATTAATATAAATCGAAATTATGATATCCTCAATTTGGTCTCAACACGAAAAATTTCAAAATTCTGTTTTCCATGGAGAAAATAGAAGTTTGAAAATGAAAAATTATAAACACTACACACTGAGGATACGATAAAGCTAGATATGAGGTTTGTCCAATCAGAAAGAAAGCAAATGCGAGCGAGAGCGGCTTTGCAGAGAGTCGTATCTATCGGCTTCTCCCTCCTCTGTAAGCTTCGAGTTTAGTGCGCTCGCTTGCTCCTCCTGGATCAGCAAAATAAAATCGGCGTGCTCCGCCTCTTTTTAGTCCTCGATTTTTATCATAAAAACAGGAACACTTTCCAAGATTGTCTAAATCCCCCTCGAGAATACAAATCCTCAAAAACTTTGACAAGTGGTGACGGGCACCAGTCAGAAAGTTTATAAACTCTAAACAATTGTTGCAAGGACTGGAATTTCAGCTGGCTTTAGGGCATCTTTCTTTTCTGGATGAACTGGCTCTGGGGGAATGTCCTGGAACAACGTAAACAATCAAGTTAGCCAAATCACCATTTCTAAAAAATAATCATATTATGGAAATTAGAGAATTCACGGGATGGTCCCGACACGAAAGTCCGGAAACTTCTAAAATTTCAGATTTTATATCGTAATCCCTTTTCTAATAGGTTCTAGGTGTTTCTAAATCGAGAAAAACGAGATTTTTTATAAATCTCACGAAATGGTCCTGACACGAAAGTCTGGAAACTTCTAAAAATTCAGATTTTATATCGTAATTCCTTTTCTAATAAGTTCTAGAAGTTCTTCAGTTGATAAAAATAAAGAATTTCAGAAAATCCCACGAAATGGTCCCGACACGAAAATTCCGAAAATTCTGAAAATTTTTTAAATCTAGGAATTTTTTGAAGTTTTTAAATTACTAGTGAATTTTCGGAAATTCTAATGTTTATAAAAAAGATTAAGAAGTGGATATCATGAGGATTAGGTATATCCTTTAGTTCCTACGGACTGCGCTATTTGGGGTGGTGGTATCCCGAGGCAGATTACAGTAAGAAAAGCAATGGAGATAAAAATTACTTTAATGGTGATCCTGAAGTAATCAATTAGAATAATTAATAAAGAAAATTTAAAATAAAAATTTTTAAAAATAAAAAAAATTTTAAAAAAATTTAAATTTAAAAAAAATTTAAATTTCTAAAATTAAAAAAATTTATTTACAAAAATTTTATTTTTTAAATTTTTTTAAAGTTTTAAATTAAATAATTTCTTTTTTTAAAGTACTAAATTACGAAATCCATAACTGTTTTAAAAAAATCGAAAACAGATAAAAAGTACAAATTAGGAAATTAAACGGTCGTTGGAGATGTTATCAAGGTTATTTTTTATATAAAATTTAAAAAAGTAAAAAAAATTTTTTAAATTTTAAAATTTTAAAAAGTAAAAAAATTTGAAATTTAAAAAAACTAAAAATTTTAAATTTTAAAAAACTTTAAAAATTTAAATTTTATAAAAAATTTATGTTTGAAAAAAATTAAATTTAAATAAATTTAAAAAACTTAATTTATAATTTTTTAGAAAATTAAAGAAATGTAGAAAAATATGTAAAATAAGAGATTTAGTGATTTTTTAACATCTTAGTTGATGTGTAAAAATTTCATTAAAAAATCTGACAAGATGGATATGATGATTTATGAAATCTATATTCTTTGATTTCTGTCGATTAGGATACTTAGACCAAGGGTTATCCTATTTGGAGATTACAGTAGGAAGGAAAAAGATCAAAAAAGTGAAAATTATTTGGATAGTGATTTTTAAGTAGCCTAGTGGGGGCTGTTTTTTGAATTATTAATTTACAAAATTTTAATTTTCGATAAAAACCAAAAAATCGTAGATAAAAGTCGAAATCTGATGAAATAACGATTTTTTGACGTCTTAAATAAAGTTGTTTTTATATAAAAACTTCAATGTGGAAGACCGTGAGATGGATCCAACGACGTATAGGATGTGTAACTTTGATTTTCGGTTTATTGGAAATGTTCAGACTGAGGGTTATCCTACTTGGAGATTACAGTAAGGAAAACGAGGACTAAAACGAAAGTGAAAGTGATTTTGGCGGCGATCCTTGCGTAATCGAATGAGCCATCTCCTGCGCGGCTGGCAGAGAGCTCCAAGGAAGGCGGTCCAAGAGCGATTTCACGAGGCCGGGGACCGAATCAGGCGCGCTCTCAAGAAGACGAATCAAATCGAATACAGGAACCGGTTCGTGCATCCATCATCTTCATCCATCGGGCTCAAGCCAAGACAGAGGTACCTGGACTCTCTCGAAACAAAAATCTTTGAGAAAAATTTTTGGACAAAAATGAAGCAAAAAGGAAATTGAAAAACGAAAAACGTGATTCTTCAGGAAATCGAGAAAAGCCTATCTTCTTCGATATCTACTGTGTCCTAATCTGGAGGCTAAGAAGACCCCAGGAAACCGGTTGCCGAATTCGTTAATGGCCCCAGAAGAAAGATGAGTGAAAGTGAAAAGCGAATCCGAAACGTGTTGCGCAATTGGATTGGATTTTTTTCAGCAACAAGTTCTGAGGGAAAGAAGTCATTATTCAAAAAATTGAAAATAAATATCGTTACGAAATTACTTTGAAAAATCTCTAGAATCTTTGGTTGAGAACAAGAAGTTATTTTTGAAGAATTTAGAAATTTCTAAATTGAGAAAAACGAGATTTTTTATAAATCTCGCGAAATGGTCCCGACACGAAAGTCCGGAAACTTCTAAAAATTCAGATTTTATATCGTAATCCCATATCTAATAGGTTCTAGGTGTTTCTAAATCGAGAAAAACGAGATTTTTTATAAATCTCGCGAAATGGTCCCGACGCGAAAATTCAAAAACTTCTAAAATCTTGGATTTTATATCGTAATCCCTTTTCTAATAGGTTCTAGAAGTTCTTCAATTGATAAAAATAAAGAATTTCAGAAAATTTCACGAAATGGTCCCGACACGAAAATTCGAAAACTTCTAAAAATTCAGATTTTATATCGTAATCTCTTTTCTAATAAATTCTAAGTTTCAAAATTGAGAAAAATAAGAAATTCTAAAAAATTCCACGAAATGGTCCCGACGCGAAAATTCAAAAATTTCCAAAATCTCAAAGTTTTTATATCATTTTTGTTTTTTGTGAATTCTGAAAGCTTCTAATTTTATAAATATGGAAATTAAAAATAATTTTTTAACACGAATTTAAAAATTTTCGATTTTTTAATTTTCATTAAATTTCGAAAAATTTGAAAAAATTTTATGAAATTTTAGAAACCAAAATTGAACAAGAACGAAATCAACAAGGAAATTGAAGCGGAAAACAAGATCAGACTTACTCCGGGGACATCCATTTCAACGAAATTTTTTCAAGGATAGTGTCTAATTGGACAAAAACAATAAAAAAAATATTAAATTTAAATTTTTATTTGTTCACTTTTCGCCAAAAAGTCAGATTTGGCAATGTGTGAATTTTTTCAAATTTAATTTTTAAAACAACATAAAAGTTGAAATTTATAAATTCGTTCACATTTCGCCAAAGATTCAATTTTGGCATTCGTTCACATTTCGCCAAGGATTCAATTTTGGCACTCGTTCACATTTCGCCAAGGATTCAAATTTGGCATTCGTTCACATTTCGCCAAAGATTCAATTTTGGCATTCGTTCACATTTCGCCAAGGATTCAATTTTGGCATTCGTTCGCACTTCGCCAAAGTTCAATTTTGATTTTTTAAAAGATTTTTAACTTTCGTGTTTAAAAATTTAAAAAGTTTTAATTTTGTTTTTTTACAAGAATACGATTTTTGGATCGAAAAACATCGATTACCAGTCATTCCTCTTTTGATCAGGTTTATTTGTCTTGTGCGACCTTGGGATCAAGCAAGACCCGACTGAATCCAAATTTGCCGTTTTCGTGATTTAAAAAACGAGATAAGTGAGTATTTCCAGATTGATTGAATCCAAAAATGGCCTTGATCTGCTTTCACTTTAAAAACGAAATTAACGAAGGACACGATTCCTAATCTCCTGGACCGGATTTGCGCAATCGAAACCTGTTCAAGTCAAAAAAGGTTTTTGAGGAAAACGTGTCCTGAAATAACCTATTCTCTTATCCAGACTCGTTTTCGAGTGGCTTCTTCGGAGCCGAGAAAATAAGCAGATGAGAGTCTCTCTGTCGAGCCGAATTATGCAAATATCCTTTTTGAGCTCGAGGGGATGCGTTTAGACGAGTCATCTCCGGAATGAGATCCTCCTCGCCAACGACACAAAGGCCAATGTTCGGGACGAGTTGGATATTTGGGAATGATCCTAAAATTCGAAAATAACAGTACTTGCACAAAAAGCGCAACTTTCGGTTCTCTAACAACTTTGAAATTTGACAAAAATGTAACACAATCGTCACATTTTCATCAATGTTGAAACTTTGTGACAAAAATTATAACTTAATAGTGACGATTTCTATTTTTTATTAAGCTAAAAGTTACTTTTTTGTGTAGAGACTGGATAGTGTCTATTTCGAACTTAAATCAGGGCTTCCTAGTCACTATCCAAAACAGCTCCAATACACAAAAAACGTAACTTTTCGCTTCTTAACAATTGCGAAATGTAACACAATCGTCACATTTTTATGAATATTTGGCATTTATGACGAAAATTATAACTTAATAGTGACGATTTCTATTTTTTATTGAACTAAAAGTTACACTTTTTTGTGGGCAGAGATTTTGGATAGTGTTTATTTCGAACTCAAATTAGGGCTTCCTAGTCACTATCCAAATTTACTGGAACTGTCAAAATCACTATCCGAAGACAGATCCAATACACAAAAAAGTCAAACTTTTGATCTTCTAACAATTGCGAAATGTGGCACAATCGTCACATTTTTATGAATATTTGGCATTTGTGACGAAAAATAAAACATAATAGTGACGATTTCTACTTTTCATTCCGCCAAAAGTTACGCTTTTTTGTGTGTGGATAAACCAAAATTATTTTGATGAAAATAATTTTAAATAAGTTTATATTCATCCAAACATGGTTATCTACGACCTTTAATATTATTTTTAAATATCCAATCCGTCTGAAATATTGACCTTTGTCTTTGGCGAGGAGGATCTCGTTCCGGATATAGCTTATCCGAAAATACAAAAATCGATATTTTAGACAAATTTGACATTTGAAAATAAACCTAGATACGGTACATGGATGAACTAAGATGATCTTAATGAAAATAATTATATTTCTTAATCAAGATTTAATTTTTATAAAAAAAAACTCAAATATTTAAAAAAAATATTTAAAATTAAAAAAAAATAAAAAATATTTAAAATTAAAAAAAAATAAAAAATATTTAAATTTAAAAAAAAAATAAAAAAAATTTAAATTTAAAAAAAAATAAAAAAAATTTAAATTAAAAAAAATTATTTAAAATTAAATTTAAAAAAAAATATTTAAATTTAAATTTCGTAAAAAAATTAAATTTTAAATTTAGAAAAAATTTACGGTAGTTAGTTTTCGACAAAACTTCATCCATCTAGTTATCGTTATCTATAATTTTTCTGTCAATTCCCAAATATCCGTCTTGAATGTTGGTTTTTATTTCCTTTGATAAGTTATCTTCGAAGCAAGATCCTCATCGTCCAAAAACATAAAAATCGACGTTTGAGATTGGATATTTGGGAATCGACTTAAAAGTCATAGATAACGATAATTTCGTTGATTTTGGTGGAATATTCGATTCGAGTTTCTGTCAGGATTAAAGTCATAGAAGAGGATTAAAAATTTCATAACAAAAGATCAAAGTTGATTTCATCCGAAATTTTTACAAAAATTAAATTTCGAAATTTTACAGTAATTTCAAAAGTTAAATTTTTACAAAAATTAAATTTCGAAATTTTACAGTAATTTCAAAAGTTAAATTTTTACAATAATTTTTAAAATTAAATTTTTATAAAAATTAAAATTTCAAAATTTTTACAATAATTTAAAGTTTTTAAGACATTAGAAAATTAAATTTTGCATTTAAAATAGTTTTTATGTAAAATTAAATTCATCTAAATATAATGGACAAAAAGATCCCAAATGCCATCCATGGATTGCTTCCGTATTTTCTTCTTGACCTTTCGAAAGAGTCACTTACAGTAGGGAATGAATGACATTGCAGGATAAATCTTTTTAGAATTGTATATTTTAAAAAAATTCTAAATCTTTAAAAATATCCTAAATTTTAAAAGTATTTCGAATTTTTTTTAAATTTAAATTTTTTAAAAAGTTTAAATCTTTTTAGAATTGTATATTTTAGAAAAATTCTAAATTTTTAAAATCATAAATTTAAAAATATTCTGAGTTTTAAAAGTATTTCGAATTTTTTTTAAATTAAAATTTTTAAAAAAGTTTAAATCTTTTTGAAATTCTAGATTTGTTTAAAATTTTAAATTTGAGAGACATTTTTGATCTATTGAATATCCTGGATCTGGTTAAGGGTCTGGATTTAGAAGAGATTTTAAATCTAAGTAAAACCTTGGCTTTATCCAGAATTCTATATTTGAAAAGATTTTATATATTTTTGAAACTTTGGTTTTATTTAGAATCTTGAATTTGGGAGATTTTTGGGTTTCAAAAATCATGTAGATCAAATTAAAACTCTCAATTTGTTCAAAATTCTATATTTAAAAAGATTTTAGATATTTTTGAAACCTTGGCTTTATCCAGAATCTTGAATTTGGGGGATTTTTGGGTTTCAAAAATCATGTAGATCAAATTAAAACTCTCAATTTGTTCAAAATTCTATATTTAAAAGAAAATATTGGATTTTTTGAAACCTTGGCTTTATCCAAAATTCTATATTTGAAAAGATTTTATATTTTTTGAAACCTTGGCTTTATCCAGAATCTTGAATTTGGGGGATTTTTGGATTTCGTTGGGATCGTGAATTTCGAAAATTTCGTAGAATTGGAACTACGCATTGGAAAGACAGATTTGAAAGGAATTCTGGATTTGTTTAGAATTCTAGAATTGAAAAGCATTCTAAATCTATTTAGAATTTGTGCAATCATTGTCCGAAATGAAAGGATCGCACCTGCGCCGGTTCTCGCCGATCCTCGATCTGGCGCCAGTGGAAACAAAGAAAACCGTTTTGTCCAGTTGATCGTTATTTGGGTTTTTGCCGTTTATGGAAAGCTTGAGTCACAACAGACTTGGCGCCCGAGGAATGAATCGACAAAGACCACCGTATTCAGAAGTCGATCCTTCGTGTTTCCTCGATCGGTCGATGACTAATCTCGACCCTCGGCAAATCGCGGTCTCGCTATCGCAAAACATTCAGCTTGTTT
Source organism: Halicephalobus mephisto (assembly GCA_009193035.1). NCBI lineage: Eukaryota > Metazoa > Nematoda > Chromadorea > Rhabditida > Panagrolaimidae > Halicephalobus > Halicephalobus mephisto. The sequence continues at coordinate 238,578 of SWDT01000030.1, read as the reverse complement.
TGCCTTTTCTGTCGGGGCCCGAAAAGATTCGTTTCAATCAGGCCAAATAGGGATCTGCATACTTTCGAACTCATCAATCCCTCTCGATAGTTTTCAGATAGGATTAGTATTAACCACGACCAGACAACACAAAACCAAAAACTTGCAAAAAAGACCGTTTTCTTGTTCCAGGCTATACAGTATCCTACTTTTTTTTCTAAAAAGTAACAAATTACTTTCTTAATAAAGTTATCTTACAGTAAATATATTGTTGTAAAATAGTAACACAAAAAAGTTTAAAAACCTAAAAAATTGTCTTCTTGTTCTAAGTTTTACAGTATCCTACTTTTTCTAAAAAGTAACAAATTACTTTTGTAATAAAGTTATCTTACAGTAAATATATCACTGTAAAATAGTAACACAAAAAAAGTTTAAAAATTTAAAAAAATTGTCTTCTTGTTTTAGGCTATACTGTATCCTACTTTTTTTTCTAAAAAGTAACAAATTACTTTCTTAATAAAATTATCTTACAGTAAACATATCACTGTAAAATAGTAACACAAAAAAAGTTTAAAAACTTAAAAAAATTTTCTTCTTGTTTTAAGCTATACTGTATCCTACTTTTTCTAAAAAGTAACAAATTATTTTTTTTATAAAATCATTTTACAAAAAATACATATTTTAAGTTAACAACATAAAATTGAAATTTTTAAAAAGATTACTTTTCATAAATTATACTGTATCTTAGGATTTTTAGAATTTTATCCATGAAATAATTTCTTAATAAAGTTATTTTACAATAAATATATTTTACAAAATAACAATATTAAAAAAATTTAATTACGAAAATTCAAAATTTCTTCATTAAGATATCCTGGTCATTTTTCAAATTAAATTTTACTTTTAAAGTCAGATGAATAAAAATTACAGTAATTGAAAAATTTCTTGACGAGAATTAAGTTTGTTTTTTTAAATTATTTTTAGCGTTTATTTCCATTTTTCCTAAGAATAATCAACTATTTCACGGTTATCAGCAATTTTCGCAGCGAGAATTAACTTTTTAAAATTAATTCATACAATTGAAAACAATAAACTTTATCATGATTACCAAGGATTTTCGCGGTGAGAGTAATTTCATTTTTTAAAATTATTTCCTACAATTGAAAACAATAAACTTTATCATGATTATCAGGGATTTTCGCGATGAGAGTTAACTTCTTTTTTTAAAATTATTTCCTACAGTTAACAAAAATCAGTTTTACTATGATCATCAGGGATTTTCGCAGCGAAAATTAACTTTACGCTTTCCTTAATTTGCTTTTTACATCTTAGTCTGCTCTCTAAAGTTAAAAATTAACTTTATCCTGATTATCAGGGATTTTCGTGGTGAGAGTTAACTTCATTTTTTAAAATTATTTTCTACAGTTAACAAGGACCAACTTTATCCTGATCATCAGAAACTTTCGCGGTGAGAGTTTATTGTTTTCAATTGTGTGAAATAATTTAAGAAAAAAGTTAACTTTATCCTGATTATCAGGGACTTTCGCGGCAGGAGTGAGCTTTGTTTTGATCTTAATTTCTGGGACCTTCTTCTGCCTACATTGGTAGATAATCAAGTTTTGCAAAATTTTCAGGAATTTTCGCGGCGAGAGTTTGGTGCAGTTTTTAGGATACTTTTGATCCAGAAAAACCAAAAAATGCATTTTTTGAAAAGCTCGACAATGACGAAATCTCATGAAAGATGCAACGAAGATGATTAACTTTGACTGAAAACAACTTTCAAGATAAAGAAGAACGATTTTGATTAACGGAGGATATCGATTAAATCTAGTGGTTGTTATCAGTGCGGCGGTCGTTATGTGATCCCGATGAGTCAAATCGGGCCTTGCTTATCATTCCATGTTTTGGAAAAAGGGATCTTGAGAAACAAGAACGTTTCTTAAAAAAGGAATTGCCGACATTGTTGAGTCATGCCGATCGAGGGGATCGAGGGAGCGTTTGGTTTTATTGCCAGCTTCTTCCTCCTTAAGAACACTGCAAACAACGAGATTCGCTGGATGAAAAGGTCGTTAAAGGCCAAGTAATATAGATGGTGGTCGAAGAAGAAATCATCGTTCACACCGGGACCGTCTTTTCAATTTTTTCTTCGAAAAAAAAAAGATTAAACAAATTACAAAAGTAAAAAAATCAAAAAAAAAATTAAAAATAAAAAATCAAAAAAAATTAAAAATAAAAAAGTAAAAAAATTTTTAAAATTACAAAAAATTAAAAAATAAAGAAGTGAAAAAATTTAAAAAAATGAAAATTCAAGGAATTACAAAAATGGAAGAGTACAGGTCCCGGCGCGAAAAAACACTTATTTTATGTTTTGACTAGCTTAGTTACAGGTCTTTAAGCATCACTCCTGTTAGAATTGAGAAGTTTTTCTTATAATTTTTAAAATTTTATTCTTTATACAAATCCCAAATATCGGTCCTACAACGATTGTTTATTTTTCAATTCCTAATTGTAGATTCTTAGGCATCATTCGTGCCAGGACTAGGAAATTTTTATTTCATAATTTATTTTATCTTTATTTTCTAAGAAAATCCTAAAAATCGATCCCACAGCAAAAAATATTTCCCAACTAGTTTAATTACAAAATCTTAAGCATCATTCGTGTCAGGATCGGGAAATTTTTATTTTACAATTTATTTTCTAACAAAATCCAAAATATCGGTCCTGACACAAATGATGTTTATTTTATTTTTCGACAACCTAGATTATTTTTTTTAAGCTTATGATCATATATGTAAAATTTCTAAAAAATCAAAAAATTCTGAAAAATAAAAATTTCTAAAAAATTTAAAAAAATAAAAATTTCTAAAAAATCAAAAAATTCTGAAAGAATAAAAATTTCTAAAAAATCAAAAAAAATAAAAATTTCTAAAAAATCAAAAAATTTTGGAAAATAAAAATTTCTAAAAAATTTTAAAATTAAAAAAAAATAAAAATTAGGATATTTCAGTTGATCGAAATTTTGATTTTTCGAAAAAACGATAAACCTGAATCCCAAAATTAAAGTTATTTAAAAACGTGTCAAAAATTCAAAAATGGCGATTAACATAAAATCGGCGATAAAAAATCAATTTTCGAAGGATAATCGATCCGATTTTTTATTTTTTTAAATGTCGTGCCAAAAACCCTTTTGGCGCCTTTGTTCGATGGCATTTGACTCCAGAATCATCAACATTCATCAGATTAACTCCTACAGTTCCCAAATGCCAATGTTATTTTTATTTTTTACCTCAAAAATACGGTAAAAAATAAAAAACAACCTAAATCAAAACTTTCTTCATTAGATTCTCCAACAACAGATTTGTCTTACAGTAGGAGTAGAAAATTCAAAAAATCCAAATAAAATCAAAGTTAGATTCCTCAATAACTAGTTTATTCTACAGTAAGAATAAAAATTTTTAAAAAATAATCTCAAATATAAAAAGTAAGACTCCTCAACAACGGATTCGCCTTACAGTAAGCATACCTACAGTAGGAGTAAAAAATTTAAAAAATCCAATCAAGTCAAAGTTAGATTCCTCAATAACTAGTTTATTCTACAGTAAGCATATCTACGGTATATGAATCTAGATTCAGAAATACCTCTTTCTATTACTGTAGAAATTATTTTTTAACATATACTGTATAAAAATCTAGATTTAGACGCTTTTCTCGATTATTGTAGAACTTGATTCCAATATCTACAGTATATGAATCTAGATTCAGAAACACCTCTTTCTATTACTGTAGAAATTATTTTTAATATGTACTTTATATAAATCTAAATTTAAAAGTATCTTTCTCGATTACTGTAGAAATTGACTCTAATGTTTACTGTATATGGATCTAGGTTCTGGAGTGGCCCGTTAGTTCTTGACGTGTTTGTCGAGCTCGGCACAGACGTCGACGAAGATGGGCTCCACTGGACGTTCGGCGTTTAATTTGACGAGTTTTCGTTTTTTTTCATAATGTTCGACGACGGGTCGAGTGCTGTTCAGAAATGTCTCGAGACGATTTTTGATAGTTTCAAAATTGTCATCAGAACGACCGGAGGATTTTCCGCGTTCCATAAGTCGATTTGTAAGAATTTCACTAGAACATTCGAAATAAATAACCAAAGTTGCTTCTTGAATTTCAGATTCAAATTGATCTCCTTGTTTTATTTCTCGAGGATATCCATCGATTAAGAAACCTTTAGAACCATTTTTGACAGCTTCAATCATGGCTTTTTTAATCAAATCCAAAACTACTTCCAGAGGCACTAATCCGCCTTTATCCATGATCTCCTTGCATTTCAGTCCGATGTCGGTTTTTCCTTGGACTTCGGCCCTCAGCAGGTCTCCAGAAGACAAATGGCTCAGACCGTACTTCTTCACGATCAAATCACATTGGGTTCCTTTGCCAGAACCCGGACCTCCTAAAAAGTTAAATAATTAATAAAAAATAAACTAATTTATAAATATAGGTATATTTGAATCAATAATGAAATAATCGTTACATCGGTGTATCAACTGTCCATTGGATACACAAACCAGGTCTTGAAGGAAAATATTCTGTATATTCAACAGTAGGTATACTGTACACTACTTATAGTGTTGAGTATTTAATATATGATTGTTATTCTACTTAATCTTCGTTATATATCTGTATTAACTGCCTATTGGGTACACAAACCAGGTCTTGAAGGAAAATATCCAATGTGTTAGATACTAGGTATACTATACATGATTGACAGTATTGAGTATTTAATATATGGTTGTTATTTTACTTAATCTTCGTTATATATCTGTATTAACTGCCTATTGGGTACACAAACCAGGTCTTGAAGGAAAATATCCAATGTGTTAGATACTAGGTATACTATACATGATTGACAGTATTGAGTATTTAATATATGGTTGTTATTTTACTTAATTTCTGTCATATATGTGTATTAACCAGTCATTGGATAGGCAGGCTAGGTCTCGAAAGGAAATACCCTACTTGGTGTCTAGTGAACATACTTTGGGAAACTGTGGCAAGAACTACAATCCTTCGCTCGATTTCGGAGCTGTGTAATGTCATCGAATATTCGACATTCGACGCAGGTCCATACTACGTTAATTAATCCAGAACTCACCGACGATGAAGAAAACTGGCACTTTGGCGGCTTTCAGAGGATCAAGATCAATTTTTGCTCTTTCGATCGCCATTTTTTCTGAAAAAAAAATTATCCAACTTTGAATTCATGAATGAAAAAAATTCGAACTTTATCTCGATTTTTTTTCGAAAAGAAAATGAGATTTTATAAAAAACAAAGTTATTTAAAAATTTTAAATTTTAAAAATAAAAAAATTAAATTTAATCGAAAATTTTGAATTTTAAAAATAAAAAAAAATTAATAAATTTTGAATTTTATTAAAAAAATTAAATTTAATCGAAAATTTGAAATTGTAAAAATTAAAAAAATTTATAAATTTTAAATTTTGTTAAAAAATTATAAATTTTGAATTTTAAAAATAAAAAAAATTTATAAATTTTGAATTTTAAAAATTAAAAAAATTTATAAATTTTGAATTTTATAAAAAAATTGAATTTAGTCAAAAATTTGAAATTGTAAAAATAAATAAAAATCGAAAATTATGTAACATGTGAAAGATGATGCAATTCACGAAAATTCCACTTTGGATATCCCGTTGAAAGAGCGGCAGAGGAAATCACTCAAGTTTAATTTTCGCACGTTTTCAAAAAAATAACTAATCGAAAATTTAAAAATTTTTTTAATTAAAAATTATTTTTTATTTTTAAAAAATTTCAAAACAATTTTAAAAATTTTTTTAAATTAAAAATTATTTTTTATTTTTAAAAAATTTAAAATACTTAATTTTTATTTTTTTAGGTTTTAAAAATAAAAAAAATTTCAATTTTCGAAAAAAATTAATCAATAAATTTTAATTTTTAACTTTTTAAAAATAATTCAATAAAAAATAAATTTTATTAAAAAAGTGAAAATTAAAAAAATTAAAAATAAAAATTTTAAAAATAAAAATCTTTAAAAAATAAAATTCGAAAAAGATAAAAATCTTTTAAAAAATTTAAAAATTCGAGAATCTTTAGAAAAATTAAAATTTTATTTAAAAATTCAAAATTTTTCAAACATATTTAAAAAAAAATTTTTTTATTTTTATTTTAAAAATTTATTTTATTTAAAAAATAAACATTTTAATTTTGTAATTTTTAATTTTATTCAAAAAATTCGAATTTAAATTGATTAAAAAAATAAAAACAAAGTTTTCAATTTCCGGGTAAAAAAGAAAAAAATCGATTCCAGAGGCGGTGTTGCTAGTCATTGGAGTCTCCCTGACACTCAAGATTTTTATTTTTAGCCCGGATAAACGTGTTTCCTGTCTCTGTAAAGTTTCGAAAAAACAAATTTTCAAGTTTTTAATCTTTTTAAAATTCAAAATTTTTAAATAAAAAAATAATTTTTAAATTTTTAATCTTTTTTAAAATTCAAAATTTTTAAATAAAAAAAATAATTTTCAAGTTTTTAATCTTTTTTAAATAAAAAATAATTTCTAAAATTTCAAGTTTTTAATCTTTTTTAAAATTCAAAATTTTTTAATAAAAAAAAATAATTTCAAAAATTTTCAAGTTTTCAATTTTTTTTAAATTTTAAATAAAAAGAAATAATTTTTAAAATTTTGAATCTTTTTAAATTCAAGATTTCCAATTTTCAAACGTTCAAATTCGAAAAATTTTAAATTAAGAAAACAATTTTTTTGAATTTGAAAACTTCAATATTTAGAAAATAAGATTATTTTTCAATTTTTTGAATTTCAAACATGTTTCAACTTTTTGATTTAAAAAAACTTCATTTCAAAATCATACACGTCATGAAAAAACAAAATTACTGTGAATTTGAAAGATGCCTTGAGGGCTAAACTGAGGTCTTCGGGGGCAGGGTGGAGTATTCGTTGACGGGGGCGGAGGGGGTGAGGGGGGAGAAGGTCTCCGGGGGTCCTGAGGCGATTGTCCTCATGGGCGTTCTTTGATCGGATTGAGAAATAGGAGTAGATCCGCCGTCGATGTAATCCAATTCCGAGGATTCGTTCTGAGGTCCTGGATAAACGGGATAAAGACCTTCAGGACCGTAATTCGTGGATTTGTAAGTTCCAGATTCGTGATTTGAAATATTTTTTTTATAATTATTTCCTCTATATCCCTTAGGGGTCTGAGGAGAAGATTCAAAACTCGATCCTTGTTTGCCTTTGAAAATTTTGAGAAGTTCGTTCACAAGGTCAAAGGTCACCCTTCCTCCGACGTGCTGTCTCACGAACTGCAGCAGCAGGACCCCGTCCGGTCTCAGGTAGTCGTGGACGAATAAACGGAATTCGTTTGCAGAAACATTTTCGAACTGAAACCAATCGTAAAAAATAAATCACATAATTTCCCAGAATACTGTAGAAAATTCCAAAAAATTTCTAAATTTCTAAAGTACTGTAGAAAATCCCAAAAATTTTAAAATTCCTAAATTACTGTAGAAAATTCCAAAAAATTTCAAAATTTTTGAAGTACTGTAGAAAATTCAAAAAAATTCTGGAAGATTCTAAAAAATTTTTCAAAATTTTGGAAGATTCTAGAAAATTCAAAAATTCTTTTTAATTCTAGAAAATTCAAAATAAAAAATTTTTTAAATTCTAGAAAATCTAAAATCTTCCATGAAAATTCTGAAATTTTGAAATTTTATAAAAATTAAAAAATAAAATTTTATTTTTAAAATTTCCCTGTTTTGAAAACTCAAAATTTTTCGAAAAATTTGTTTAATTAAAAAATTCAGATAATTTTTAAAAAAAATTTAAAAAACTCACGTTTTTATCGGACTTGTTCAAATTTAAGTGAATAAAAGTGGTTCTAAAATACGGAAAACACAGGACAAAAAAATAATAAAAAAAGTTAAAAATAGTACAAATAGCAACAAGAAGGAACCAGACATAGAGAAAAAGATAAAGTTTTTCGTTAATCATGTTTATCATAATCACACATTGGATCGTGTATCGTTGGAGGTTCGCCAGTCTTCTGACGGTGAAATCACATAGAATCACTCTCGGGAAGATTTCTGATTCTTCCCATCGTCTTCCCAAGGCCACATCGACGAGGGTCTGCAAGATTACAAAAATGTAAAAATGTAAAAAATTAAAAATTAAATATAAAAATGTAAAAAATTAAATATAAAAATGTAAAAAATTAAATATAAAAATGTAAAAATGTAAAAAATTAAAAATTAAATATAAAAATGTAAAAATATAAAAAATTAAAATTAAATATAAAAATGTAAAAAATAAAAATATAAAAATTAAATAAATTATAATATAAAAATTTAAAAAATTAAAATATAAAAATTAAAATATTACAAAAATGTAAAAAAATTTCAAATATGAGGAATCTAAAGTTAAAATACGAATTACAAAAAATTTTAAAATTATAAAAAACGAAAAACATAATTTTTAAAAATTAAATAACAATTAAAAGTACCGTATCCATGGATGATTTAGAAGTTTGAATTTTATATATTCCCGGATTAATTTTCGAAAGTTCTAGATTGGTTTCAGACGAATTTTTAGAAAATTCTAAATCATTTCTAAAATGTCTAACCTGATTTACCGGGATCCAAATTAAATATAAGAAAATTTTTTAATATATTAGAGGATTTCAGATTAGATTTAGGAAATCTTACACTTAATTTAGGAAATTCCAAATCATTTCTAAAATGTCGTAAGTCAACAAATCAGAACCTAAATCATAAATAATTTTTTTGGATATTTTAGAAGATCCCAAATTCGATCTAGAAATATTCAAATTATTTCTGAAGATGTCAAAATAATCTAGAAAATCCCAAATTATTTCTAAGAAATCTTAATTCAATCTATCAAGACCTAAATTATAGGTATAATTTTTTCGAATATTCCACAAGATCCCAAATTTAATCTAGAAATATTCAAATTATTTCTGAAGATCTTAAAATAATCTAGAAAATCCCAAATTATTTCTAAGAAATCTTAATTTAATCTATCAAGACCTAAATCCAGGATACTAAAACCCCCGAATTTTTTAAATTCATCCATTTTCAGAATATTCAAATTTTTCCTACAGTAACTTCAAAAATCCAACCTCGAAGCCCCAGCTGAGATATGTGCCTCCCAAAAACCTGTCCATGACGGCCAATTGTCCGACGATGTTGACCACATACAGTAACTTGATGAAAAGATACAGTATCGTCGCATTCCATCCGTTTCTTCTCAGTTGTCTGTGATATCTGGGATTAAAAACATCCACAACGTCAGAAATGTAATGAGCTAATCCATTAATTTCTTTGTCTCGTTCTTTTCCACAAAGAGCTTTACATTTTCGGATTTCGTTAACGACAGCCCGAGGATTAACCGCCGTCTGTTTGTGGAGCATCGACCAGAGATAATTCGGCAGGAAAAAAGCCATCGATTGAAGAGCTAAGACAATCGGAACCCATCTGTAGTAGCTCAATCTGTCTTCTCGTTCGTCCAAATCCTGGGGAATCTGGTCCTCAAATGGGATTCTGTAGAGATTATTGATGAAACAATAATTCTCCGCTAAAAAATATTAAAAAATATTAAAAATTAAATTTTAATACAACTTTTCCAAAAAACTAAAATTTCAAAATTATTAAAAACTAAAATTTCAAAATTATTTAAAAATTAAAATTTCAAAATTATTTAAAAATTAAAATTTCAAAGTTATTTAAAATTAAAATTTCAAAATTATTTAAAAATTAAAATTTCAAAATTATTTAAAATTATTAAAAATTTTTAATATAATTGTTTTTCCAAAAAAATAAAAATAGTATTAAAATTTTATTTTTTAATAATTTTGAAATTTTTTAAATTTTAAATTTTTAATAAATTTAAAAATTGTAATTTTTATAAAAATTAAAAAATTGCAAAAATTCTCTGAAAACAAATTTTTTTGAATTTTTTGAATTTATAAAATTCTGAAATTTTTTCCAAAATTATAAATTTAAAAATTAAATTAATTAAATTAATTAACTTACAGTACTTTTCCCATCCTCCTGAAAACTCCTTAGGCATCCAGCACTGAATCGGACTTCCGAAGTACTGCTTGGCTGAGATACAGACAGAAAACATAACGAGCATCAGCGCTGTGACGTAATAATTCAGCCAATCAACAGAATCCGAAACTGGATGATCTCGAACGACGGAATCAATGTATTTGTTTAGATATGGTAATCCAAACATTTTTTTTCACTTTTGTGAAAATAACATTAAAAACTGGCCTGAAATTTAAGAAAAAAATCAATTGATCCAAATGGCAAAACGCGACACAACAGAGGTCACTGGACGCGAGACAGTGGTTCTCTATGAATGGCTTTTTCGGCACATTTGGCCAACTGGACATGATGACCACCGAGAGAGCAAAAAAAAACGGTTTCTCGGACGGTCTTTTGGCATCTCAGACGCTTCGCCAAATTGGGCTAGATAAAAGTGACTTTTTTTAAATTTCTAATTATTTTATTAAAAATTAATAAAAAGTGACTTTTTCGGCACATTTGGCCAACTGGACATGATGACCACCGAGAGAGCAGGAAAAACGGTTTCTCGGACGGTCTTTTGGCATCTCAGACGCTTCGCCAAATTGGGCTAAATAAAAGTGACTTTTTTTAAATTTCTAATTATTTTATTAAAAATTAATAAAAAGTGACTTTTTCGGCACATTTGGCCAACTGGATATAAAAACCGAGAGAGCAGGAAAAACGGTTTCTCGGACGGTCCTTTGGCATCTCAGACGCTTCGCCAAATTGGGCTAAATAAAAGTGATTTTTTAAAGTTGTTTTACTAAGATTTTTCCAAAAAAGATAATTTTAAAAATAGTTTTTGATACATTTGGTAGATCGGATGAAGATAAATGAAGAGAGGAAAAGAGGTCCTTTAGTCGTCTTTGGCACTACTAGATGCCATGGTCAGACAGATCAAACAAGACAAAAGTGGTTTTTTGAGAGTTGTTTTGGCGCTTTCGGCTGTCTACTTGGAAGATTAGGTCAGGAACGGAAAAAGGGTCTTTCGGAGGGGTTTCTGGCAAGGTTGACTGACCCAATACGAGAACCAAGGAACACAGAAAGAAAAAATGGCTGTAACATTTGCTTCCTCTATTTCGTAAGATTTATAATTTCTTTCATTTTTATATTGACTTTTTTATAATTAAATTAACTGAATATTTCAATTTAAATTAATTTAAAAAAATTCGAAATCAGTGCGAGTCGAAAAAGGAACAAGTCTTGATGGAAGCCAAATGCCGCTGGGGGGTAATTTTTAGTAAAGGATAATCATCGATAAGGACCAAATACCAGTGAGGAATAATTATGAATAAGGACCAAATGCCGCTGGGGAGTAATTTTTGGTAAGGGATAACCACCAATAAGGACCAAATGCCGATGGGAGTAACTTTCGGTAAGGGATAATCATCAATGAGGACCAAATGCCAGTGGGGAGTAACTTTTAGTAAGGGATAACCACTAATAAGGACCAAATGCCGGTGGGGAATAACTTTTAATAAGGACCAAATGCCAGTGGGGAGTAATTTTTAGTAAGGGATAACCACTAATAAAGCTCAAATGCTGCTGGGGAGTAACCATCAATGAGGACCAAATGCTAGTAGAGAGGATTTGTCGCTGAGGACCAAATATCGCCAGAGACCAAATGTCATGTAATCGAAAAAATTCCTTCGGAGAGGTCTTTTCGACATCAGGTACATGACCAAATAGATCAAACAAAAAAATTTAAAAAATACTTTGAGTTATTTTGACCGAAAAAATTTTCTAAAAAATGGTTTTGAGTTGTTTTTGGTCTAAAAAAGACCAAAAAAAAAGAACGGTCTTTTTTAAGATCGTTTTTGGCACGTTTGGCCGCTCGAACACGACAATCAACAGGAAGACAGACAAGACGGTTTCTAGGACAGTCGTTTTTTACACTTTCGATCCTCCGATCAGAGACCACCAAAGAAAAGGAAAAACTGTTTTTTCGAGATTCTTCTTTGGCATTCGTGGGTCAAGAAAGAAAAACGATTTTTTCAAAGATATTGTAAAAAAAACTGTTTTAAATTTTTTTTCGAAAGTTGGTAATTTAATTTTAAAAATTAAAAAAAAAAGATTTTTTTTCAAAGATATTGTAAAAAAAACTTTTAAATTTTTTTTCGAATTTATAATTTAATTTTAAAAATTTAAAAAACGATTTTTTTCCAAAGATCTTGTGAAAAATAAAAAATAATTTTTTAAATTCTTAAATATTTAACTAGAAAAATGAAAGACAAAAGTGATTTTTCACAGTATTTCTTAGCATATTCAGTAATTTAATCACAATGATGAATAAAAAAGATAAAATTACTTTTTTTTGGCATTTTTTTAAAAATTACTTTTTTTTTTGGAATTTTTAAAAAATTACTTTTTTTAGCATTTTTAAAAAAGTTCTTTTTTTGGCATTTTTTAAAAAGTTATTTTTTTTTTGGCATTTTTTAAAAAAGTTATTTTTTTTTGGAATTTTTTTAAAGTTATTTTTTTTTGGATTTTTTTAAAAAGTTATTTTTTTTTTGGAATTTTGGGTTGTTTCAATCACAACGATGAAGGAAAAAAAGAAAAACGGTCTTTTTGAATGTCTTTGGCAAATCGATCGGGACGTCGACAAACAACTCTCACAGGAATCATCGGCTTCAAGAGGGACAAATCTGGCGGCAAACTGTAAAAACTGGCAAATATTTGTAATTTGAGAAGATCGGGCCAAACAAAAATATCAAATAAGAAATACTTATAAATCCCGATCATCTATAAATTATTTTAAAAATAAAAAAAAATAAGTTTTTTACGAAATTGTTTTAAAACGAATTTTTTAAAGTTTTTAAAAATTACAGTAATTTATAATTATAATTTAAAGTGATTATTTCAAAATTAATTGTATTTATATAAAAATTAAAAAAATAAGTTTTTTACGAAATTGTTTTAAAACGAATTTTTTGAAAGTTTTTAAAAATTACAGTAATTTATAATTTTTTGCATGTCAATTTCGGAATCTTAGATAATTTCGAAATTAATGCTAAAAATCGCAACGCTAAAATACCGTATCGAAAACGGATTATTTTACTTATATATAAATAAACCTATTGTTTCAAAGATCCATTGTTTGTAGAATAGAATACGTAATACCCAAGATTAAATCTCAAAACATCTGCCGACAAAGGTATCCATAAATGAATCCACGAAAAACAAAAACATTTTGAAACTGAATCACGATGCTGGCAATGGGGAAATGAGCAAATGTCACGATTCCTAATCACATTGTTTCAAAAAAGTCAATAATAAGATGAAACTTTAAAAACTGGTCTCAACACGAAACTTTAGAATTTTCCAATCAGGACCTAAACTGCTAAATTTTATGTTTATATTGTTTTGGAAGATTCCTAATCACATTGTTGCAAAAAAGTCAATAATAAGATGAAATTTTAAAACTTTCCAGTTAGGATCTAAACTACTAAATTTTGTGTTTATATTGTTTTGGAAGATTCCTAATCACATTGTCGCAAAAAAATCAATATTAAGATGAAATTCCAAAAAATGGTCTCAACACGAAATTTTAAAACTTTCCAATCAGGACCTAAAACTATAAAATTAAGTTTTTAAACATCTTTGTAAATGTCTAAAATAATATTATTGTAGAAATAAAAAATATTTATTTCAAAATTATCAAAAATGGTCCTAAAACGAAATTTTATTACTTTCCACTCGAGACCAAAAATTATAAAATAAAATTTTTAAATAATTTTTAAACATTTCAAAAGCTTCCAGAATCTTGCAGGATATTCTATAACCTTATCCAAAAAGTAATCTAGAAAATTTCCTGAGGGCAAGTAGCTCAATAAATGTCTAAAAATCGAATTTAAAAAAAATAAATTTATCGAATTTTTAAAAAATAACAAATTTATCGAATTTAAAAAAAAATAAATTTACCGAATTTTAAAAAAAAATAAATTTACCGAATTTTTTAAAACAACAAATTTATCGAATTTAAAAAAAAAATAAATTTATCGAATTTTTTAAAATAATAAATTTATTGAATTTTAAGAAAAATAAATTTATTGAATTTAAGCGATGAAAACGAACCAGTGATTCAAGGATTTATTTATAATTCTCAAAGGTTGATGAAGAATTTTCGAAAGTCAATGACCGCGGAGACGGGATCAATTGGCTGATCAAATATAAACAAAAACTAAAAGCAGTAAGTGGTCAAAAATCTTAAAAATAAGCGAAACGAGTATTTCGATCAATTTTTTATTTTTTGTTAGATCATAGATAGGGATTTCTGATCCATGTAAAGATGAAAAATAAGTAAAAATTGGCTTAGAGTCCGGAGGCGAAAAATATAAAAAATTTTTATAATTTTTGTTCAATCTAATTTTTTTTCCATCTCATAGTCGTAAGTCCCCTTTGGCCCTCGGGGCATTTCCCTTCGAGACCAGCGCTCAAACGGATAGGTACATGTTCCAACATTTTTATCCAGCCAAAATTCGAAATTTTTTGAATTTAGTTAAGTTTTGATTTTTTCGAAGATCTAATAAGAACTTTCTGGAATCTTATGGGGGATTTTTAGGGTTTTCGAAGATCTTAAGAAAGCTTCTGGAATCTCAAAAAACTAAATTTTTTGAAGATTTGCAGAAATTCCTATAATTTTTAAAAATCAATTTCAAAATTTTACAATCTTCCAGAATTCTGTGAAATTTTAGAGAACATTATGGACAATTTTGAAGTTTTATAGAATTTCATAGAAATTTTGAGAATCTTCTAAAATTAACTCAAATATTCTAGAATCTTCCAGAATTCTGTGAAATTTTAGAGATCCACTGAGAATTTCCTAGGATCTAGTGAACAATTCTGAAATCTTCCAGAATCCTATGAAATTTTAAAGAACATTATGGACAATTTTGAAGTTTTATAGAATTTCATAAAAATTTTGAGAATCTTCTAAAATTAATTCAAATATTCTAAAATTAACTCAAATATTCTAGAATCTTCCAGAATCCTATGGAAAGTTCTGAAATCTTTAAAATTTCTAAATTCTTTAAAAATTTCATGAAAATTTTCAAAAATTTCCGAAATTCAATCGGCAATTTTGGGACTTTCCAGAATCCAGTACGGAATTCTGAAATCTTCAAAAAATTTAAATTTCGAACAATTAAAAAATTATTTTAATTTTTTTAAAGTAAATTATAAAAATACAAATCGCATTTTCGGTTTTCGTAAAAGATAAAAGTAAATTTAGAATTTTTTATTCGAAAAAATCGAAAAAAAAATGAACACTTGAAATTTGAAATTTCCCGACCGCGGCCCCGACCGGAAGCTTCAAAAAAATTTAAAATAAAAGATCAATTTCACGGATTTTTGATTTAAAGTTGAACTGTCAATAACGATCGGGAAGATGAAAGAAATGCAAATATTTACTCATTTGGAAACGTTATTTTTAATTTTAATTAACAATTAACAACTGAAAAATCTCCAGATAAAAAAATACAACTTTCGATTTTGCAACAATTGTGAAATTTGACAAAAATGTAACACAATCATCACATTTTTATGATTATTTGATTTTTGTGACGAAAATTATAACTTAATAGTGACGATTTACATTTGTTATTAAGCTAAAAGTTACTTTTTTGTGTAGAGACTGGATAGTGTCTATTTCCGACTCAAATTAGGGATTCCTAGTCACTATCCAAAAACAGCTCCAATACACAAAAAAGTCTAACTTTTGATCTTCTAACAATTACGAAATGTGGCACAATCGTCACATTTTTATGCTCATTTGACTTTTGTAACGAAAATTATAACTTAATAGTGATGATTTCTATTTTTTATTTCATCAAAGTTACGCTTTCTTGTGGGCAAACTCAACTTTGTGAATATGATTATAGTTGTAATATAAAAACATTTTTGACGTCATAAGTTGTATATTAGAAGATCCAGAATAAGTTCTAGAAGTTGCATTCCAAAAATTTATATATGCAAATCATAGTTTTTAAGATTCTGTATCTTTTTGCATTATTTCATCAGAAATATTTATAAACTAACATAGAATGAGTATTCTGAGAACTGTTGATCGAGTATTCGTTTGTTAAACCTAAACTTAGAAGTAGACAAATAAACAATAATACAAACGTATAAATGGATAAACGGATGAGCGAACAAATGGACGAACAGACAAATGAACAAATGAATGAACAGATGAATGAACAAACGAATGAACGAACAAATGGACGAACAGACAAACAGACAAACGAACAACTAGACGAACAGACAAACGAACAACTAGACGAACAGACAAACAGACAAACGAACAACTAGACGAACAGACAAACGAACAACTAGACGAACAGACAAACGAACAAATGTACAAACGTACAAACGAACGAGTCTACAACCATACGTACAAAAAATGAAATCAATTCGATATATGCAACAAAATGTCCTCAGTAAATCGTCAAATACTATCTTTATTACTTCTGTAAAGCCAAAAAGCCAAATCTGTTTCTATTTATATATAACTGTATCATTTTGCTTCATCGATAGACGCGTGTTTTGACGACGACAAACTTTTTCCGCCTTCGTTTTCTGAAATTTTTCTTAAAAAAAATAAAAAACAAAAAATACCTTGAATAAATACGGAATTATCGATAGCGCTGGTGACGTCTTTGAAAATGTTTTCGATGTTGTTTGTATCTCCGTCAATCTGGAATCCCATAAATGAGGAATCTGATTAATCAAGAAAGAAAAAAGAAAAAAAGAAAGATAGTCCAAAGATAGAAACCACTGTTATGAAATCCGAAGTGTTTTTACGAAATTGTCTCGACAGGAATTTGTAGAATTTTCCAGTAATCTCCAGATATTGAAGTTTTAAATATTTTTTTTTATTTTTTTAAATTACTTTGAAAATTTTAAAGGTTTTAGAAAATCCGAAAATTTTGGAAAATTTCAGAATCTTGTGCTGGATTCTGGAAGCTTCCATGGATTTTAGAAATTCTTATAAGATTCTGACAGCTTACAGATGTTTTCAACAGATTTTGGAAGATTAGAGAATTTTCTATTAAATTTTGAAAGGCTTCAGAAATGTCCATAAGATTACTTAGAGTTTCCAAAAACTTCTTTTAGATTCTGAAAGTCTCCACAGAATTCTTGAGCATTTCAAAAGGTTTTATTAATTTCGAAAGTTTTCAGGAATTTCTACAAAATTCTGTAAAGTTTCAGAAGCCTCTAAAAAGTTCTGTAAAGTTTCAGAATTTTTTAAAAAGTTTCATAAAGTTTCAAAAATTTCTGCAAAATTCTATAAAATTTCTAAAATTTCTAAAAAGTTCTGTATAATTTCAGAAATTTTTAAAAAGTTCTATAAAATTTCAGAAGCCTCTAAAAAGTTCTGTATAATTTCAGAAACTTTTAAAAAGTTCCATAAAGTTTCAGAAATTTTTAAAAAGTTTCATAAAGTTTCGAAAATTTTTAAAAAGTTCTATAAAATTTCAGAAACTTTACAAAATTCCGGAAATTTCCGATCAATTTCGAAATTCGGAATTTTCTATAAAGCTCTCTAAAGTTTGAAAACCTTCTTTTAGATTCTGGAAGATTCTAGAAATTTCTACAAAATTCAAGTTGAAAGAAAAGTAAAAAAAGTTGGGCGACTGTTCTTTCTTCTTTTCCTCAAAAGTCGCGCCAACCTTTTTCGAGCGGACACGCACCACTTTTAACTTGTTTTTGTCGTCCAGATACTTGAGCATCGGAAGGGTGTTTTGTTTGAAGAGCCCCAAACGGGTTTTGACGATGTCTACAGTATCGTCTTTTCTCTCGGATTTGTGTTCTAATCCTTCTTTGTACCGTTTCGTGATGTTGTCTTTACAGTACTGCTCAGTACAGTCTATCAAGAGAGCCACGTCGAGTCTTCCGAGCTGCTGTTCGAGGTCCTCCACTTCCTTCTGGGTCCGCGGGTACCCCTCGATGACGTACCCCCAGGAACCCCCTCCGTGCTCGTGCAGGGCTGTGTAGAGCACTTCTCGACAAATTTAATTTTAAAACTAAAAAATTCAAAAAAAAGTAATTTTGAAACTAAAAAAAAGTAAAATAATTTTAAAACTATAAAATAAAAAAAAAATAATAATTTTAAAACTAAAAAATTAAAAAAAAATAAAATAATTTAAAAATTTAAAAAAAAAAAATTTTAAAACCAAAAAATTCAAAAAAAAAAATAAAATAATTTAAAAATTAAAAAAAAATAATTTTAAAACTAAATATAAAATAATTTTAAAAAATAAAGTAAAATAAAATAGTTTTAAAATAAAAAATTTTAAATTTTTGAATTTCTCAGAAAATTTCATTAAAGTTTTAAAAAGTTCAGAATTTTTTTTCGATATTTTTAAAAATTTAGGAAATTTTAAATTTTAAAAGATTTTAGGATTTTCTACAGTATCTTATTTTTAAGCAATCTTACAAGTGGAATCGTTTCTCCAGAATCCATCTTTTTTCCGATTCGTTGCCAAAGTTCGTCATCGACGTTTTGCATTACTTTTTTCCGGAGCAGATCCCCCATGGAGAAAAGTGTGAAACCGTCGTATTTCGAGGCGATTTTCTTCGCAATTTCGTTTTTGTTAGATCCAGGACCTCCGATGACGAGGATGACGGGGGAGTTGTTCGGAAGGCCCTTGGGAAATTTGTCAGCATTGGCAGTAAGATTTCTGGATTCATTTGGGGTTTCAATAGTGTCCTTGAAAGGTCCATCAACAAGTGTAGGAGTGGACACAATGGACGAAGAAGGTCTGCCATTTACTGTAGTCTCTGCCGAAGGGGATTGGGTCTGAGGAGGAGAATTTTCCTTCTGATCCTGCTGAGTAGGGGATCGAGTAGAAGCACTAGGGGGTTTCGTGGACGATTGAGACAGGGTATTTTCCGAAACCGAAGGGGTCGGGGGGATGGTCGAAGCGAGGACCGGGATCGTTAACGGATTAGCTGTAGTTTGAACAACTTGAGGAGAGCTAGTGCCAGAAGGAGATATCTGATTCGGCGAAGAAGTGGTTTCAGACGGAGGTTTCTGATTCGGCGAAGTGGTTTCAGAGGGGGGTTTCTGATTCGGAGAGGCTGATTTCACACTTGCTCCACTGCCGGCGGAAGTCCTACTGTGGGAAGTGGGGGGTTTCGGGGGGACGGGGACGGGGGCTGGGGGTTCTGCGGACGGGGGGTGAGGGGCCGTGACTTCAGGGGTGTTACTCACGGAGTTGTACACCGGAACCCCCAGCTCCATGGCCCTCGTTATGAGTTTCTTCATCCTCTCCAGAATCACGTTGTCTTCCTTCTCGCCAGGAATCAGATGAAGAAGCCGTTGATCGTCAAAGTACTTGGCAGAAGGCAGGGTCTTCTGTTTGAACTCGCTGATTCTCCTGTCCATGACCTCCTGGGCGAGACCCCGACTCTGCATGTGTCTCCTCAAGGTGTCCTCATCGTAGTCCAGAATCAAAGCCATGTTGATCGGTCTGACGTTCCTCTCGAAGTCCTCAACCTGTCTCGCTTCCCTCGGAAACCCCTCCAGGAAATAAGCCTTAGCTTCGGGATGTCGTCCCATCTCCGCTTTAACGATGTCCTCCGCCAAGTGATTCGGAATCAGTTCTCCTCGTTGATACTTATCCGCTGCATCTTTCCACTCCAGAAATCTCTCCTTGTACTTGCCGATCGCCGTCTTGACCAAATCCGGCATGCAGATGTGCACCAGCCCCTCAGATTCCATCGCATCTCGGACTCTCGCCGCTATCCGAGTCTTACCTCCACCAGGACCTCCTGAAAATTCATTTTTAAGTTTTGTTTTCCTCACTAAAATCTTCTACAATACTGTATGAGATTTCGCAACTTTTCAAAATTTTGAAAAAATTTCCAAAATCTAGAATTCTTCAAAAATTTCTGGAATTTTTCAGAATCCTTGTCTAGTTTTCAGAATCTTGGTCAAATTTCCAGAATCTTTGTCTAATTTTCAGAATCCTTGTTCAATTTCCAGAATCTTTGTTTAATTTCCAGAATACAGTATGAGATTCTGGAATTTCCGAAAATTTCATGAGAATGTTTAGAATTTTCTAGAACTTGTTAGAATCGAGTAAAAGTATTCAAAACTGAGATTCTAGAATTTCGTTTCTAAACAATTTCAAAATAATTTTATTTTCAATTTTTATAATAAAGTTATTTTCGAAATCATCTAAAATTACAAAACTATTATAAAAAACCAAAATTATAGGTTACTGTAGAATCTAGAAAGTTCGAAAATTCGTTTCTAAACAATTTTGGAATAATTTTATTTTTTTATTTTTTTATTTTTATTATAAAATTATTTTAAAATTTCTTTTGGAAAAATTTTTTCTTATTTTTGTAAGTATGATCAGGAAACTTACCTATGAACAATATAATCGGAACATCGGGAGGGATTCTGGCGACTTCAGCGGCCTTCGTCACGCTCGGGACCCTCTCCCGGCCTGCCGACGGCATCTCCTTGGTTCTAGCAGAACTTTTTCCGCTGCTAGTCCTGTCAAAATTATTCATAATTTCGAAATTCGAAAAAATTTATCTCAGAAAAAAAATTTAGAAAATCTAAAAATTCAGAAAATTTAAAAATTAAATTATTAAATAAATTTAGAAAATTAGAAAATTTAAATAAATTCAAAAATTTTAAAATTATTAAATAAATTTAGAAAATTAGAAAATTAAAAATTTAAATATTAAATAAATTTAGAAAATTAGAAAATTTAGAAATTTAGAAAATTAAATTTTTATTGGACAGCGACAGAAGTGGTGGATTTCTTTGGATCACTGAAAGAAAGATTGTGCCGGACTTTTAACTATTTTCGTGCAAAGACCAAGGAAAAAATTTGTTTAAAAAACTTACTTTGAAGAAATTTCTTTTTGAGAATTCGACCTTGAAGTTTCTTTTTTCGGTTTTTTCGCAGATGATTTCTTAGTTCCACCAGCTAAAGTTAAAAATTATGTAAAAATTTTTTTTTATTTAAAATTTAAAAATCTCAATTTTAGAAAATAAAAAAAAATAATTTTTTAAAATAATTTCTTTTTAATTTTTAGAAAATTACGTAAAAATTTTTTTTATTTAAAATTTAAAAAATCCCAATTTTAAAAAATAATTTTTCTTTAATTTTTAAACATTTTTTAAAATAATTTTTTTTAATTTTTAGAAAATTATGTAAAAATTTTTTAAATTTAAAATTTTAAAAATCTCAATTTTAGAAAATTATAAAGAAAATATTTTTTTTTAATTTTAAAAATTTAAAAAGTAATTTAAAAAAAGCTTACGTTCCCAGGTGGGGACTTGCAACCTCATGGAAACCATTCTTTTATCAATTTTGACGGAGTTTCGGATTTATGATTTTCAAGATTTCAGAATTTCGATGATTTTAGAATTTCGAAAATTTAGAATTTCGAAAATTTAGAACTTTAAAAATCTTAAATTTTCGAAAATTTAGAATTTTTGAAGATCTTTGAAAATTTCAGAATTTCGAAGATTTCAAAGTTTTTAAAAATTCAGAATTTTCCAAAATTTAAAATTTCGAAGATTTTACAATTTTTAAAAATTTAGATTTTGATGATTTTCGAAGATTTCAAATTTTTCCAAAAATTCAGAATTTCGAAGATTTTACAATTTCTAAAAATTTAGAATTTTGATGATTTTCGAAGATTTCAAAATTTTCCAAAAATTCAAAATTTTGAAGATTTTACAATTTTTAAAAATTTAGAATTTTAAAAATCTTAAATTTCCAAAAATTTCAGAATTTCGATGATTTTTGAAGATTGTAGAACTTTGAAAATTTGAAAAATATTAGAATTTTGAAGGTTTTAGAATTTCGAAGATCTTTGAAATTTGGACCTATACTTTGACTAGCTTTGTACGAAAACTGAATAAATCCAATCTTTTCTCAAGAATGGGAACAATAAAGATTTCCGAAAAAAATTTTTGTTCGGTCAAGTGGAATCATAACAGAAAATTTTTAAAATTCCGGAAATTTCAAAATTGTTACAATTTTTAAACATTTTTATGTTTTTTAAAATTACAATTTTCAAAAATAAATTTAACAAAAAATTTTTAAAATTATTTTCGAAAAAAAATAAAATTTTCAATAAAAAATTATTTTTAGTTTAAATTCCAAATTTTAAAACATTTATCTGAATGTAAAAAACGGATTCCATGAGGTTTTTTCGATATTTAAAAAAAATAAAAAAAGTAAAAAAATAAAATTTAAAAAAATAGAAAATTTTAATTTAAAAAAAATAAAAATAAAATTTAAAAAAAAAAATTTTAACTTTAAACAATTTTAAAAATAAAATTTAAAAAATAGAAGATTTTAATTTAAAAAAAAATAAAAATTAAATTTTAAAAAAAATAGAAAATTTAGAATATTTAATTTTTAAAAAAGTTTATAAAAATATTTTATTTTTTGAAAAAATAAAAAATTTAAAATATTTAATTTGTTTAAAAAATTTTTATTTTAAAAAATTCTGGAATTTTATAAAAAAGTTAAAAATTTTCAAAAATGTTCAGAATAAGCTTGAAAAGTCTCAAAAAAATTTTTTTAGAAATAATTATTTTTTGAGGAACTGAAAATTTTTGAATTTTGTTAAATGTTTAAAAATTATTTTGGAAATTTAAAATTTAGTTTTTAAATTTTTTGAAAAATATAATTCGTGTCAGGATCAGAATTGTCGATTTTTGAATTAATTCGAAAATTTTAAAATTTAAAAAAAAATAAAATAATAATTCTGGAATGAAAAATATTTAAAAAAAATAAATTTATTTTTAAAGAAAGAATTTAGATTTTGCCAAGAGTGATTTTAAGTTAGTTTTTTTTAATTTTTAAAAAAATTGAATAATAAATTTGAAATAAAAAATATTTAAAAAAAAATAAATTTATTTTTAAAGAAAGAATTTAGATCTTACTAAGAACGATTTTAAGTTAGTTTTTTTTTTAATTTTTAAAAAAATAAAATAATGATCTTGAAATGAAAAATATTTTTAAAAATAAATTTATTTTTAATGAAAGAATTAAAAATTGTTCTTGATGAAATTCAAATTTTTAATTTTACTTTATTTTATTTTTTTAATTTTTTTAAATTTTTAATTTTACTTTATTTTATTTTTTTTATTTTTTTTAATTTTTAATTTTACTTTATTTTATTTTTTTTATTTTTTTTAATTTTTAATTTTACTTTATTTTATTTTTTTTATTTTTTTTTAATTTTTAATTTTTAATTTTTAATTTTTTTTAAATTTTAAATTTTTAGGTATTTTTTGGGACTTACAGTACTCACCTGAAGTGACTCCGTTGATGTTAGGACCGTTTTCAGTATCGATAAAAGTGTCCCACTTGAGGGCTAATTCGGGATTTGTTCGGATTTTAGCGATGGCAGATTCCAAAAAATCCAAAGGATTTTCAGGTTTATTGTAAATCAAACCAGTCATCAAACCCTGAAATTCGTTATTTTAAAAGTCTGAAAACTAAAAAAAAACAATAAAGTTGGATTTTCTTTTTTAAAATGACAATTTTCTTTTTTCAAAAAAAATTACGGCAATTTTGGTCGAGGGAATTTCCTTGACAAGCCGTAAAGCCAGACTTACCTCGAAAAGTTGAGGAATAGAATGATCTTGAAGGTACCGTTTCCCTTCAGCTCCCATTTTCTTTATTTTATAAAAATCCAAAGACTTCTAAAAAAAGTAAAAATTTAAATATTTTTAAAATTTAAAAAAAAGTAAAAATTTAAATATTTTTAAAATTTAAAAAAAACAAAAATTTAAATATTTTTTAAATTTACAAAAAACAAAAATTTAAATATTTTTTAAATTCTGAAAAAAACATTTTTCTTATAAAATTCGGAAATTTCCAAAATTATTTTTTTTATAAAAGTTAAAAATTTTCAAAAATGCATAAAAATAAATTTTAAATATTTTAAATTATTCCTCGACACGAAATGGAAAGATTAAACTCGGTCTTGTTTATATTTTTGAAATTAATTTTTCAATTTTCGGACTGAAAAAACACGCAAGAATTTAAAATTAAAGATTTCAGAAATCCCCTGGATTAAGGAGATCAATAATCATACAATTACTGAAATTAAAAAATAAATTTCACAAAGATCTTTTTGATACGATTTTTCGAAAAATTCTGAATTTTTGAAATTTTTAATTTTTAACGAATTTTGAAAAAATTGGAATTTTTTAAAGATATCCTAAAAAATTCCAGAAGCTTCTACGCGGAATTCTGGGAAGTTTTATAGAATTCTAAGAAGTTTCCAGAAGTCTAACAAGGATTCTGAGAAGTTTTTAGAAGTTTCTACAAAATTACACAAGTCTCTAAGGACGTCTGCTGGATTCTGGAGAATTTCATGGAATTCTAAGAACATTTGAGAAATTTTCAGAATATTTTGAAAAGTTTTATAAAATTCTAAGAACATTTGAGAAATTTTCAGAATATTTTTGGGATGTCTCATGGAATTCTAGGAAGTTTTCAGAATATTTTGGAAGGTTTTATGGAATTCTAAGAATATTTGAGAAGTTTTCAGAATATTTTGAAAAGTTTTATAGAATTCTAAGAACATTTGAGAAATTTTCAGAATATTTTTGGGATTTTTCATGAAATTCTAAGAACATTTGAGAAATTTTCAGAATATTTTGAAAAGTTTTATAGAATTTTAAGAACATTCCAGAAGTTTCTATGAAATTACATAAGCCTCTAGGAGCTTCTATTGAATTCTGGAGGCTTTCATAGAATTCCGGAAGGCTTTGTAGAATTCCAAGAAGTTTCCAGAAGCTTCTACTGGATTCTAGAGGCTTATATAAAATTCGAAGAAGATTATTCATGATTTTAAGAAGTTTCTAACATCTTTTAACAGATTCTGGAAGACTTCAGAATCCTTTGCGAAATCCTGGAAGCTTGTGCAGAATTCTCGAAAATTCCTACAGAACTTCCAGAAAATCCCAAAAACTTTCACGAAATTCCAAAACGCCTCAGGAAATTTTACAAAATTCTAAAAAATTTACAAAATTCTGAAAATTTTCCAAAATTCTGGAAATTTTACGAAATTCTGAAAATTTTATAAAATTTTGGAACATTTACAAGATTCTGAAAAATTTACAAAATTCTGAAAATTTTACAAAATTTTGGAAAATTTACAAAATTCTGGAAAATTTTAGAACCTCCCACCAGATTCTGGGAAATTCGATAATTTTAGAAATTCTCAAAACATAAACAGTTCCAAATTTTTCCACTAGATTTAGAAAACCAAAAATTTCAACGAAATTCTCATAAATTCAAGAACTTTTAACTAGTTTCTGGAAGATTTTAAAGACTTCTATGAAATTCAGGAATCTTTCAGATTTTTTAATCAAGTTCTTCAATATTGTAAAAAATTCCAAAAGATTCAGAAAAAGCTTTAAAAATTTCCACAAAATTCCCGAAGATTTCAAAATTTTATTTTTTTTATAAAATTCCAAAAAATTTTATTTTTTTTTATAAAATTCTAAAAAATTTTATTTTTTTTATAAAATTCTAAAATTTTATTTTTTTTTATAAAATTCTAAAAGTTTATTTTTTTTTATAAAATTTTCAAAATTTTATTTTTTTATAAAATTAAAAAAATTTTATTTTTTATAAAATTCTAAAAAATCTCCAAAATCCACGAAATTCTTTTAAAAATTTTAACTTTTAAAATATATTTTAATCCAAAAAAACAAAAAACCACGAATATTCAAAAAATCTTAATTAAAAAAAATAAAAATTTAATTATTAATTATTTTCAAAAATATAAATTTTTACTATATTTAAAAATATTAAGAAATATATTCAATCTTGCGTAGAAATCATTTCTTGAACAACTTCCGGCGGCCGTTGGAGCGTGCGCAGGACCAGTCATCCGGCCGTTAATCGAGGACTGACTGGCTTTATCAGAGGCCGTTTCCAAGACAACCCCAAGGTTCGCGTTCCTAAAATCTCCTCAAGTCCTTAATCCCCAAAAGTCATTCATTTATACAAATTTAACCAAAAAGTTATTTTTTTACAAAATTAAATCGATACCAGTCAATAAATTCCGACATTTTTTTTGGATAGAGTTAGTAATGACAAAGAGCCTATAGGAAGCTCAATAAATAAGGTTAATTACACTGGGAAAGTAAAACTTCAAGAAAGTGGGGCTGTCGGATGTTCAGTTGCAGGGGTTGTTGCTTGGCTAGGAGCAGAGGATCCACGAGCAGCTCCAGCAAGGTGGTCGATTGAGGTTGAAGCGGCCATTTTCGCAGTCGTAAAAGCAGATCCAAGTTTAGATTCAAAACTTTTGAACAAGGATGAATTTCTAATATCACCCAATTTGTTTGCAACAGTATCTGCCGTTCCAGAAACAACTTCACTTGTTTTTTGATAACTAAAAAGTATTTATATTAATTTCCAATAATATAAAACATACGCTTGACTTTCTTTGACGGATTTGAAACCTTGATTTAATTCTTCAGTAATTTCGGTCAATGGGGAGATTCCCAATTTGCGTTTCAACATAGCTACGTGCTTCTGACGAGCAGCCAAAACCTGACGAAGAGTCGCAATTTCGTCTTCGGTCTAAATTTCCAAAGTTATTAAAGAAATAAAAATAAATAAACCTTCTTAAGTTCTTCTCTAATCACTTCTTTTTCAGCTTCAGAAAGTTCAACATGAGTTCCGTTATTGATTTCGTCACCAGCTAAAACAAGCAATTTTCATATATGAATTATATATAAAAAGACAAATATACCTTCAAGTCCAGGAGTTGCCATGTTTTGTTTACGTAATAGTTATTTCGAAAATCTGAAAAACGATCAAGTCAACTGTTTGTAACAACCACGAGGTCAAAATCGCGGCAAGATCGGGTCGCAAACACAGAAGAGACTGAATCGATATAACAAGAGGAAGTTGATATACTGGAAGGAGCTAAACTGGTGTATCGAAAAAGACAAAGTTGATATAACAAAAAAGTAAAATTGATATAAACAGATAAATATTCAACATGACGAAACTGATATAACTCAAGCGACAAGTGATACAATAGAAAATGTCAACTCGCTAGGTCGAAATAGTGTTCATATATATAAAACCCATAATTTACACAACAACGCGGATAAAATTGCCATCATGAAAGCCACGAAACTGATACAATAAAAAAAGACAAAATTAACGTACGAAACAGATAGCGCTGATACAACCGAGGTACAAGTTTGATATGTCGAAATACATGATTCATATATAAAAAACCCGCGGTTTACATTATAACGCGGATAAAATTACTATGACGAAAGTCACGAAATTTACTCAATTAAAGCGGCAATACTGGTACAGCCGAGGTACAAGTTTAATATGTCGAAATACATATGATTCATATATAAAAACCCGCAATTTATACGAAAACGCGGATAAAATTACTATGACAAAGATTACGAGGTTGTTACAACAAAAAAAATAACGTTCATATACAGAAAAGACAAAAGTGACAAAATAGAAAGTGTAAACTCGCTATGTCGAAATACACAGTGTTTATATATAAAAAACCCGCAATTTATACGAAAACGCGGATAAAATTACTATGACAAAGATTACGAGGTTGTTACGACAAAAAGTAACGTTAATATACAGAAAAGACAAAAGTGACAAAATAAAAAGTGTAAACTCGCTATGTCGAAATACACAGTGCTCATATATAAAAAACCCGCAATTTATACGAAAACGCGGATAAAACTATCATGATGAAAGCCACGAAATTAGTATAACAAAAAAGACAAAATCGATATAATGGAATGCGCAGAAAGAAATGGACGCTTGGAATGCCGCAATGAGGAGATGCAGCTCTTTCATCCTCGTTTTTGTCAAGCTGGAACAAGCTTGGCAGTTTGTCACTCGTTCGGCTTTTTGACTTTTATCAAAATGAAGTTGTCTCCAAATAACCCTAATGGGAATTGTCATTTTCTGAATGAAGAATTTCAAAAAACGGCACGGTTCGCATTGATATAAAAAAACTCGTTTTAATTATTGATTAAATTCAAAAAAAAATTGTTTTTTTCGACAATTAAAAATAACACATGGGACGCGATATAATTCAATAAAGATTTCGTCGAAAAAAATCGATTTTATCCTAAAAAATTTTACAAACAAATCAAATGGAAAAAATACTTTTGAATTGGAAAAACTGGCTTGGAGGTGGCGCAACAAGAATGGTTGGCCAAACATAACTAGATGTTTGACTGGCCGACATCTAGTTGAAGAAGGAAAATACGGCCTCAGGCGTTCGCTCGCAAGGTTAACTGATGGAAACTGATCACATTTTCCTCTTTTTTTGGAAAAGAGAAGCAAGACTGGCCAAATAGGGCAAATTCGACTGGTTGACATCAGTTGGAAAAAGGAAAATCGGTTTTAAGCACTCGCTCGCAAGGTCAACTGATGAAAAACTGATCATGTTTTCCGTTTTCTGAAAAATAAAAGTGGAACCAAGACTGGCCAAATAAGATAATTTTCTCTTTTGACTGACTATAAAGCTAGTTAAAAGGAATAAACAGCTTCATTCAGCGAGTTAACTGGTGAAAAACAGATCAGTTTTTCCTGTTTTTTTCCAAAAAAAAAAACAAAATTGACTAAATGAAACAATTTTTTCAACTGGTTATAATTTCAGCTGAAAAGGAAAAAACGGCTTTCGGAACTCACTCGCAAGGTCAACAGATGCAAAACTGATCATGTTTTCCGTTTTTTGAAAAATAAAAACGGAAAAAATCGAAACTATGGAAAATGAAAAATTTTGAGTTTCACAAAAAATTTGAAAATACGAATTTTAGAGTAAAAAAATTTCGAAATAAACTTGTTGAATCATCAAGTAGTTGTGAAAGTTTATCGACTGATTCATCGATGAAAAAAATTTTGAAATAATTTTTCAAATTTAATTAATTTTTTTTAATTAAAAAAATTCAGAAATAATTTTTTAAAATTTAAAATTTTTAAAATTCTTTTAATTAAAAAATTTCGAAATAATTTTTTAAAATTTTAAGTTTTTTTGATTTTTTTAAATTAAAAATTTTCAAAATGATTTTTAAAATTTAAAATTAAAAAAAAATTTGAAATATTTTGGAATTTAATAAAAATCGAAATTAACATTAAAAATTAATTTCAGAGTTTTCTAGAAATTTAAAAATTAATGTCGAGAGAATTTTTGAATAATTTTATTTTTGATTTTCATGATATATAATTATTTTCGAAATAACCATTATTTTAAGTCAAAATTATTATGTAAGTTACTGTAGAATCTAGGAATTTATAAAAATTCGTTTCTAAACAATTTTGGAATAATTTTATTTTTATTTTTTTATAATAAAATAATTTTTGAAATAATCTAAAATTACAAAATTGTCATATAAGATCAAAATTAAAAATTACTGTAGAATTTAGGAAGTTATAAAAAATCCATTTTGAGAAAATTTTTAAATAGTTTCATTTTTGATTTTTATAATAAAATTATTTCAAAAACTTGTTCCAAATACTTTAAAATAAAACTACTTTCAAAACATCTTTAATTTCAAACATTTCCACAATTATCATATTTTTATTAAAAATCATTTATTTAACATATCCAAATTTCAATAATTTCTTTATTTTTTCTCCATTACTACAGTAACCCGTGTTACAATTTCAATAACAAAGGAAATGTAAAAAAAAATTTAAAAATCATTAAAATCCTTTAAAAAAATTCCATTTCATATTCGTTCAAGGTTCATCTGCATAAGGACAATCTTCGACCATAAGTTTAACAGGAGGACCAAACTTTCCCTGGTTGAAGGGTGCCTAAACATTTTGTTATTCATATTCCACTACAGTACTTCACAAACACTTCACGATTAACTTCATTATTCTTGGACAGACATTACTCCAAAATAATACACAAAATACATCCCATATTACATACATAGACCATATCCCGTAAATGTTAGTGAGCAAAAAAATTTTCCTTTAAAGCATGAGCTTTTTCTGGCCATCTGCACCATCGAAACCACCTACTTTGATCATGTGGCCTCCGTTCGGCAGATTCACAGTAGTCGGGGGTGTTCCTCTGTCGCTATGAGTACTTGCACTGAAATCAGTTTTGGTTCCAATTTGTGGATGAGCACTATCCATAGCCTTATCCATGTCGATCTTATGGTGATGTAGAGTCCAATCCGATTGTTTCTGATTTTGAGGATAAGTTCTATACGGACGAGAGAGGGACGACTGTTCACTACTGTATTCTCCATTTTGAAATTGTCTCTAAAATCACTTCAGGTATTATTTCCAAAATACAAAAAACCTACATAACGACGACGTCTGGCAACTTTACGAGAATTATGCCATTTCAGGATCAAAAAAAAGATCATCCCAATAATACTAAGGAAAACCAAACCAATTGTCATGTTCCGAAGATCCATAATGTAATCAGTCATTCTATGCATGTCATCAGCTACTTGCATCATTTTCGGGACTCCTAGAAAATTCCAGATTAATTACCATACTATCATAAAAAATTCAAATTAAATGTTGTTACAAAATGAATACCAGTTTCCAAAACTTGATAGAAACTACAGTAATCTAGGTGGACTTTTTAGAGTTATGTAGTTTTTACGGTAATTTCGTATTTTCTTTGGAAATATATTTTATAAATTTAGAAACTTAGATCAAAGACATACGAAATGTAAGATCCTCTGTTCATTTTCGAGAGTTAATAATTATATAAAAATATTCTAAATAACAAGAAAAAACAATTTCAAAAATGAGTTGTTTAATTTATATAAAATTAAGCCTTCGGCAATATAGTGATTAGTATACGTAGCTGAAAAGTTAAGACATCCAAGTTCGACTCCTGGTCGAAGGCACTGGATGTTGCCAACCATGGACAATCCAGTCACTGAGGATAAGAAACTCTCACAACCAATCGAAGAACTCGGATTAGTCCAGATGACAAGCTCCTGCGACAAGCCGATCAACAAAAAGGACATCGCATCAGTGAATATCTCACTACGATGGCACAAGAAATTAGGCATTTAGTTTCCTAGTATCTTATATTTGTAATTGTACCATTTGATATTATAAAGCAAACCCTGTGATAGGCGGAACAAACGCTCAAGAAGAATTTATATAAAATAAAACTTACCTTTGTGAAAAATGTCGTTAAAATCAGGAAGTGGATACCGTGGGCCGTCCATCATGGGAGCTGGTTCTGGTTGATGACTGTTAGAATTGCCCATTTTTACGTTCAAAAAAATGGGGGCGGTTCTTGGTTAGTGATTATGGTTAAACCCTCCTGTAAAACTTATTGATTCATTTTTAAATAAAAACAAAAACTACGAATTCAAAACGATGCATGAACACGCAAGTAGTTATTAATCATAAAAAATGAGAAAATTATTCATTTTTTAGGTCTAATCGTCGTTTGATCAACAACTTTTTGAAAAATTTCTTTTTTAAATTTTCAAAAAGAATAAACACTAGTTATCCACTTCAAGCTTTAGGCGATTTGTTTGGATAAAAAACACTTGGTGAAGCGATCAACAACGGAGATTGTGAAAATCAGCTTAGTTTATAGAAATCAGATAAAAACAAAAAAATCTGCATCCTTGAAACACGTCTAAAATTCATCTTGCTGTAGTTCTTGTCAAAAAAAACCACGAGAAACTAATTCCTAATGGGATTAGCAAGACATTACAAGTAATCCTTGAAAATAAAAAAGACCAAGAAAAACAAAAAATCGCCGCTGTCCAATTGGTCGTCCAATTTCGAAAAATTGAAGGTACACCCCTGTCTCTGTCCCTGAAATAAGCTAAAACGACCGCTGGTGATAAATGACTGCTTTAGTGTTGCCGAGAAAGCCAGGATTGACAAAATGCTGCAGGAATTGGCGACAAGTGAGGAGCAACTACCTCGCCAACTTGCAAGTGAACATCTGAGAAAGCACAACAATTGCGCCCCGCAGGGGTTGGAGATTGCTAATGACCGTCCAAGATTCACAACCACTTGAAAGTTTTGTACTTTGGCCTAAAGTAGTACGAACAATGGATGCAACACGGAACTAACGTAAAGGGCATAGTTCATATATGAATTAACATACGGAAACATAATTTAATCGTGATTAAGACGTTCAAATCCTAGAAATCCAGGTTATATGAAGAATTTAATAAGGAATTTAGGCAAAAAAGGTTTAATTAGTATATGAAAACATGGAAAAAACCCGACAAAGGAGTTTAATTCATAAAAATCTACGATATATAGCAACTTTAGCACAGAATTAAGACAAAAAAGATACAATTAATATATGAAAACGTCATATAATTGCAATAAAATCACGATTAAGACATTCAACTCGTGAAAACTTGAGCTAATCACTGCCAAATAACTCAGTACACGGGAATTCACGGTATATAGTAATTTTAACATAAAATTAAAGTAGAAAAGATATAATTAATACACGAATTAATATATGGAAACGCCATCTAATCAAGGCAAAAGCAAAAATAAGGAGCTAAACTCACATAAATCTGGGTTAGTCAAACATTCTCCCAAAGAATACGATAATCTCCTTCAACGGCATTGCCAAAGATAGAAAAATTTGTATTTGAGGGAGATCCCTCGATCAGGAAATGTTATTAGCAAACTCGGCAATGTCGGAGATGGAACCTAAGCGCGAAAAAAGCAACAAAGGTGCAGTTGACCTGGTTTAAGCATCGCAGCTGAAACATTTGGCACTTTCTCGAGTTGACTATGAAGGTATGAAGAAAGGAAAAACAAAAATAAACGAAATAAGCGAAATAAACGGAACAATATTTAATCTTCAACTTTAGGTACCACAACTCCAAAATTCGAAAGTCCCGCTTCAATCTTTCGTTTCGAGACCCGCACGCGTCCGAATCTTCAAAATTTCAACTATTTCGAAATTTTAAAAAAATCACAAAAATTTACATTTGTTATTTTTTAAATAATTAATATTATACATTTTTTAAAAATCATAATCTATATTTTTTATTTTTAACCTTGTTTTTGTTTTTTCTTAGATGTTGAAGAAAAAAATCGAATTTGAAGAACTTCATAAAATTTGGTTCCTGATTGTCTGTCCAATCCCCCGTTGTCCACCATTGTTTTTGACGTGTTCGGCAACGAAACAAGGATCAAAACGACAACTGACATGTCAGGATCAAAATCAAGGCATTTTTGAATTGATAAATTTTCGAAAATCGTTGTTCTTTTTTTTTTTGATTTATTGCGAACATTGGATTTCTTTGATTTTAAAAATCCAAATGACCAACGGCTATTTTTAATCGAAAAAGTATACATTTTTTTATTTTAAATAAAAATGCTTTGAGTGGAAATTAAGATAAAGAAGATCGAGATTAATGATCCTGGATGAAATCACAAATTGGACAAGAAAACAAAGGACTAGTAATTAGGGTTATGGGAAAACATAAATCAGGCACAGTTCGTGGTCGGATAATGGGTTTTTTTATGTCGAAATTACAAGGGAAATTGAAGCAATGGTCCTGAAGGGAATAATGCTAAATTTTGTGATTATCAAACTAGTGACAAAATTTTAAGGATTTTCGTAGTGGGACTGGAGATTATTATTTAATATTTTTTATTTTAAATTTCAAAAAAATTGAAGCAATGGTCCTGAAGGGAATAATGTTAAAATTTGTGATTATCAAATTAGTGACAAAATTTTAAGGATTTTCGTGGTAGGACCGGGGATTTTTACTTCATGTTTTTATGTTTGAAATTTCAAAAAAATTGAAGCAATGGTCTTGAAGGGAATAATGTTAAAATTTGTGATTATAAAATTGATGACAAAACTTATAAAAAAATCTTTCGTGGTGAGACTGGGGATTATTATTCCATATTTTTTATTTTTTAAATTTCAAAAAAAATTGAAGCAATGATCCTGAAAAAAATAATGTTAAATTTTGTAATTAAAAAATTGATTAAGCATTTTTTAAAAAATCTTTCGTGGTGAGACAAAAATTCTTAATTTAGTGATCTCTTTGATTTTCAATGTTTGTGGGGGAAATTCCAGATCCTGGTTCTGACAAGATTAACGATTAATTGTTGTTCGACTCGAGCTTGGTTATTGATCTCTTAAGCTTTTTTGTCTTATGATAAAAAAAATTTTATTCAAAATTTTCTCCGACATTAATTTTTCGAAAAATTAAAAACAATGGTCTTGACAAGAACAGCACTTGATTGTTTTTTATAAAATTTATTACTAGTTAATTAAACAGTAAAATTAAATTTAAAAATAAAAAAAAAATGAATTTTTTTACAAAATGGTCCTGACACGAAAATTATAAAATTTCTAGAATTTGAAGTTTCAGAAAATAGATTCTAAAAAGTTGAAAAAAATTCTAAAAATTTAAAAAGTCTAAAAAATTCTAAAAATCTCTAAAATTCATTCTCAAGATGATTTTATTAAATTCTAAAAAGTTTAAAATTTTCAAAAAAGTTGAAAAAAATTCGAAATTTAAAAAGTCTAAAAAATTCTAAAAATTTCCAAAATTCATTTTTAAGATGATTTTATTAAATTTTGGAATGTTTAAAATTTTCAAAAAAGTTGAAAAAATTCTGAAAATTTTTCAGTTTCAGAAACCTCCAAAATTTCAAGTTTGAAATAATTCTGAAAATTTTTTAAAAATTTCTAAAAAAGTTGAAAAAGTTCAAAAATCCTTTAAAAGACCTCCAAAATTCCAAGTTTGAAATGATTCTGAAAATTTTTTAAAAATTTCAAAATTTTCCAAAAAATTCTAAAATAATTTAAGAATTTTCAAACTTTTCTAAAAAATTCAAAAAACTTCCAAAATCCATAATTTTTAATAATTTCGAAATTTTCAAAGATTTCAGAATTCTCTAAAAATTCTAAAAACTTCCAAAATTCAAAAAAAATTTAAAAATCGAAATATTTTTAGAAAATTGTACTTTTTGTTTTCAAAAATGATGATCCCTGAAAATCAAAAAATTTCGAAATAAGGAATGGTCAGTTCACCTTTATCCTTCGGGGGTACTGGGGGGCTTCTGTTGACGCAGCCGGAGCGGCCGTCCCACGGGCATTTTTCGACCTCGATCCAAAAA
Organism: Halicephalobus mephisto; assembly: GCA_009193035.1. Classification (NCBI taxonomy): domain Eukaryota; kingdom Metazoa; phylum Nematoda; class Chromadorea; order Rhabditida; family Panagrolaimidae; genus Halicephalobus; species Halicephalobus mephisto. Next base: position 203,340 of record SWDT01000030.1, on the reverse strand, counting down.
CACGAATTTGTTCAACATTACGGATTTTATTTCGTTCAAGCTTTTCAGAAATTTCAGATTCTTGTGAAAAATATTAAAATTTTCGAAAATTTTTTAAAATCCATATTCGAAATTTACGATTCTGAAAGTTTTTATAAAATTTCAAAAATCTGTATTGAGACGATTTTGTGATATTTTTCACTTTTTTATGATGATATAATTTTAAAATGTACATAAAATCAAAGGTTTTGAAAATCTAGAAATTCGTGTCAGGACCATTTCGTGAAAATTCTTATTTTTGATTTTTAAATTACTGTTACTTTGTTTCGAAATGTATATTATTTACTTCAAAAACTTTTTAAAATTTCGAAAATCTTTAAAAATCTGAAAATCTAGAAATTCGTGTCGGGACCATTTCGCGATAATTCTTATTTTTGATTTTTAAATTATTGTTACTTTGTTTCGAAATGTATATTATTTACTCCAAAAACTTTTTAAAATTTCTAAAATCTTTAAAAATCAGAAAATCTGAAAATTCGTGTCGGGACCATTTCGCGATAATTTTTATTTTTGATTTTTAAATTATTGCTACTTTGTTTCGAAATGTATAGTGTTTACTCCAGAAGCGGCAAATCCGTTTGTAAGCCCAAGTTTGGAGCTTGTTTACTCAAGATAGACTGCCGAAGTCCCGAAAGTACTCCACTCAACCGCTGGTTTCCGGTCGACCTTCTTCACCGGGACTCTCGAGATCTCTTCAGTCATCTTCCGATTTTAATTTTGATTGTTATTGATTCATTTTTGAAATTTGCTATTTATGGCTTCAATGTCCCATGGTATAATATTATTTTTTTTATATTTTCTATTTCAATTAACAAAAACGCAAAAAAGCGGATATCTCGGGGGGCCCTGTCAGATCGTCGGGTTGGAACCCCCCTGTTCGACGCTGAACGCCATCTGCGTCGACGGAATCTGCATCTGTGCGCCTTCATACAGACCATCAGGAAACGAATGTATTCAAAAAGGAAAAACTTCTACAGTAGGAGAGAAATGCGAACATACAGGGGACTGCATCGGCGTCGGGGAGTACTGTAGCTCCTTCAGCGTCTGCATGTGTCTCTCCACCCACGTCGAAGTCGATTCCAAATGCCATCCGAGTGAGTCAATTTCCTATTTTAAAAAACTAAAAATTCCGTATTTTTTTTTTAAATTTACAACATTTAAAACATACAAAAAAACGAAACTTTTGATTTTCTAACAATTGCGAAATTATAACTTAATAGTGACGATTTCCATTTTCTTACTGTATCAAAAGTTACTTTTTTGTGTAGAGACTGGATAGTGTCTATTTCCGACTCAAATTAGGAATTTCTAGTCACTATCCAAATTTACTGGAGCTGTTAAGATCACTATCCAAAAACAGCTCCAATACACAAAAAACGTAACTTTTGGCTCTTTAACAATTGTGAAATGTGACACAATCGTCACATTTTTATGAATATTTGGCATTTATGACGAAAAATATAATAGTGACTATTTCTATTTTTTATTCCGCCAAAAGTTACGCTTTTTTGTGAAAATAATTTGAAATATAAGAAAAGACGCTCAAGAATGGACAATGTTTTATGTCTCATGTATCCATAAGGCGAAAGTTTGTAGATCTGCTTAGGTAGAACATAGATCAAAAAGTGAATTGCGAAATCGTGTGAGATTACGAAATAACCAGTGTGTGAAACCAAAACCACCACGCAAGCTAGTTTGGTTTCTACCAAGCTCCGGAAATTCGTGTCGGGAAAATTTCTAAGAATTTTTATTTTAATTTTTTAAAATATAATTTAAAATTTTTTAAACTTTACAAATTCGAATATTTTTAATTTTTCAAAAATTTTATAATGTTCGAAAATTTTTAGCCGTGTATCCAGGCCAATCGGGATGCGTCGACTCCAGACAATGTTCGAAGGCTTTCCCTGGGGCGATATGTGATAAACGAAGTCGATGTCAATGTCCTAATGGGCTTCTTCCCTCAGGGCACACTTGCTCGATCGGTAAGTTCTCGAAGATGATTCATTTTAAATTTTGCCAGAGGCATTTGTTTTTTATTTTTTTTTTGCTGAACCAAAAGTTCTCAAAAATCTCACTTGTCACCTGTTATCTTGTCTACGAGATATGAGGATTTTAATTTTTCTTTTTTATTTAGCTTCCAACGTCGTTAATCTTGTTTTCTCCGAAAATCTCCCTGTAAAATTACCGTATCCATTTGAAACTAGTGTATTCAATGACGACGGATTTTCGAATTCAAGACACAACCCACGAAGATTCAACTCGAGATCCAGATACTACCAATCCCCAGGAAACGGATTATCCGCAGCCGGATTAGCTCCAGATTCCGTCTGCAGCACCGATTCTGTCTGTGCAGGATACCCTTTGGCGTTCTGCGACGGAACTTGCAAATGCAGAGAAGGAGCCCTCAATGCCGGTTCCACCTGTATCCCAGGGGATTCCGGATCCAGCAGAAGCGGCAGTTGTCCCACTGGCCAAGTCTACGTCAGCGAAGTCGGGGCTTGCATGTCAGGTAAGTCCTCTAAATTTAATCCATGTCCATCGTCAATTTTGAATCTGTCCAAACTACTGTAAAGTTTCTAAAATCCTACACAAGGTCCCAAAATCTGGTAAAAATTTCCGAAAACCTTGTGGAAGATTCCAGAATCTTAAAATTCCAATAAAACTTTTAGAATCTTGTAGGGACTTCTGAAGTCTTCTGTGATATCACGGAAGCTTCCAGAATCCATTGAAAATTTCCAAAAAAATTCAAAACTTCAAGATTCTAAAATTTTAAAATTCATGTCGAAATAATTTCACAATGTCCGATTTTAACATTTGCAACATTGTGGTTGTAGAAGTCCATCCTGGAGGTCCATGTCAGTATTCCCAACAATGTAACGCCGTGGAGCCTGGTTCCTTCTGCAATCGACTAACCTGCGACTGTATCTACGGAATGAAAGCCACATCTGACGGACAAAGCTGTACCTTCATCGACAGAAACTGCACCACGAAGGGTTCCATTTGGGTCAGCGAACTCGGAGAATGCAAACAAGGTCCTTATTTGTCCATTTTTTGTTTAAAATTACTAAAATCACTAAAATCCATTACTTTAGGTCCCAATTGGACAATTCTAAAAATTCATTTCGAGATTATTTTTAAAAATTTCATCAAAAAAATCTATTTTTTGAAATAATGGGTTTCGAAAATGTTCAAAATCATGTAAATACAAAATTTTAGACTTTTTGGTCCTAGTTGGGAAATTCTAAAAACTCATGCTGAGATAATTATTGGAATTCCGTGATTAATATCTTTTTTTCCGATGACATTGACACTGATGACTATCGTTTCAGTTGTTCCCCCAGGCTCAGGACCATGTAGCCACTCGATGCAGTGTTCCGCGGTCGTTGAAGGAGCCCACTGCTTCCTCCAGAAGTGCGTCTGTCCGAGTAACCTCCCGATAGCCACAGATGGAACTTGTGGAATCAACTGTAGTCAAGGTTCTGTCTTCTCTTCCGTCACGGGGACTTGTCTTCCGGCAGTTCAGCCTGGAAACGAGTGTCTTTATTCTTCTCAATGTCACGCCGTTTACCCCGGAATGCTGTGTGATATGAACCGATGTAGATGTCCTAATGGAGAAGTTTTTTCTGGAACACGATGTGTGCAGAGTTGTCCTCGAGGATATATGAAAAACCAATATGGAGTCTGTCAACCTGGATGCCGATCGAACCAGATCGAGTACAACGGAGATTGCCTCGAGCGGTCCGTCCCTGGCCAGTCTTGCATCGTGAATCGGCAGTGTTCTGGAGGTTCGATTTGCACGAATCAAGTTTGTGTCTGTCCTCAAAACATGGTTAATTCCAACGGAGTCTGTGTAATCTGTAAGTTCTTTACCAACAAAAAAACCAACCTGCTTTCGGATAAGGCATCTTGGCGCTGCGATTTCTTGGATATCCACGAGTACTTCATATATCCTTAATCCTCGAAGGTAGATAGAACCTTTTATACCTCAGAACACCCCGATCGAGAAGTTCATAAATCCACCTAAGAAGAATATGTTCCTAAAAATTAATTGCAAAATTACGAAAATTCGCGTTATGCAAAATTAAAATTATCAAGTAAACTATTTCAGTTTTTAAAGCTTTAGAAATTCACGTCGAAATAATTTCATAAGAAATCATATTTGTGGTGTAATATATAATCAATTTTGGGATCGTAAAATCACGAAATAATTACCGCGCAAAATCAAAACTACCAAGTAGGCCAATTCAGTGTTTATCAAGTTCTAGAAACTCGCGTTAGGACAGTTTTATATAAAATAATGATTTCTAATCTTTACAAATATACATAACTAATTTTAAAACATGTAAAACTACGAAATAATTACCGCGCAAAATCAAAACCACCAAGTAGGCTATTTTAATTTCTAAAAAATTCCCCAAAAATTCGTGTTGAGACAGCTCTGTAACAATGCAAATTTTTTATTTTTCACAATAGTGTTATTATTTCATATATCAATTTCGTTTTTGCAGTGAAAGCCCAACCTCTGGAATCCTGCGACCGAGGCCAACAATGTTCCGGAGGCTCTACGTGCGTCGACGGGATCTGCACGTGTCCGACCGGGACCAGCGCCGTCAACGGAAAATGCGTCACTCCCGTTACATGTTTGTTTTTGAATTTTTTATTTTAAACTAAATTTTTATTAACTCTTATCCTTCTATTTAACCGTTTGCAGTGCCTCCAGGATCAGAATGTAATACCGCCGTTCGTTGCGGGGGCGGTTCTACGTGTGTTTCTAACCGTTGCGCGTGTCCCAGTCCGCTTCGAGCGATAAACGGCACTTGTCAGTATCCTCCGACAGTTTTCCCTGGTCAACCATGTCCCACAGGCCATGAAAGATGTATTGGAGGATCTACTTGCGTGAACAGTTTCTGTGTTTGTCCTTTAGGAACCGTGGCCCAAGGATCAGAATGTTCCGTCATTGAGCGAGTCAATCCCGGACAAGCCTGTTCTTCGTCCAAGTTATGCCAGGGCTATTCCGTCTGCGTTCAAGGAGTCTGTATCTGTCCCAGTCCATTCGTTGTTAAAAACGGAAATTGCGTCATGCCAGCGGCGGTTTTGGCGGGAGAGAGCTGCGCGGAGGGGGCGAGTTGTGGTTCCAACGCCTACTGTACCGACGAAAAGGTAAATTTTGCTTTCTTCATATATTAAAATTCCTTCATTTTTCCAGATTTGTGTCTGTATACCTCCAACAACGAATGTAAACGGAATATGTGTGAAAAAATCAGAAGCAAATCCAGGAGAATCCTGCAGCAACGGAGAAAAATGCACCGGCGGAGCAAATTGTGTTTCAAAAATTTGCGTTTGTCCTTCCGGAACTGCTGCTTACAACGGTTACTGTAGTCCCATCACAGGAAACATGGGCCATTGCACGGACGATTCTCAATGTAGCGGAGGTTCCACCTGCGATCTGTCGAGGAACCTCTGCGTGTGCCCCCCGGACCACATTGCCGTCGGAAACATGTGTGTTAACGTCTTCAGAGCTGATGCTAATCCCGTTAATCCAAATTTCTTTTTTATGAAGGCATCCAGACCTAAGTTTTATTCTTCAAGAAAAAAATCAAAGTGCTTCGAAGACGCCGATTGCGAAACCGACTGTTCTGTTCAGAAATGTCGGTGCATAAAGTCCTCCGGAAATCCGTCCGGTTACTGTAGATCAGAAAACATCCTCCTAACTTCAGGGACAGAAGAAATAACTACTTATAACAAAACTAACGAGAAAATTTCCGGTGTGTTTTGGACTGTGTTTTGATCTACTTTTTCTCCTTTTTTGCACTTTTTATTTTTTTTATCTTTCTTTTTTTTCTTTATTTTTCTTTTTTATTTAGCTTCTATCCTCATCGGGCCTGGGTCTAATTGCATCAGACTCAATGTTCAGTGTTCCTTCGGATCTGAATGTATCGCTGGGTTCTGCACCTGTCCAGAAGGCTCCAAACCGGTCAACGGTCGATGTGTATCCCAAAAAACAGGTAATTTATATATTTTTGTATGCAAACAAATTACTTTCGATAAGGGATGTTTTAGAGTCATAACATTTAGAACATATGTAAATAATTTGAAATATAAAAAGAGACACTCAAGAATGGACATAGGGTTTCATGTCTCATGTATCCATAAGGCGAAAGTTGGTAGATCTGTTTAGGTAGAACATAGGTCAAAAAGTGAATTGCGAAATCGTGTGAGATTACGAAATAACCAGTGTGTGAAACCAAAACCCCCACGCAGGCTAGTTTGGTTTCTACCAAGCTCTGGAAATTCGTGTCGGGACCATTTTGGGAGAATTTCACTTTACTTCTTACAGTATATTATTAATTACGAAACCGTGATCGCAGAAACCTAAGATCACCACATGGACTAGTTTGATTCTAAACTTCTGAAAATTCGCGTCGGGACCATTTTGGGAGAATTTCACTTTTTATGATAGTGCAATTTATGTAGCCTAAAAATTACCTTCAGCTTATCCTGGAGAAACTTGTGCCGAAGGAGAAGAATGCCTCAGGAATTCTGAATGTAATCCAGAAACTCTTCGTTGTGAATGCTCAGATTCCACTAAAATCCCGATTGGGAGGACGTGTGTCGACAGATTGAGAAGCCATCCTGGATATCCTTGTGGAAATGGGGAATTGTGCGTAGGAAACAGTGTCTGTGAACGAGGAACTTGCGTATGTCCAAAAGACTACATCCTGAAAGATAGAAACTGTGTGGAACCTCCTCAAGGCAAGTTCATTTTGAATTTTACATATCAAATTTTGTTTTTATATCAGTTTTTAACTTCTTTATATGAATTTTCAAATTTCATATATCAAATTTTGAATTCCATATATCGGTTTCTAGATTCCTTATATGAATTTTCATCTTTCATATATCAGTTTTTAACTTCTTTATATGAATTTTCAAATTCCATATATCAAATTTTGAATTCCATATATCAGTTTTTAACTTCTTTATATGGATTTTCATCTTTCATATATCAAATTTCGTTTTTATATGAATTTTCAAATTTCAAAGTTCATATTAACTTTTAAATTCCATATAATAATAAGCAAATTATTTTCGATAAATTATTTCCGTGCTGATTATGATTGATTTCGAGGTCATGCAAGATTGCGAAATAATCATGCAAGGCCAAATTTGTAGTCTATTTTAGTTTCTAAAGTTTTAGAAATTCGCTTCGAGACAATCTGTAAAAAATTCCTGATTTTTACGATTTCAATTGTTTCAGCTAAATTAGGAGATCTGTGTGGAATGGGACAAGTGTGCATAGAAGACACCGAATGTGATCTTTCATCAAAACGATGTATCTGTAAAGTGAACTACAAAGCTGTCGGAGGAGTTTGTAGAATGTTGACTTACGTCCGACCTGGAGAATCCTGTCTAAAGCCGGAAAATAGATGTTCTGGAGGATCCCATTGTGTTTTCGGGAAATGTGTCTGCATCAACGGTCTGACGAACATCCAAGGAACGTGCAGACGACTCGAGCAATCCCTGCCAGGAGCGCCTTGTGGAGAAAAAACAGAATGCATCGGTTACAGTTACTGTCAAAACAAAGTCTGTACTTGTGTGAATCCGAGAATTCTCAGAGGAACCCGTTGCGAACTTCCTCAAAAAATCCCCATCGGAAAATCGTGTCGTCCTGGAGATAGTTGTCTTGGAGGTTCTGCCTGTGTTTCTAATGTATGTCAATGCGGCAGAGACGAAACCATTTCCCGAGGCAACTGTCTGAAGAAAAAACATGTTAAACCAGGAGAAGTCTGTCATCTGAATGAAATCTGCACCGGTAACTCCCTTTGCCTGAGGGGAATCTGCAGCTGTTACAGCGGATATCAAGAAAAAAATGGAGTTTGTGTTCAGAATCTCAGCGGTACTTTTTAAATTTTAAATTTTAAACATTTATCAACATTGTGAAGTCCATAATGTCCGCGTGCAAAACAAAAAATTTAGGATTTTTTGATATATCAACAGTGGAGTTGTTGAATTCGAAAATCGAATCAGAAAAACCAAAATTTATTCAAAATAAGATTTAAAAAAATCAACTTTGATTAACAATAACACGAGAATTAGTAATAATGCGATTCCTACTCAACTGTCTTTTCAACTAACCGTACAGAGATTTTCTGAAATTAGGTCTAACTGAATGGAATCAACACAACAACTCTTAATTAGTTTTCACATTATTTTATTGTAATTGAGTTCAATCGATGACAGGATTGTATTCTGATAGAAGATTGGATATAACTGAGTATAATCAATGTATTTGGACCATGTTTGTTTCCAGTTAAAAAGGCATTAGTACGTTGATTACATTCAGTTACTATCAATCTTCCATCAGAATGCAATCCTGCCATCGATTGCACTCAATTACAATCAAATAATGCGAAAACTAATCAACAGTTATGTGTTGACTCTATGCAGTTAGACCTAATTTCAGAAAACTTGTGAACTCTCTTTCAACTGACCGTATGCTTATCAACTGATTAACCGCAGGGATTTTCGTCCCGGGACAGCGTTTTCGGAGTTGGTTGGGTTTTTGTTCTTCCGGAGAATTTCCAATTTTTGAGCTTTTCTAAGTTTTTTAAATTTTACTTTTTAAGTTTTTAATTTCTCTGTGCACTTTTTGTTGATTTTTTATTAATATTGAATTTTACGTACTAATTTCCGTTCTAGCCGGTCCTGGAGATTCCTGTAAAAACGGAGAACGATGTGAAGGAGGCTCCCGTTGTCTTCGTGAACGATGTGTCTGTCCCCATGATCACTACGTCCAAGATAAAGTTTGTGTTCGAACTAGTTTCCCAGAGAGAGTCGCTCTCGGTCAGTCCTGCTCCAGAGGCCAAATGTGCTCCGGAAACTCCAAATGTCATCCGATAAAGCAGATTTGTGTTTGTCCAAGTGGCTTTCAGAAGACTGGAAATCAATGTTTCAAAGTTAACGGTGAGAATTTCAACATTTTAAAAAAAATTAGGATTCTGTAAATTTTCGAAAATCCAATTTTGAATTTTTAAATTTTCGAAAATCTTCCAAAATCTGATTCAGAATTTTCAAATTTTCGGAATTTTTGTAGAAATCTGAATTTTCTGGAATTCTTTAAGTTATGAAATCTTCTAGAATTCAATTGAGTTTATTTTCAGTGGCAGAGGTGACGAAACGACCTATTTCGACTCCAGCTCCATATATTACGGTAGCTCCAAAAAATACAGAACTGGATATTTCTACCAGATGTAATGGAGACCAAGATTGTTCTGGAGGAGCTCATTGCAGAAGTGGACTCTGTGTCTGTCCAGCAGGAATGTTGATGAGAGCCGGAATCTGTAGAAAGCCCTACGCCGTCACGAAAGGTCAAGGTCGGTTTACTTTTGATTTCTTTGACTTTTTCTATCTGTTTTTATTTCTCTAGTGGGATTATTGGGAAATCACTGCGACACAAATGACGACTGCATCATTGCACGTTCAGAATGTAAAAACAACGAATGTACATGTAGTGAAGGATTTAGAATTTTTGGAAGTACTCAATGTATCCCGAAGAAAGTCGAGCCTAAGGGATTGAAGAAAATCGAAGAGTCAGAATTGAATCCGAAGAATAGAACGAAACTTATTCTTGTCGGAGTCGGGTCCCCATGTAATGCCACGAGGATCTGCGGAAATGGAGGAATCTGCGTCAAGGCGACCTGCGTTTGCCCCTTAGGTACGAAGTTGAGTCGAGGAGGATGCGTCTCTGCCCCTATAGGTGAGTTTTGTAAACAGAATTCTCTGGAAACTTCCGAGAGGTTCTGGGCCTTTTAGAAATCTTGCAGAAGCTTCTGGAACCTTCTAGAATTTGATGGGGACTTTGGAACTGTAATTCTGAGTTTCCGGAACCTTCTGAAGTTCTGTAAAAACTTTTAAAATCCGTTAATAACCCAGAACCAACCTCGAAAAACCAGAAACTCCTGGAATTTTTGCAATATTGCGATTATTTTCTTTTTTAGTCCCTCCATTGTCTTCATGTTCCAACGGAGAAGTTTGTTCAGGAAACAGTCAATGTATCAGCGGATTGTGCTTCTGTCCTCCGGATCATGTTCTTTATAAAGGATACTGTCAATCAACTACTCAAATTAAGAGAATTCAATCACTCGAATTGGGCAATTTGTCGACGTCACCTCGGCCTACTCTTCCTCCGAGATTGCTTCCAGGATTCACGGCTAAGCCGGCTTCGAAATCCATCGAAGATTATGGACTAAGTTCTTCGAATAGACTTTTCCCTGAATTGCCGATTTTAACGACGCCTTTACCATCGAATTCTATTGAAGATAACTTGTTTGGACCGAATTTGCTGAAAGGGTTGAGTAAGATTCTTCCGCATCTGATATCAAACACGAATAATGAGGAAGAAGACTTTATTTCTTCTTCGATGTCAATAATTCCTCATACACTTATAAAAAGTAAGTTTTTCACTTAGTTATTGGAAAATTAAAATGAGATTCACGCTAGGTGGGATTTTTTACCGCGAATTTACCTCGTAATTACGCGTTCTTTAAACAAAAACAGAATACAAAAGGGGATAAACTTGATATATCGTAAGGAGTATCTAACGTAGAGAAAAATTCATATATCGGCGTTGAATTCAACAACATGTAGGCATGATTGTTTTTTACACAAAAGACGACGCGTTTGAAAACAAAAAAATACGGTAGTCAGGAATTTTCGTGGTGAGAGTTGATTTGGCTCTTTTTCGAATCGGTTTTTGTTTTAAATTTTAAATTGCATTGGTAAATTATCGAATTATTTGTTTTTATCAGGTATTATTCGTGATGGGACCTAATTTTGCATTTTGTAATATTGGTAATTTATTAAATAATTGATTTCAGTTTCGAAACCAGGACAATACTGCGATGATGAACTTGTGTACTGTTCGAACGGCTCTCTCTGTGTCCGTAATCAATGTGAATGTGCTCCGAATCTTGTTTTCATTAATGGCTTCTGTGTTAGACCTCTTTCTTTGGTTTCCTCTGGTGCACTTGGAATTTAGTTTGATTTTTTTACTCGTAACTTTTTAGGAATGCGTTGTTTGTCGTCTAATCAATGTGCTTCTGGAGCTGAATGTATTAGTGGTTACTGTAAATGTCCTGTGGATATGATTGTTTCTCGTTTTGGTTTCTGTATTCATCTTGTGAAAGGTTTTTTGGATTTTTTAATATATGAATATTTATTAATTTCGTAATTTTCAGTTCCACCTGGTTTGTCTTGTTCTGACAGAGAAGCTTGCGAAGGAGGATCGGCTTGCATCGACGGGCTCTGCACGTGTCCCATGACGAGACCCGTAATTGTTGGAAATTCATGTGTTCCAGAAAGTGACAGTAAGTTTTATTTTATTTTTTTGACTAATTCTATTAACATGAGTGATTTGATTTAGCTAACATAACAATTAACAAAAATTACATTAAATCCAACAAAAATCCTATTATTGAATTTGATTCTCCTGCGAAAATGAAAAGACTTCCAAGATTTCATCAGAATCTCATTCAAATTAAAAAAGTTGCAAAAAGTACTCCCGGATTTGACAATACTTTGAAAATCAACTACGAACCTCCTCCTGAAGCTCAATTCCAACCTGGTTATATTCCCTTAGGGGCTCCGTGTTATCAATTAGCTTCTGCCTGTCCTTCTGGAGCTGCATGTTCCTCAGGTCTGTGTCAATGTTCGACTAATTATGTTCAAGCTGGTTCTATGTGCATTGCAAGAGATAGAAGTGAGTTTTTTCTAAATTAAAATGTGAAATTTCCTAATACGAGTAGTGAAGTTAGTTTTCGGCGAATTCTTTGATTGTATAAAAATTACGAAACAACTATCGTATAAAATCAACGCAGAAGTTACTGTAGTTTTCATGAAATCCCTGGTATTCGCATTGAGATAATTTCGTAACAATGCATTGATTACTGTAATTTTTATGAGATCCCTGATATTCGCTTTGGAACAATTTTGTAATAATGCTCACTTTTGCTTTTTTATAATTTAAAAATATCCAGAATTACAAGATTTCTGGAAAATCCCAGAATTTTTGTAAACATTTCCAAGAAATTCTGAATGCTTGTGGTGGTTTTTTGGGAAATTTAAAAATTTGGTTGAAACATATGGAATATTTTGGGATTTTATGGAAATTTTAAAGATTTTAGAAATTCAGTTAGGAAAAAGTGATTAAAAAGTAAATTTTTGGAATAATATAATTAATTTTTTTTCAGTTGCTAATAGAATTGTTTTACCTGGAGCTCAATGTGCTCAAGGAGACTTTTGTGATGGAGGATCTGTCTGTCGAAATAATATCTGTCAATGTCCTCCAGGGTTAACTGCTCAATCTAGAGTTTGTTCTCCAATTTCGTTGAATCAAAATTACGGTTGTTCAAATATCAGATGTCCTTTGCCGAATGTATGCCAACAAGGAGTCTGTATTTCTCCAATATACGTCCAAACTACTCAATCTCCGTTGCGTTATCCCGGTTTGTCCTGTGTTTCGAACCCGAATGTCTGTACTGGAGGTTCTTATTGTTCCAACGGAGTATGTGTCTGTCCTGCAGGCTACCAAATCGTTAATGGAGTCTGTACAGCTCCTGTGAAGTATGCAGTTCCAGGAGAATCCTGTTCTCGAGAGCCAGATACTGTAGAAATCATAGAATGTACAGGAAATTCCATCTGTGCGAACGGATTTTGTGCTTGTCCTAATGGTGAAACAATTCAAAATAACATATGCATCAGTGCTAATTCCATAGCAGATCCAGGAGAACCATGTGTTGAAGGAATTACTCAATGCACTGGAAATTCCATATGTATCGGAGGAACATGTACTTGTCAATATCAACAAGTTGTTTTAAATGGACAATGTGCAAGAGTAACTGTTATTTCTGTCAATCCAAATGATCCATGTTCATCAAATTCTATATGTACTGGTAATTCTTACTGTAATTCTAACAGATGTACATGTCTTCCTGGGACATATTACTACAACGGTCAATGTCAGTTTTTTGCGAACAACGACAACTATCTAGAACCAGGAGCTCCGTGTGGGTCGAGTCTTCCGGCATGTGTCCAGAACGCTCAATGTCAAGAAGGTATGTGTATTTGCAGTCCAGGACACGTTGTTTATGATGATGATTGTGTTCCATTTGTTCGGAATGCTTATCCAGGAGAAAGTTGTCAACAAGCAGGAGTGGTATGTGTTGGAGGAGCCACATGTACGGAAGGAATTTGTGCTTGTTCTATTAATTACACTCCTAATGGACAGAATTGTGTACCTGCTAATGCTATTCGATATCAGTTAAATCCAGGTGAAAGTTGTGATTCTAGATGTACATATCAGAATTCATGTCAACAAATGTGCATTGGAGGATCTATGTGTATTGATAATGTTTGTACATGCCCTCAGGCACAATACGTCGTTGATAATAGGTGTATTCCTCAATATCAACCTGTTATTTCCACTACGGTAAGTAAGGCGATTTTGAAAAAGTAAAAAAAAATTTGAAAATTTTTAAAAATTACTTGAATTTTTGAATGTTTTTAGGAAATTTTTGGAGATTATAGAAATTTTTTATATGATTTTTGAAGGTTTTAGAACTGTTTATTGAATTCTGGAGACTTAATAGATTTAGGATTTTTAAAGATTTTAGAAACATGGAATTTTAGTTTATGTTTATTTTAATTATTAAATTTTAGAATTTTTTATTGGATTTTTAGAGATTTTAGAAATATGAGATTTTAGTTTATTTCTACTTTAATTGCTGGATTTCAGCCTCCTCCATCGACGTATCCAACAGCTCGTCCTTCGGAAAGATGTAATGCTCAGATTATCTGCATTGGGGGATCATCTTGTGTTCTTGGGATCTGTCAATGTCCTCCTGGATATAGTCCTACTGATGATTTGTCTTCTTGTATCAATAATCTTCTCGTCGATGAGCCGGCTCCGGTTTTGCCTGAGGCATTGCCTTATACTTTTAATTCTTATTCATCTTTGAAATGTAACAAAACGATTGATTGTCCCATTGGGAGATTCTGTGATCGTGGACAATGCAAATGTTCTGGTGGATTGGTAGAAAAAAATGGAACTTGTATGAATCCTAGAAAATCGGCTAATTCAGATCCTCCGGCAAAAATGGAGGATTTTTCCGAAGGATTTCCCGGAACTGAATGCGGATTAAACAGGATTTGTCTTCAGAATTCCGAATGTGTAGCTCAAAGAGGATCGAAATTGTACTGTGGTTGTCCGAAAAAAATGGTTGCAAATTCTACGGGTTACTGTACTAGTCAGATGTTGAGTGATTCCAAGAAGAGATTTCCCGGATCTAAGTGTTCATTGAAATCTGATCAAAGATGTTTCGGAAATAGTGAATGTACTGGAGGTTATTGTCTTTGTCCAGAAAATTACTCAAGTAATGGCAGCGGATTTTGTCTTCCATCAAAAATGGGATCGAAAAATAAAATTAAAAATGAAACAATGAGAGAAAGAAGAACTTGCGAAAATTCGGATTGTAACGAAAACGACATGGAAGAATATAAAGTAATGAAAACAGGTAAGGTTTTTAAAAATTTAATTTTTTAATTGCTGATTATAGAGAAATTTTTGGTTTTTGAATTACATAAGAATTTTAATTAATTCTTTGAGAGTTTTTAAAATTTAGGAAATTAGTTTTTTTAAAATTTAGGATTTTGTAAAAAATTGAAGTTTCTTAAAATTTGGAATTTTGTAAAAAATTAAGGTTTTTTAAAATTTAGGATTTTGTAAAAAATTAGAATTTCTTAAAATTTGGAATTTTGTAGGTTTAGAATTTGGTGAAATTTAAAAAATTTCCAGATTTTTAATGAATTTTAAAGTTTTTACTGAGAAAATTTTGTAATGTGAATTTTTGATTTTTGTAATGATATGATTTTAGTGCCTCCGGGGTCCTTTTGTGATGAATTGAACGGAATATTTTGTTCTGGAGGAGCTCATTGCTTCAAAAAATCCTGTATTTGTCCTTTTGGTCACCTGATTCACGATCTTGCTTGCAAACCGGCTCCTCGTGGTTGTGCTTAATTTTCAAAGATATATGAATAATTTTTTATTTTTCAGTTTCTCCTGGATCTTCGTGTCTTAATGGAGAACTTTGTATTGGAGGTTCTCAATGTGTCAATGGAATTTGTAAATGTTTAAGTGGATTAACGGTCAATAATCAGCCGTGTTCATCAACTAACAAAAGAAGAAGATACAGAAGAAAAATTAACAGTTATTGTGTGTTCATATAACATTTTAAAATTTTTATTTTTTACTTTTTTACTTTTTTTATTTTTTAATTTTAATTTTATTTTTTTTTAATTTTTATTTTTTAGATCAAGTTGGAAATATTGTGGCTCCGATGGCTGTGTCTACGGTAGCTCCGTATTTGCCTTTGGTTTCTGGAAGTGAAGTGACAGAATTCCCGAGAGAAAAAAGTGAATCTAGCTACAGAACTCCACAGACGACTCCCAGATCCACTGTCCTTGAGCATGTGAGAACTCCGTCGCCATTGCCGAATTCGAGAAATATTGATTCTAAGTTTCCTGGGAATGATTTTGAATTAATTAAGGATTGTCCTGCTGATGGAAAATGTGTTTTACCATATTGTTTTTGTGGAAATGGTATTCCTGGAAATTTGAAACCAGAAGAAACTCCTCAAATGGTTTTATTGACTTTCGAAGGACCGGTTACTGATAGAACAATTAATATATTCAAAAGTTTGTTTAATGGAAAATTCAGAAATCCAAACAATTGTCCAATCAAAGGAACGTTTTTTGTTTCTCATGAATGGAATAACTATGATCAAGTTCAATGGCTTTTCAGTTCTGGACATGAAATTGCGGTTAATTCAATTACGTAAGTTTTTCATAATTGAAGTTTTATAAATTTTAGAACTTAATAGAAATTTAAAAAATTTTTGGAACGAGTAGTGGAGTTAGTTTTCGGCGAGTTCTTTGATTGTATAAAAATTACGAAATAACTATCGTATAAAATCAACGCAGAGGTTACTGTAGTTTTCATGAAATCCCTGGTATTCGCATTGAGATAATTTCGTAACAATACACAGGTTACTGTAGTTTTTATGAAATCCCTGGTATTCGCGTTGAGATAATTTCGTAACAATGTATTGGTTACTGTAGTTTTCATGAAATCCCTGGTATTCGCTTCGAGACAATTTCGTAACAACGTTCATTTTTGGTTTTTTGGCATATTATAGAAATTTTGAAAATGATCTAAAATTAAGAATTTTAAAAGTTTTATTTTTTTAATAACAAGTTAGATTTATCTAATCTAGTCCCAACGCGAAAGTTTTTACAATATAATTAACGAAGAAATTAATTTTTTTAATAATGTGAATTTAGGAAAATAGGAGCTCCAGAACGGTCGATTGCTGAATGGAAAGCTGAAATGGCAGGGATGAGAGAAGCTCTTTCGAGATTTTCTTATGTAAATCCGTCGAAAATTATTGGTGTAAGAGCTCCGAAATTTGCAATGGGAGGAGATAATCAACTAAAAATGATGGAACAAAATCATTTTCTTTATGATAATTCTCTTCCTGTTGAAGGAGGTCCTTTCTGGCCCCAAACTTTGGATTACAAAACTTCCTGGATTTGCTCTAATGGACAACATTGTGTGAAGGAAAAACATCCGGGAATTTGGCAATTTCCGATTAATGAATTAGTCAGAGAAGACGGGAAGAAGGTCACAATGTTGAGGAGTTTGGTGAAAATTTACGAAACTCCGAGATCGCTTTTTGGGACTTTGATGAACAATTTCAATCGGTCTGTGGCAGCTAACAAAACTCCGTTTTTGTTGACTTTGGATTCTGAATTTTTGAACAGTATTCCAGAAGCAGGAGCTGTTAATGCGATAGAAATGTTTCTTGAAGAAGTTTTAGCTAGAAGAGATACCTTTGTAGTTACAATGACTCAAGCAATTGAATGGATGGAACGTCCGACTAAAATAATTAAAATTAATAATTTTACTCCTTGGCAATGTCGATATAGAATTCATCAACGAATTAGACCATGTGAAAATCCATCAATTTGTTCTTATTCTAGTGGTCCAAATCAAAGATCAGCTCATTCTTTTAGAATTTGTGGATCTTGTCCGGCGGTTTATCCGTGGTTGAATGATCCGATGGGTGTTAATCAAGGTCAAGAACTCCTTTATGGGAAAAGAAATTAATAACTTGCCTTGATATGCTCAATTGTGGATTCATCCGAGAATTCTTCAACGTGTTTGCCCATACAAATTCTTATCAGTTCTTTCATATTTTTGATAAATAATAAATTGTTTTAAAAATGAAAAATTGAAATGACGTCATTAAGAAATGGAATTGATTTTTTTTGTAATTATTTGGGAATTTTAGAATTATCCAAAATTAAATAAAAAATTATAGCATTTTTCAAAATTTCAAAATTAAAGATTTTTGGAATTTTAGAAACTTAAAAATTTAATAATTTTTCGAAATTTTAAAAAAATTCTAAAATTTTTCAAAATTATTTTAAAAAATTTTTGTGATTTTTAATTTTCTTAAAAAATTTGCATAAAAATTTTTGGAAATTTTGAATTTTTTAATTTTGAAAAATTTAAATGTTCGAAATTTTCAAAAATAAAGGTAATTTTTATTTTTTTGTTTTTTAATAATAATTTTCAGATACAGTAACCAAGAAAAAAGTGATTCAAAAACAGGAGAACCTGGATGACGAAATCAACCAGGAATATCTTGAAAAAAAATCGCAAAAGAAGATTAAAGAGGATAAAGATGACGAAAACCAAAATATGAGAAATGAAAAGGAAAAAAAGGGAAAGAAGGACAAAGATGAAAGAAAAAGTAAAGAAGATAAAAAAGACAAAACTGGTCATGTAAAGAACAAAGAAGACAAGAAAAAAGAAAAAGAAGGAAAAAAGGACAAAGATGAACGTGTGACTATGAACGAAAACGATAAAAATGGCCCTATAACAGACGAGAAAAAAGAAAAGAGCAAAGAAGGAAAAAGAGGAAAAAAGGACAAGGGTGAAAAGAAAAAAGAAGGAAAAAAGGACAAAGATGAACGTGTGATTATGAACAAAAACGATAAAAATGGCCCTATAACAGGCGAGAAAAAAGAAAAGAGCAAAGAAGGAAAAAGAGGAAAAAAGGACAAAACTGACTGTATGAAGGAAGAGAAAAACGACAAAAAACAAAAATTAAAAAACCAAAAAAGAAAAGACAATGAAAACGACAAGTACGGTAACGAAGAAGATGGAAAAAATAAATTAAATAAAAATCAATATTTTGAAAAAAAAATAACGGATGAATTAATTTTTAAAAAAATAAAAAAACAAGGTTTGAATTTTTTGAAAATTTAAAAATTTGTTAATTTTCAGATAATTTTATTTTCGAAAAATCTCCGGAAAATTTTCCAAAAGTTTCCAAAGATTCCGGAATTACTGTAGTTACTAAATTTCAAAAAAAATTTCGGATTGAAGATAATCCAAAAAATCCAAGGAAATTGAAAAAAGAAAAAATCCGAATTCTGGCTTCTGAATTTTCTAAAAAAGCATCCATGAAGGTCATCGGAGACACATTTAAGGTAATTTAAACAATTTTTTAAAATAAAAGTTAAAATTAAAATTTAATTTTTGTTTAATTTTAAATTAATTTTTTAAATTTTATTTAATTTTTATTTTTCGTTTTTTATTATGTTTAATTTTTAATTTTAAATTTATTTTAATTGTTTTTTTTAATGTTTTTTAATTTTTGTTTAATTTTAAATTAATTTTTTAAATTTTTATTTTTTGTAATGTTTAATTTTTAATTTTATTTAAATTATTTTTTTAATGTTTTTTAATTTTTTAATTTTTGTTTAATTTTAAATTTATTTTTTAAATTTTATTTAATTTTTATTTTTTGTAAAAATAACTTTTTTTATTTTTTAGATGACGTCATTTGGGACAGTTTTTATTCCTCCTTGTATGACTTCTGATGTTGCAAGTACGGTAGAAGATGACGAAGAAACGACGTCAACAACCGAAGATGATGATTTTTGAAAAAATGAAAATTAATTTTTGTAAAAAATCCGACAATTATAATGAGTTTATTTATTTATTAAAAAAATTAAAATTTAACTCTGATTTTTTGATTAAAATTTTTCCATAAACATGTTTCAAAAAATTCCAAATTTTTATTTTTTAAACATGTTTCAAAAAATTTTAAAAATTCCAAATTTTTATTTTTTTAAACATTTTACAAAAATTACTTTTTTAAATATTTTTTCATAAACATGTTTCAAAAAATTTTAAAAATTATTTTTTTTTATTTTTTTAATATTTTTTAAAAAATCCGAAAATTTTTTGATTTTTATTTTTTTAAACATGTTTATTGTAATCTAAAATTTTTCGAAAACTTATTTAATCAGTTAAATTAAAAAAAATAATTTTCAAACTTATTAAATAAAAAAAATTCAATTTTCTATTACGGTAGAAAACGACCATAATTAAGTCGTCGGATTAGTGGATAAAGATGAAGATTGATCTTTTGTTTTTTACAACTTGATAACGACATCCCGACGGGGAAGTAAGTCCTCGAAGATAAGAAAAATAAAATTCTTATCTGGCCCATATTTCTCGTTTTAGGCTTCGGACCTTGTTTTTCGGTCTTTTTCGGTCTTTTTCATTGAAAATTGATTTCGATATGAGCAGAATAGACGGAGAAGGACCCCTGTACCCCCTGTTGCCCCCTAATGAAGACGACGAAGAACAAGAAAATCCGGCGTTTGATCTTGGTGAAAGAAAAGTCACTATCCAGATGCCGAATCTCCAGAAACCAAAAAGCGTCGTCGCCAGTTCTGATTACGACAGAGCCGTAAGTTTTGATTTTTTCAATCGCAAAATTATAAAAATTAAAATTATTTCAAAATGAATTTTAGAAATTTTACAAATTTTTTGAAAATTTTTAAGATCTTTTAATTGATTTTAGAAATTTCTGAGATTATGGAAGATTTTAGAAATTTTTGTAGAATTTTTGAAGACTGGAAATTTTTTAAAGATGTTCTAGAAGGTTTCAGAGGCTTTTTAAAGATATTCTGGAAGGTTTCAGAAACTTACAAAATTTTTGAAGACTTTGGAAATTTTTTAAAGATATTTTAAAAGGTTTCAGAAGTTTTCCTAAAATTTTTGAAGGTTTCAGAAATATTTTAAAGATATTTTAGAAGGTTTCAGAAGTTTTCCTAAAATTTTTGAAGGTTTCGGAAACTTTTATAAAATTTTTTAAAACTTTGGAAATTTTTTAAAGATATTCTAGAAAATTCTAGGATTTTAAAATTTAGAATTTTTAAAGGTTTTAGAAGCTTCTATTGTATTCTGATGGGTTGTAAGGTTTTCATGGAATTTTAGTAAATAATAATTGTTGATTCAGATTTCGACGGTTACCGTAATGCCGGCTATGAGGCTGACTTGGCACGCTGTCTGCGCTAGACCGAAAACGAAGCCGGAAAAACCATTATTTTCTTCGATCAAGAACTGCCTCGGGATGTCCTCTACGGAGCGGAAAAAAGACTTTGTGCCTCGGGGCATGATCCTTGATCATTGTAAGTTTTACTTTAAAAAACCAAAAATTAACCTAAATTATAAATATTTACGGAAGTCTATTTATTAACAATCCGAAAAAATAAAAAAATCGAATTTAAAATTTGTTTTTGAATTTTAATTTAAAAACACTTTTGCGCGCGGAAATTTCTGGCAATCTGTCCCGAATGAACTATGCACTCCTGTACTGAGCGCGAGTCAACTCAGTCATTCCTTTTTAACAGGACAAAAAAGGCATCTTCAACAAAACGTCCCAAAATACCATGCATTCCTATATTGGAAACAAATTAAACCAATTATTCTTTTTCCGAAAATAAAAATCAGTGCGAGTGAATTTCTGTAAACCATTCATTCTTGTTATAAGGAAGAATGAATTCATTCATTCCTTTTCTCTCACTAAAGCCAGTGCGAGTCAATTTGTTTGACTCGATTTTGTTTCGAGTTTAATTTACATGGAACTTACCCTAAACTCGTTTTTCTCTGGAAATTTCCATGTTTACACTGAAATTTCGGCATCATATGGATTACAATATCCTGGATAGATGTGTTTTAAGAAATTTTACACATGAACGGAAGTATTTTGGTTAATGAATTAAATAAAAATCGAATTCGAAGGTTTCGGAGTGGCCTACCCGGGAGAAGTCCTGGCTCTGATGGGATCCAGTGGAGCTGGGAAAACGTCCTTGATGAACATTCTCACTCAACGGAATCTGAGTACTGTAATCACCTCCGGAAAGATCCGAATCAACGACGTCGAAGTCAACAAGGCGACTTTGAGGAAGCTGTCGGCCTACGTCCAGCAAGACGACCTCTTCATCGGCACAATGACCGTCTCCGAACATTTGCATTTTACTGTTCGTTTTTTATATGAAAATTAATTTAAATTAGCAATATTTTTAGGCATTAATGAAAATGGGAAAAAATTACACCACCAAAGAGCGCTACAGAAGAGTCCGGATGGTCATGGCCGATGTAAGTTTTTTTAAAAGTTTCATATATTGAAAATCCTTTAGCTTAATCTGTCTAAATGTGGAAATACTCTAATCGGGAATCATCGTCGAGGAATCAAGGGAATCTCCGGAGGAGAACGGAAAAGACTGGCTTTCGCTTCTGAAGTGAGTTTTTCCTGCTTTAATAACTTGTTGCAAAACCAGTCATATATCAAATCTAAGTTTTTTCAAAAGCACATTCAGATTCTACAATTCAATTTTACAAAACTACTTTTAAAAATGAGAAAATTTGGAAACTGTAAATTTAGAAATTTTCTGTTTTTGATTACTTTTCCGAAAAATTGATTAAATAACTATAATCAGGTTGAAGATGTATTTAATTATAAAAAGGAATTACTAAAATAAGTAAAATTAGGCTAGAAAACGAACAATTTTAAAATTAATCTTTGAAAATCCACTACGAATGAACGAATTAGTTTGTACTTTTCAACTTTCGATATATGGGATTCCTCAAGTTTACTTTCTCCTTCTAGAAAACAATTTAATAAAAATAAACACCAAATTTTAAATATTTGATAATTTAAAAAATTACAACTTGTTTTAAAAGTTTTTAAAATTCTTGATATATGGGATTCCTCAAGTTTACTTTCTCCTTCTAGAAAACAATTTAATAAAAATAAACATCAGATTTTAAATATGTTTAATAATTTCGAAAGTTAGTTGCGATTTAAAAGAATTTTCAATTTTCGATATATGGAATTTTTCAGATCATGACTTCTCCTCCGCTGTTGTTCTGTGATGAACCGACTTCTGGATTGGATTCCCACATGGCGAAACACACGATTGATGTTCTGAAGTCTCTAGCGACGAGGAAAAACATGACGATCATTTGCACAATCCACCAGCCGTCGAGTCAAGTTTTCGCTCTTTTTGACAGGTGATTTTTCTTCGATTATATATGGATTTCTTTGATTATGCGATTATTCAGAGTTTGCTTCATGGCAGAAGGCAGAACGGCTTTCGTTGGGACGATTCCAGAAGCTATTCAACATTGGAGATTTCTCGGAAATCCTGTTCCAGAAAAATCAAATCCGGCAGATCATTTTGTGTCTTCTTTGGCCATTTTGACGGGCAAAAAACACGATGAAAGTAAAAAAAATGTCGCAAAAATGTGCAGTAGTTTTCTGGAATCTTCGATCGGGAAATCCGTCCTCGAAATTGCGAAATCGGACGACAAAAGTTCTTCGGATGATTCCCTGGATTCCATCTGGAAAAATAACGACAAATTAAAAGAAAAAACATTCCAAAAATACAAAGCTACTTGGTTCCAGCAATTTGTGGGGTTATTCAGGAGATCCCTCCTTGGAAACATGAGAGATCCCGTCGTTCTTCAAGTCCGGGTTTTTCAAACTATTGTAAGTTTTAATTTTATTCAAAAATGCTGTAATTTAAAAACGATATAGTTTTCGGGAGTTTTTGAATTCCCGCGGAAAAAGAGTAAAAACAGGAAAAAGGTAAATCTGGCAACGTATTACGAAATCCAGTTTTTCTTATTTCTTGCTTAAGTTCTGAAATTTTCTAGCAAATTACGAAAATCCATATTGAGATAATTCTGTAGAATTTTTAATTTTTGGAATTCCTGCGGAAAAGGAGAGAGTAAAAACAGGAAAAAGTAAATCTGGCAATGTATTACGAAATCTACTTGCTTTATTCTCAGTTTTTTAGACTACGGTATTTGTTCTCCGTTTTTCTTCTTTTTGATTCCTATTGATTTCGAAGTTTTTTTTAAATTAATTTTTTCTTACTTAACTGAGATATTGGGTTAATTATAAAAAATCAATATAAAAACAAAGTAAATGAGAGGCTGTTCGACAGACATCCCCAGCGGCAGTTGGTCCCCTTTGACTCGCGCTGATTTTGGAGTTTTTTTTTAAATCACTTCTTACTTAACTGAGATATTGGGTTAATTATAAAAAATCAATATAAAAATGGAATATTGCGAAATGGAAGGAAAAGTGCCATAATTTTTTTGATTTTTACCTAAATCTCGAAAATTTATATCAAAGAAATTTTATTAAAAAATTACTAATTTTTATAATTTTTGTTTTTTATTTTATTTAATAAATAACATCATTTAGGTGATTTCTTTGATCATGGGTTTTGTTTATTTCGGAACTCAGATCAACCAGAACACGGTAATGAACGTGAACGGAGGCCTCTTCCAAGTCGTGGTCAACATGAATTTTATGTTTCAATTCACCGCTGTCCACGTGAGTTTCTACTGTAATTTATGTAAAACTTAAATAACAAGTAATTGTGGATCACCTATGAACTGTCACAAAATTAACGCGCAGATTACTGTAATTTCCATGGGATTTCTGATATCCGCGTTGAGACAATTTCATAACAACATCCATTTCCGTGAATGGCAAAAATATAAGAGGAAGAAATATAAGATATGAAATAAATTACTAATTATGTGTGGAAATCGGATTTTAGGATGAGGCTTGGGCATCTGGGCCATGGTAGTAACAACATTGCAAGATTTTCGGATACTGTAATTGGTTTAATTTTTTTCTATCTTATATTTCTTCTTCTTATATATTTTTCCTCTTATATTTTTTACTCTTTATAATTATGAAAATTTTGAAAAAATTTAAATAATTTTATGAAAAATTTAAAAAATTTTTGATTTTAGATGTTTTGTGATGAACTTCCGACGTTTCTGCGGGAACACCAGGCTAACCTCTACAGGGTTCTACCGTATTTCCTGGCTAAGAACATTGCAGAAGCTATTCAATACGTTATTTATCCGGCCGTTTTTGCCTCGATTACGTATTGGCTTTCTGGATATAACCCTGATGTTGGAGCTTTTATTTTTTTCACAATGATATGTATTCTGGTCACGAATACTGCTATATCGATCAGTTACATGATGTCCTGTATTTTTGGCCTAGTGTCCGTGGCTATTTCGGTTATGCCAATCTTGGTAGTTCCGATGATGGCACTTGGAGGATTTTTCATAAATGTTAATTCTCTTCCAAATTACTTTATTCCGTTACAGTATCTGAGTTATTTTCAATATGGTTTTGAAGCTTTGATTGTCAACGAATGGTCGAGGGTTGACAGTATCCCCGGATGTGGAAACGGTACTTTAAGCGGGTCTGATTGTTACAAAACAGGTCATGACGTCATTCATCAATTTGGGTTTAAAGAAAACAGAATGTGGATCGATGTACTGATCCTCATGGTTATGATTTTAATATTCAGAACAATTGCTTTCATTGCTCTCTGGACAAGAGCACAAACGAAAAAATAGAATCTTTACTTTGGCGAAGTGAAACTGAACGCCAAAAAAGTACAGGTTTTCTGAAGTTGGGTCTAACTGAATGAAGTCAACACATAAGTCTTGATTACAGTTTTCACATTATTTGATTCTGAGTGCAATCGATGGCAGGATTGCATTCTGATGGAAGATTGGATATAACTGAGTGCAATCAACGTACTAATGCCTTTTTAACTGGAAACAAACATGGTCCAAATACATTGATTATACTCAGTTATATCCAATCTTCTATCAGAATACAATCCTGTCATCGATTGCACTCAGTTACAATCAAATAATGCGGAAACTGTAATCAAGAGTTGTTATGTGTTGATTCCATTCAGCTAGGCGTGATTTCAGAGAAGTTGTATAAAAATTATTGAGGTAAGCCTACTTTGTTGAAATAAGTTTATATGAGGTTTTGAATTGTGTTGTTTGACGTTCTGTTCTCTAGATCAAATTTTTTTGATTGTAAATAAAAATTACAACACATTTTGGCAAAATGACACAAACACCAAAACATAAAATGAAAATTTTCAATGTCCATCTATATGCTTGAATATTGCGGGCAACCTGCAAGTTTGATTTTGATTTATTTGTTAAATATTGCGGGCAATTTGCAAGTTTGATTTATTTTTTCCGAATATTGCGGGCAAGCTGCAGATTTAATTTTGATTTTTATGTATTTTTTTCAATATTGTGGGAAAATTGCAAGTTTAGTTTTAATTTCGATCCCTTTTTAGATTTTTCTACAAAAAACTAAAAGTCATAAAAAAAATAGAGATCATTGAATTGTTTTTCAGCTATTATCATGATACTTGGGAAGATAAAAAACAACCTTATGGAATAATCATTCATTTTAGTGTTATCGGATCGCTTTGGCGAAACGAGAACGAACATATTTATCTTTAAAGTCAACTTGGAAAATTCCAATTTTGTAATTTATAAATTTCTAATATTTGGAATAAAGTAAATTTTTAAAAAATTTTAATTAAAATAAATTTTTAAAAAATTTTAATAAAAAAAAAATAAAATTAATTTTCGAAAAATTTTAATTTAAAAAAGTAGAAATTAATTTTTGAAAAATTTTAATAAAAAAAAATTATTTAAAATTTCTAAAATTTATTTTTAAAAAATTTTAATAAAAAATAAAATTTTATTTTTGAAAAATTTTAATAAAAAAATTATTTTTTATGAAATTTTTAAATTAATTTTTGATAAAAGTTAAAAATTATTTTTCGTTAAAATTTAGCAGGTATAGGTTTTATTACGAAATATAGCAACAAGGTGCATTTTTAATCTCGGTTGTTTGCTCAGTTCTCACGGAAACGAGAACTCTGGGAAACCTGACTTTGTAGTCAATCCCCCTTGGTCTCTACCTGAGTTCTCGATTCCGAACTTTTCAATCGAACTTTAAATCGATTTTACACTGAATTCGAAAATCGAAAAAATTCGAAAATTAAAAAATTCGAACTAATTTAAAAATTAAGAATTTTGAAAATTGAGAATTTCGAAAATTTAAAAATTAGAACTAATTTAAAAATTAAGAATTTTGGAAATTGAGAATTTCGAAAATTTAAAAATTCGAAAATTTAGAATTTCGAAAATTTAAAAATTCGAAAATTTAAAAATTAGAACTAATTTAAAAATTTAGAATGTCGAAAATTAAAAAATATGAAAATTAAAAAATTCGGAAATTTAGAAAAATCGAAAATTTTGATTTTTTTCGATTCTGAACCGATTTTTAGTTGAATTCGAACTTATTCTGATTTCGAAACTCAATAAGTTCTGTTTTAAATTTAGTTATTTGTTCTAAGAAATCGAAAAAGTTAAATTAATTCGAATTTTGGAAATTTAAAATTCATTTTTAAAAAAGTTTGAATTTATTTTTTTTAAAATGTTTGATTTCGAAATTTTAAAAGTTTGAATTTGATTTTTTTATAAAAATAAAATAATTTTTAAAAAGTTTGAATTTATTTTTTTTTTAAATGTTTGATTTCGAAATTTTAAAAGTTTGAATTTGAAATCTTTTGAATACCATACTTTCGGTCTCTATTTGTGACTTGAGTATTGTAACTACACGTCATTAGATCTGTTCTTACTCAATTATGTTCATCGACGATGACTCACGTCTGATTCTGAGTTTCCTAGTCATCTCCCTCCTTCCTGATGTCATAGGACCTTTATTATAATCTTTCAGAAATCAAAAGAATTAATTCCTTAAAAAATTATCAGTAACTTTTAATTTTTCACAAAGAACATTATGGGCGTTTTTTTGAGAAAAATTTTTATTTTAAAAAAAAAATTTATTTTTTTATTTTTTAAAAAATTTTATTTTTATTTTTTTTTTAAAAAATTAGTTTTTTTATTTTTTTAAAAAAATTTATTTTTTTATTTTTTTTTAAAAAATTGGTTTTTTTTATTTTTTTAAAAAATCAAGGATTTCCGTTTTTTGTTAAATATGATTTTTTTACGATTTTTTTCTTCAAATAATAAAAATATTGAAAATTTGCAACTATTTTAATAAAAATAATTTTTTTAAAATTAAAAAATATTTTTATAAAATTTTTTCGATGCGAATTTTTTTGTTTTAAAGGATTTCAGAAATTTCTACTGGATTTTAGAGGATTATGGTTTTTTGAAAATAAGAAAATTGATTTTTGACGAAAAGCAAATAAATGTCAAATTTTAATCCTTGGCGAAAAATACATGAATGCCAAGTCCAAGCTTTTAACAAAGTGCGCATATTGCCAAATTTTAATTTTTGGTGAAATGTGAACAAATACCAATTAAGATTTTTGCAAATTTTAAAAATAAAAAATCATAAAAGAGTTAAAAATTATACTTTGGCGAAAAGTGAACTAATGCCAAATTTGAATCCTTGGCGAAAAATGACCTAATGTTAAATTTGAATCCTTGGCGAAAAGTGACTTAATGCCAAAATTAAAACTTTGGCGAAAAGCAACTTAATGCCAAAATTAAAACTTTGGCGAAACGTGACCTAATGCCAAATTTGAATCCTTGGCGAAAAGTGACTCAATGCCAAAATTAAAACTTTGGCGAAACGTGAACTAATGCCAAATTTGAATCTTTGGCGAAACGTGACCTAATGCCAAATTTGAAACTTTGGCGAAATGCGAACAATTGCCAATTACAATTTCCATATACTGTAGAATTTCAAATATTTTTTTTCCGGAATTTTTCATTAGGTTATGGAAGATTCCGTCTATATCGAATGCTTATCAATGTTTTTCTAAAAGAAAATTGAATCTATAAAGTATTTTATCTATTTTCCCAAAGCAATCAATTTTTTTTTATAAAATTAGGAAATTTCAGATTTTAGAAAAATGTGCTGTTCGGCTCTTGGACAGATAGTTTACGGGGCATTGATGCTGGTATGTCTGGGGCTTACTGTAGTGTCCATGTTCACTCCTGGATGGACGAAACTCGAACAAAAAACCGAAGATGCAATTAAAAATCAGACAGTTCCCAAAGAATTCGGATTGTTTAATTTTGCTTGTACTCTTCCGGGAGAAAAATCCGACACCACTGATTGTAAAAAATGGTTCGAAGTAAGTTGTAATTTTAAAAATAAAAAAAATTAAAAAATTTCTACAAAATTCTGGAAAATTTTAATTTAAAAAAATTAAATTCTTGGCGAAATGCGAATGAACGCCAAATTTGAATTTTTGGTGAAATGCGAACGAATGCCAAATTTGAATTTTTGGCGAAATGTGAACGAACGCCAAAATAAAATTCTTGGCGAAATGTGAACGAATGCCAAATTTGAATTCTTGGCGAAAAGTGAATGAACGCCAAAATTAAATTCTTGGCGAAATGTGAACGAATACCAAATTCAAATTTTTGTTGTAATTTTAAAAATTAGCATTTTTTACGAAATTTTCATTGGATTCTGGAAAATTCCAAAACTTTGCACAATCCTAAAAATTTTTAATTTTTTCAGAATTTAATAATTTTTGATTTTAGGATTTGCCCAATTATTACAAAGTGGTGATCGGAGCGATGATTCTAGCCGTCATCCTTGAAATCATAGCTCTGGTCTGGAATTTGATTACTTTCTGTGCCTGTTGTTGCAAAAAACACATCATACATCCCTTATACGGTCTGGCTGTGGGTGTGGCCATTCTCCTAGCCATCGCTGTCGTTGTCTTCTACGTCAACAACAAGAATGTTGTCGGTAAGTCCATCTTCATAATCAAACTTTTTTATCAAAATTCGAATTTAAAGTTGATCATCAAAGTTTAAAATCAAAGTTAATCATCAAAGTTCGGACTTAAAGTTAACCATCAAAGTTTAAAATCAAAGTTAACCATCAAAGTTTAAAATCAAAGTTAATCATCAAAGTTCGGACTTAAAGTTAACCATCAATATTTAAAATCAAAGTTCAACATTAAAGTTAATCTTTAAAATTCAAACCCAAAGTTAACCATCAATATTTAAAATCAAAGTTAATCATTAAAATTCAAACTTAAAGTTCAACATCAAAGTTGATAATCAAAGTTCGGACTTGAAGTTAATTATCAATGTTTAAAATCAAAGTTGATCATCAAAATTGACTGTCAAAGTTCGAGATTAAACTTAACCATCAAAGTTAATAGAATTTGAAGTCAAAAATGAATTTTTGTGCTGAGACAACATTAACAGATTTTTTATTTCAAAAATATGTCCTGTCTAAATTGTAGTTAAAACTTATTTGGATTTTTTAAATCAAGAGATAATCTGAAAATCATGTCCTAGCACAAAAAATCAGAATTTGATATTGAACTTTGATGATCAACTTTGATTTTCAATTTTGATGTCGAACTGTGACTTCGAATCTTGATGTCGAATTTTGATTTTCAACTTTGATGTCGAACTTTAACTCCGAACGTTGATTTTCAACTTTAATGTCGAACTTTGATGATCAACTTTGATTTCGAATTTTGATGTCAAACTGTGATTTTCAACTTTGATTTCGGACTTTGATGATCAACTTTGATGTCGAACTTTAACTCCGAACTTTGATTTTCAACTTTGATTTCGAACTTTAACTTCGAACTTTGATGTCAAACTTTGATGATCAACTTTGATTTCGAACTTTGATTTTCAACTTTGATTTCGGACTTTGATGATCAACTTTGATGTCGAACTTTAACTCCGAACTTTGATGTCAAACTTTGATGATCAACTTTGATTTCGAATTTTGATTTTCGACTTTGATGTCGAACTTTGACTTCGAACTGTGATTGTTACTTTTGATGAAACAAAGCACTAATAACGAAAATCAAAAATCAATTTTCTTACGAAATAATTTCGAGAAGAATTTTTAAAACATTTAAAAAATTTCAATATTAATTATATTTTAAAAATTTTTAGATAACTTCAATGGAAATGACATAAAAGACAGTATAAACGAAAGTGGAACAAGTTACAGTTTCTATCTTGCCTGTGGCGCTTTCTTATTTTCTGTTGCTGCAATTCTCGCCGGAATTTTCAGTGCTTGTTGTGCAGATATTCATTGTTAATTTTCTACCGTATTAAAAACTTGCCAACATTCAACTTCTGAAGATGCCTTGAAAATCATCTTTTAAATAAAGCTCAACTAATAATTAATCGATATTTAATAAATTTTATTTCGAAATTATGTACATCAGATCTCAGAAAAAAAGATCGAAAATCGACTAGTTGTAAAAAAATCAAAAAATAAGGCATTTTGACAAATTTATGAAAATTACATTGTTTTCGTATTTTTGGCGACATTTTCCATTTCATGAGTCTTGAAGGAAATTCCATCAGAATCCAAAGGTGAAGAAATAAAAGGACTGATGAAGATCAAAGGCCATCTTCTACCCAGAGACTGTCTGAGATTTTCCCAAAGTCCACAATTATAAGCATGAATGTCCTGAAAATACTTGATTACTCATAGCCAAAGACGTCGATTTCAAAATCCACTGTTTTTAAACTAATTCGAGTCAAAAACTGAGAAATTAAAATTAAAAATCAATTTAGATTCAAAAATTGAATTAAAAACCGAAAATTAAGCCGGTTCAAATTCTGAAATTAAAGGTTCAGATTTGAATTAAATCTAATTTAAATACAAATTCGGAAATCCAGAGCTTCAAATAGAACTAGTTCGATCTCGAAAATTAAACAGATTGAAGTTGAAAATGTTAAAATTCAAAAATTAAAGAGATTGAGATCGAAAATGTTAAAATTCAAAAATTAAACAGATTGAGGTCGAAAATGTTAAAATTCAAAAATTAAAGAGATTGAGGTCAAAAATGTTAAAATTCAAAAATTAAAGAGATTGATATCAAAAATGTTAGAATTCAAAAATTAAAGAGATTGAGGTCGAAAATGTTAAAATTCAAAAATTAAAGAGATTGAGGTCGAAAATGTTAGAATTCAAAAATTAAAGTTTCGAAAAATCAATACTACTCATAACTACTCGGCAATGACTCACCAAAAGATACTCCATTCTTGTCTGTCCTCTGTAGATGCAAAAGACTTGAGCAGCGATCAAATAAGCATCGAATATGATGACAGCTCCGCAGAAGGCAAAACTGATCAAAATGAGGAATTGATAGAGTGTGACATATCTGAGAACCAGAGCCAGATGAGGTAGACACATGAACCAGTAATCGACAGCTCTCATATTTGGGATTGCGACGAAAATTAGAGAGAAATTGTACCAAGCAACAACGAAGGCAACGATCATCACGTTCACGACGGCAGCAACGAAGTAACGTTGATTGAAATGACCCACACATGTAGCTCCAAATGAACAATGATGATCTCTTCTCATTATGCAAGTGTCACAAACAGGGCAATGATAAGCCCTCGGGGGAGAATTCACGTTGCAGGAATGACAGTAACGGAATCCGGGCTTCTGAACACTCGGCAAATCGCTCGTTTTTCCATTAGGTCCCACTGATACGACTTTGTAGAGATTCAACAAGAAATTAATGCCGAAATACGTCAACGGAACAACTCTGATGAGCCAATCCTAAAATTTGCAATTTCAAATTGTTTCAAAACCGTCGATTGCATGGCATTTACTCCCTTCTGATTCGTCTAAGCTCCAAGATACTTTCCAAATCAATCTTCTTACTTAATTGATATATCAAGTTCATTAAATTATTAGAAAAACTAATGCAAAAACGAAAAATGGGATAAATCTTGCGAAATAAGGGAAGAAAATTCTCACATTCTTTTTAGCAGCTAAAGTGGCTTAAAATTTCGGTTTTGTGTGATTACTATCTCGTGATTAACGCTTTAGAGTTAAATTCTTTTCGAACATATTCAGGAAATTCCAACTTAGCGTCACATAGAGTACACAACCCTATGTCTACCTTTTAGGGTCAATTTTCATATATGAAACTATTAATAAATAACGAAAAGTCAACTAGCAAAAAAATTAATATAAAAACGAAAGAAATGGGATAAATATTAC
The DNA here is from genome assembly GCA_009193035.1 of Halicephalobus mephisto. Taxonomy (NCBI): domain Eukaryota; kingdom Metazoa; phylum Nematoda; class Chromadorea; order Rhabditida; family Panagrolaimidae; genus Halicephalobus; species Halicephalobus mephisto. The sequence goes on along the minus strand of SWDT01000030.1, from coordinate 170,968 downwards.
GAAATAAGAAAGGACAAGCCGTACGTCCGAGCAACCCAACTTACATCTGACAAAAATTCGTGGAAAAAAGAAAAAACATATGTAATTTGGAAGATATATCCCAACGGCAAGATACAGACAGCTATGATGATCGCAGTCTGAAAAATTCATATATGAAAAAAATCCTAAAATTAAAAGTCCGAAACTCACAATGTCCTGAGGTTGAAGACGCCGAGCCACCTTCTTGGCCTGGTGAACAGCATCATCAACACTCCGAATGTGCTTAAATGGTTTGTCGCCAAAATCCATTTTATTGCTGAAATAACTTTATTAAATGTAATATGCAAAAATTAAGAAAAAATAACAATATTACGAAACAAAAAAGTAAGTAAATAGAAACTTTGCCAGTCAAGGTGCGCGCGACTGATTTCAAGGGCCAAACAATCTGGGAGTGTCTTTTTCGTTGGAGGAAAAAAGAGGAGAAAAGCTATTTGACTGGCAGTGCTAGCCAATGGCAAGAGAACTGGGCCAAAGAAATCAATGTCCCGAGAGGGAAAGGATGGTCTGCGGCAAATCGGTTTGGCAAAAGTTTGTTTATTTTCTTTGTTGTCAATTTCTTCCTAAAATTTTTATTTTTTTTCTTTTTTTATTTATTTTCATTTTTTCATTGAATTACGTTTTGATCATTGTTTTCGAAGTTGGTAGTTCGGGTAATCAAACGAATCGTGCTAAAACTTGTTTTTTTGGGTTTTTGATTTTTCGGTTCATATATGAACTTTAATTTTGTGCAGTTTTAGATTGATATAGATTTTGATCTTGTGTTTACCGTTCGACATTGTTGTGTTCCTCGAACAAACCTGAACTCATCAGTCGGTAATTCTTCGAGCTTTTGAGCTGTTCTCGTGACTTGCTAGTTTCCGTCTTGTTCATTAGTCCCTTTATTAATCGAGTTGTTTATGTCAGTCGGTGTACGATTTTTACAGCGTATTCACGAGAATATCAAGTCCATATAATGTTGACCTTTAACATACGCGCAGAAATGTTTAATGAGAAACACATTTGGGGGTAATTTCCATATGGAATTTCGTAAGAGTTGGGACAAACCAAATAAATTCACTCGCGCTGATTTTTGTTCTGAGAAAAAGAGTGATTGTCTGACTCGTGCTTATTGCAAAAGGATAAATGGTTCTTTGGAACAGTTTGCCAAAAATGATTCGTTTTTATCCTGCGAAAAAAAGAATGATTGGTCTGTACTTTGTCTGTTGCAAAGGAATGACTGATTTTCCGAAAGTAACTCGCGCTGATTTTTATTTTCCGGAAAGGATTGACTGGTTTAAATTGGGTTTAAAGTAAGAATGAATGGTTTTTCTAGAACGGTTTGTCAAGAGTGACTCGCGTTGGTTTTTATCCTAAAAAATGAATAACTGGTCTGACTCGCGCTTAAAATAGATATGATTGTTTTTTTGGATCAATTGAACGAAATTAATTCATTTTTTTACTTCAAAAATTAATGATTGAGTTAGATTTTTACAAATTAAACGAAAGATATGTAAGAAAGTTGGCCAAAAATGGAAATATTTGAACTTTTTTTCATTTGATTTTTTGTGTTTTAATTGTCCTAAATTCTTCATTTATTGCTCTTAATCAAGTTTTGACGTTTAGACGAGCCACTCAATTCCCAATGATAAAACTTTACACATGTCTGTGTTTTCGACAGACTTATTTTTGACTCAAATTTAGATCTTTTTCCACTTTGGTTACGCCTCTTGCAAAATGGCACGTTTCATCGGAGGAAAAAGTGCCTCTGGCTGTCTATCTCTTGCATCATTTTTCTTTGGGAATTTTCATGTACGTGCATTTTCTGGATTTTTTAAAAAGTAAATTCTAGAAATTCCTAGCGAGACGCTTTTTATAAAAAAAGTTAATTTTTATTTCCTACAGTAATATAGTGATTTTAAACATTCTAGAAATTCGTGTCGAGACAGTGTTACAATAACGTTTTTTTTTGTAACGTATATGGTAATTTGTTTAGAAGTAAATTCTAGAAATTCGTGTCGAGACAGTGTTGCAAAAACGCTGATTTTTATGTTTTATATTTTATGGCGCAATATTGTTGTGGTTATTTATGCCGTTTTTAGGTAATCCGCAATAATGGAAGATCCTCCAAAAATGGAGGATGAACTCGGTCCCTTGCGGACCCATCCTGATAATCCTCGGAAAGCCATTAGAAGCGATTCTATTGTTCCTACTGTGGGAAGAGAAGGAGCGGATATTGAAAGACTTATTTACAAAGGCAGATCCATGGCTGTTTTTACAAGTGGAGGTGATTCTCAAGGTATGAACAGTGCAATTCGGTCTGTCGTAAGAATGGGACTCTATGTCGGATGTAAAGTTTATTTAATTAATGAAGGTTACCAAGGAATGGTCGATGGAGGAGAGAATATTTGGGAAGCAGATTGGAATGTTGTTTCTGATATTATTCAAAAAGGCGGAACAATCATAGGATCGGCTAGATGTAAAGCGTTTCGTGAACGTGAAGGGAGACTTCAGGCTGCTCAGAATCTTCTAGAAAAATCAATTACGAATATTGTTTGTATTGGAGGAGATGGATCGTTGACAGGAGCTAATACGTTTAGACAAGAATGGCCATCATTATTGAAAGAATTAGTTGAAAGTGGCAGAATTACAAAAGAAAAAGCAGAACAATGTCCAAATATTCAAATTGTAGGTCTTGTTGGATCTATTGATAATGATTTTTGTGGAACTGATATGACAATTGGAACTGATTCTGCTTTGCAAAGAATAATTGAAGCTATTGATGCTGTAGTTGCTACTGCCCAAAGTCATCAACGTGCTTTTGTTGTTGAAGTTATGGGTCGTCATTGTGGATATCTAGGATTAGTGGCTGCTTTGGCTTCTGAAGCTGATTTTTGTTTTGTAAGTTTTTAATTAATTTAATTAATAAGGAGAATTATTTGTTTTTGATAGGATATTTTTATATTATTTTTTTGATATTAGTACTTTTTTTATAACTTTTAATTTTCGAGAATATGTTATGTATCTCATATGATCCTAATTTAGAAGGTTTCAGATCTATATAGGTAGAATATGGGTCCGAAAATTGCGAAATTGTTGAATTTTGAAATAATCATAATGTAGATTATTTTGGTTTCTAAGAAATTTTAAAAATTTGCATCGGGACCTTTTTGTAAAAAGTTGATATATGGTTTTTATAATATATGATTGATTACGAAATAATCATTGCTTAAGACCAGAATTATGGACTACTTTGGTTTTTAAAAAGTTTTAAAATCGGTGTTAAGATAACTTTGTAGAAAATTGTTTTTGGGTTTTTACAGTGATATGATTGGTAATTTTTAGATCCCTGAATGGCCTCCACCGACTAATTGGCCTGAGATTTTGTGTCAGAAATTGACTCATACTCGATCTACTGGACTTAGATTGAACATTATTATCGTTGCTGAAGGTGCTATTGATAGAGATGGAAAACCGATTACAGCAGATATGGTGAAAGATACAATTAACAAAACTCTTCATTATGATACTCGTGTTACTGTGTTGGGACATGTTCAAAGAGGAGGAAGTCCATCAGCTTTCGATAGACTTCTTGGATGTAGAATGGGAGCAGAAGCTGTTTTGGCGTTGATGGAAATGACACCAGAATCAGAACCATGTGTTATTTCAATTGATGGAAATCAAATGGTAAGAGTTCCGTTGATGGAATGTGTTCATAGAACTCAAGCTGTCCAGAAGGCAATGGATGAAAAAAATTGGGAATTAGCAGTTAAATTTCGTGGAAGAAGTTTTCAAAGAAATTTAGAAACATACAGATTATTAACGAAATTGCATACTCCGGAAGAAAAAGACAACTTGTCTGAAGGAAAACAATTCAATATTGCTGTTATGAATGTAGGAGCACCTGCAGGAGGAATGAATGCAGCTGTAAGATCGTTTGTTAGAATGGGAATATATCATCATTGTAATGTATACGGTATTCATAATAGTTTTGAAGGTTTAGCTGCAGGACAACTTAGGAAAATGGAATGGGGAGATGTTGCTAACTGGGTTATGCATGGTGGATCAAAATTGGGAACTCAAAAACAACTTCCGTCAAAACAATTATTGAAAATAGCTGAAATTTTAAAACATTTTAAAATTCATGCATTATTGATTATTGGCGGATTTGAGGTAAGGATTAGTTTTATATATTTTGATAAAATCTATAAAATAGTTGACATTAGAATTGAAGTAGATTTTTTGTAAATAATCGATTTGAGGGAATATTGCAAGTAAATTGTAGGTTTTATTTTGGTTTTAAGATTTTTATAAATGTAAATGTAAAAATATCGATCGAGCTGCCTAAATTTTGCGGGCAAATTGCAGATTTTTGATGTTGACTTATTTAGTTAAATGTTGTGAGCAAACTGCGATTTTTGATATTGATTGAGTTGCTTAAATGTTGCGAGCAAATTGCAGATTTTATTTTGGTTTTAATACTAACTGAGCTCCCTAAATGTTGCGAGCAAACTGCGATTTTTGATGTCGACTGAGCTCCCTAAATGTTGCGAGCAAATTGCAGATTTTGTCTTGATGTCGGTTGTATTATATATGTTAATGATAAAAATTGATTTTTTCAGGCCTATAGTTCGATTTTGGAACTTGCACGTCACAGAAAGGAATATGAAGCATTCAGAATTCCGATGTGTGTTATCCCTTGTACTATTAGTAATAATATTCCTGGAACATCACATTCCTTGGGATGTGATACAGCTGTTAATGAAATTTGTCATATGATTGACAAAATTAAACAATCCGCAACAGGAACGAAAAGAAGAGTGTTCATAATCGAAACAATGGGCGGATATTGTGGATATTTGGCAACAATATCTGCTTTGGCGAGTGGAGCTGATAATGCTTATATTTTTGAAGAGAAATTTACTGTAGATGATATTAAAGAAGATGTATCTGTTATTTTGTCGAAAATGAAAAAAGGAGTTCAAAGATATATAATTGTTAGATGTGAAAATGCAAACCAAAATTACACAACGACATTTGTTCAACAATTATTTCAAGAAGAAGGAAAAGGCGAATTTTCGACGAGAATTAATATTCTTGGACATGCTCAACAAGGTGGTAATCCTACTCCATTTGATAGAAATATGGGAACTAAATTGGCAGCAAGAGCGTTAGAGTACTTGATTACGCAAATGAAGGAATATATTAATATAGATAAAAATGAATTTAATGCTACAGGAGCGGATTCGGCAACTTTGTTGGGATTGAAAGGTAGGAAAGTAGTATTTACACCTGTGGAGGAATTGGCACAAGAAACGGATTTTGAAAATCGTTTGCCATATGATCAATGGTGGCTGAAATTGAGACCTTTGCTTAGAATTTTGGCTAAACATAATTCGACATATTATACTGAAGCAATGGATGTTCCTGAAGTCGAAGGAGATGTGGATTGAGGATTTTGTAATTTGTAGGGAAAATTATATTTTTTTTAGAATTTACATTTATTGGATGGTAGTTTATCTGTAATGAAGTAAGATTTAAATAAAAGTAGTAGGAATTTTGGGATGGTAATTGAAAAGTAGGGTTTTTATTTTTTCATATACGGTAATTAAGATGGTTTTAGAAAAGTTTGACAGAGGTCCATGGAGTGGATTAAGGAATGCGGAATGCGGAAGAATCTGAAGTTAGAAATCCCCCAAGTAGTGGTTACTGTAATAGTTGTTTTCATAAACATCTTAGAAAAAATCAGTTTTTATCAACGACTTAATTGGAATTAGTTTTGTATTTAAATTGTAATTAAATAAGATTCTGAAATTTCCAAAAATTTCAAATTTCTCAAGTTTTGTAAAATCTTGAAATTTTCAGAATCTTCAAAAACCTTAGATTTCTGAAGCCTTGAGGATTTTTTAGGATCTGAAATCTTCAAAAATTTCAAATTTCTCAAATTTTGTAAAATCTTGAAATTTTTAGAATTTAAAAAATTTTTTAAAATTAAAATTCTTATTGAAAAAATTTTTTAATAAAAATAATTATCGATTTTATATAATTATGTAAAATTTTCATCGATTAAAATGCTTGATCGGAGGAGAATCCGAAGACTTTTTTTTCATTGATGACGTTACTGTAGAATTTCGCGGAAGCTTTTTGGGTTCTTGTTCGTTTTGGATCACTGAAGTCCACATGATAAAGTCCGAATTTAGTATCGTACCCGTCTTGCCATTCGAAATTGTCCATCAAACTCCATGCATTACTGTAATTAAAAAAATTTAAAATTTAAAATTTAAAAAAGTTTAAAATAAAAAACAATAAATTTTTAATTAAAAAGTTTTTTTAAATTTAGAATTAAAAAAAATAAAATCAAAAAAATTTTAAATCAAAAAAATTTAAAAGAAAACAAAAATTAAAATAAAAAATTTTAAATTTTAAAAATTTAAAAAAAAATAAAAATAAAATTAAAATAAAAAATTTTAAATTAAAAAAATTAAAAAAAAAATAAAAATAAAAAATTTTAAATTAAAAAAACTTACTATCCGATGACCCGGACTTTGTCCTCGTTGATGGCCCTGCTGACGGAGGTCAAGTGGCCCCTGTAGTACTTGATTCTTTCGTTGTCTTGAAATACAGTATCGGAAAGAGAATCCATACATCCGTTTTCCGTTACGATCATTGTGACGTTGTAGTCGGTGTGAAGTTGTTTGAGGACGTTTCTGAGGCCGTCCGGGGTGTAGGCGATCCAAGGATGAGAGAAATTCACTCTAAAAATTAACAATTAGAATTTTATAAAAATTTCGAAATCTTCCAAAATTTTAAAATCTCCTAAAATCTAATCATATAATTCAGAATCTTCTAAAATCCCATAAGCTTCTGAAATCTCCTAAGATTTAAAATTGTAGAAAACGAAGGTTTTAGAATTTTCCAAAATTCCATAAAATTATTTTTAATTTTTACAATAGTTGAGAATTTTAGCATTCATTCACATTTCACCAAAAATTCAAATTTGGCGTTCGTTCATATTTCGCCAAGGATTCAAATTTGGCATTAAATCACATTTCGCCAAGAATTCAAATTTGGCATTAAATCACTTTTCGCCAAAAATCCAAATTTGGCGTTCGTTCATATTTCGCCAAGAATTCAAATTTGGCATTAAATCACTTTTCGCCAAAAATCCAAATTTGGCGTTCGTTCATATTTCGCCAAGAATTCAAATTTGGCATTGAATCACATTTCGCCAAGGATTCAAATTTGACATTCGTTCATATTTCGCCAAGGATTCAAATTTGGCATTTGCCCACATTTCGCCAAGAATTCAAATTTGGCATTCGTTCATGTTTCCCCAAAAACTCAAATTTGAAAATATTCACATTTTGCTAAAATTTCTTTCAAATTTGAAAGATTAAAATTTCGAAATTAACTAAAGTCAAAAGTTCCGGAACAATTTTGTAGATTTTAAATTTTAATAGTCTTTTAAAATAAACTTACATCCTCCAAGATTCTCTGTATCCGTTGGAAGTTCCCCAATCGGAATTCCTTTGGTAATTGTCCAAAAGTGTTTGTTTTTCTTCCAAAGTTAAGGCCCTACTTTCGAAAGCCATGTAGTAGTTGACCCCCAGGAAATCCGCCGATCCCCTGAGGTTATTAATTTCCATTTGAGTAAATTCCGGTAATCTCGATTTTTGTCTCATTTGATAAGTGATTGAATTATTTTTAATTGTTTCTTTCATAATTTGAGGATAATCTCCGATAAAAATCGGATGTGCAAACCAGCCAAAAGCAAACAAGAATGCCCGTCTTCCGGCATCGATATCGTTTTTATTTTCAGCATCTTTGGGATAATACCACGCTCCAGATAACGTTATCCCAATTGATCCGTTCTGAATTGATTGATATTTTCCTTTGTAAATATTCGCCGCTTTCATGTGGCACTTCAGAAGGTTATGAGCCGCCACGTACATAGCCCACTCGCAATGGTCGAAGAACTCCCCCGGGGCTTGGATAGTTCGTTTCCCACAAAACCCATAAGTCACAACAGACAGGGGTTCGTTTAGGGTTATCCATTTTTTGACCCTATTTCCGTATGTAGAAAACAAAAACTCTGCATAAACGGCAAATTTGTCCGCGATCGAAGAATCCAAAAATCCGCCCATGTCCTGGAGGTACTGCGGAAGGTCCCAATGGAACATGGTAACTAGGGGTTCTATTTTAGCATCTATGAGAGCGTTGATTAAATTATCATAATAATCAACTCCATCTTGGTTTACTGTAGCATTTGTGCCGTCTGGAAAGATCCTCGACCAAGAAATGGAAAACCTATATTGCTGAACCCCGAGTTCCCGGAGCATCTCGACGTCTCTTTCGTAGTTATGATAGGAATCACAAGCAACATCCCCGGTGTCGTTGTTTTTAATTTTGTTCCGCTTATGAGTGAAGACGTCCCAGATGGAAGGACCCTTGTTTCCAGCGTTGTATCCTCCCTCGATCTGGTACGATGACGTAGCGACTCCGAATTTGAAGTCGGGAGGAAACAGATACTCAATAGGATCCTAAAGAGAACTACAATCTGAATTCCGCTCATTTAACAACACTAAACTTACAGAGGCTCCATTTGTGACACAGTTGTCTCCGGAATTACAACAGCAGGTCCTCACCAGTCCATTGACCGTGCAGTCACTTTTCTGAAATCATTTTAACGTAAAAAACATATGGAAATACATTTTGGATATAAAATATAGAAATTAGTTACTCATATTTGAAAATTCATTTTTGACATAAAATAATACATGGAAATTGACTTCCAATATAAAATAATATATGGAAATTCATCTTCGATATAAAATAATATGTGAAAATTCATTTCCGATATAAAATAATATATGAAAATTCATTTCCGATATAAAATAATATATGAAAATTCATTTCCGATATAAAATAATACATGGAAATTCATCTTCGATATAAAATAATATATGAAAATTCATAAAAAACTTACAGTACAAATCGAGTTCTCATCACATCCCAGTACGTAGCTGATATCCTGGCCGTCATTTGAGTACTTCGTGAAGCAGTAATTCGCCTTATCACATGTCTGAATCGTCAAGGACACGATAGACATCTGATTTTCGAATTCGATGAAACTTCCGTTTTGGCATTGAAGACACAGCGTTAAGGATATTAATCCTAAGAAAAGGAAAATCCTGATCTCCATAGTCAAAAACAAGCCGATCGGGCCAAGTTGAGGATGTAGCTGGAAGAATTCATTAATCAAATCAACAGGTCGGGAAGGTCATCAATCCTCGTCAAGAAAAAAGAAGAACAAAATTAAAACAAAAGAATCAATCTGGAGTTATCCTGCATAACGATCGTAGAAAAACGAATTTTCCGTTCGAGAGTCCTTGAAGAAGTTTCATTGCTTTTTATTTTTAATTATCGATAAAATCACGTTATTTTTCACTGTTTTTATATATTAAAATATATTCAAAATTGTAGATAAATGTTTAAAGCTTCTAAAAATATAAAAATAACGAAAAAAATTAGATTTTGATCGAGATTTTTATGTTTAAAATTTTATTTTTAATTATCGATAAAATCACGTTATTTTTCGCTGTTTTTATATATTAAAATATATTCAAAATTGGAGATAAATGTTTAAACCTTCTAAAAATATAAAAATAACGAAAAAAATTAGGTTTTGATCGAGATTCCTATATTTAAAATTTTATTTTTAATTTATGTTTTGAAAAAATACAAACAGCCTTGAGCGATTTTCGAACAGAAAAATAATTTTTTTGTAACTAGTTGGAACGATAATCCAAAAGTTGACTTTTCGTTTTTAAATAAAACTTTTAATCGGGTTTGCCGTGTTTTTAGTTTGGAGTTTTCCGTTAGTTTGATCTAGGATAACTAGTCAAATAAACGTTTTTCTGCGATTTTCACAAATTCTAAAAATAAACAATGTAATAAAAATCGGACAGATTCTGATCAGATGCCGGACTAGGTAATAACTTTTTGAATTTTTCTACTTTGTTCGAGTACCGTAATTAACGTCTTCTTTCTTGTTGATAAAGAATATTTTTGACTTTTAATTTTCGATTTCGAAGTACAAATTCAAAAGTTGGAAATTTTCGATTAAAAAATCCAAAAATTAAGTTAAATTTAGCTTTCAATGCGATTGACTATCGTTGTCTGGACACTAATGTCATTTTTAAGATAGAAAACAGAAGTATTGTAATAATCTTTACTAAGAAAATAAGGATAAAATTATTATATTTCCCACATAATAGAACAATCTTACTTATGCTCTACAGCATTCCATGCTTCCTGATGTTCAGACTATTGCTTGTAGTCCTCTATTTCTAGTTTAGTTTTCTGTCTCAACATTATTGTTACTTGGATACTAATACTGTCGTTATTTAGATGCTAATAATACTGTTATTTAGATGCTAATAATACTGTCATTGAGATATTAATACTGTCGTTATTTGGATACTAATAATACTGTTATTTAGGTACTAATAATACTGTTATTTAAATGTTAATACTGTCGTTATTTGAATACCCATTACTATTAAGTAAGAAAAACTGAAATATTTGTGATAACTTATGCGAAATTCCAACCTGCAAAAATTTAAATTTAAAAAAGTTGATTTTTAACTTTTTAATTTTTTTAGAATTTATTGAAAGATTAGGAATTGTTTTAAATTATGAGGATGTGAAATTTCAGTTTTCGGTCTAAACTGGAAAATCCTAAAAATTCCCGTCGCGAATTTGATTTTTTACGAGAAATTTAAAATCCATAAATTATCTTAAATATAGTCAATACTGAAATGAACTTTTCAAAGATCACTAAAAATTTTTCGGCATCTGAAGATTGATATGAATAAAAGAATTTTTTGGGTCTTGGAATGGAATTTAATCTTACTGTAGAGAATTAATATAAAGATAAATCTAGAAATCTGAACATCTTAGAACTAATTCTATTTAATCTTACTGTATAAAAATTTTTCGACATCTGAAGGCTGATATCAATGAAGAGATTTTTCTGACTCTTGGAATGGAATTCAATCTTACTGTAAAGATAAATCTAGAAACCTGAACATCTTAGAACGAATTCTATTTAATCTTACTGTATAAAAATTTTTCGACATCTGAAGACTGAATTCCATTCCAAGACCCAAAAAATCTCTTCATTGATATCAATCTTACTGTAGAGAATTGATAAAAAGAAAAATTTAGAAATCTGAACATCTTAGAACTAATTCTATTTAATCTTACTGTAGGGGGCATTTAATATATCTATATAGAAAATTTAAAAATCCTAATGTCTTGAGACGACTTTCATTTGATCTTAATATTAAAAATTTCAATATCTAGGTACTGTAATAAATTCACAAATTTTTATATTTTTGAATAAATTTATCTAATCATATTTAAAAAAATTGATTTCTAAAAATAGTTACAAATTTAAAAACTTTTGTTTTTGAACGAATTTAATTTGATTTTATGACAGAAAATTTAGTATCTAGACTTTGTGGTGAATCCGGGAATCTTTCCATCCAGGATCCATTGAGCGAACTCCTTTGCTGAGCGTTTTTCGGTTCTGTTCCGTTGGGGATCAGCGAAGTCCACTCTGTGGATCCCGAACTTGGTAGTGTAGCCATCTAGCCACTCAAAGTTGTCCATCAAGGACCAGACAGTATATCCGACAACGTTAACTTTGTCGATTATTTTCGCTTGAGAAATGGCCATCAGATGACCTCTAAGATAGTGGATTCGAGTCATGTCCTCCAGATCTTCTCCATAGTTGTCCATGCATCCGTTCTCCGTGATTACTATCGGGATATCTCCATATTTTTCTTTAATGTGTTTCAGAAGAGCTCGAAGTCCGGATGGAGTGTAAAAAATCCACGGATTAGAAGCATTCATTCTGAAATTTTCATAGAATCGTAAAATTCATTGATAAAGAAAAAAAAGTACAGTAGAACTTGGATATAAGATACCACTGGTATAATATATTCCACTTTATAGCATACGGTGTGAGTTTGGTTAGTCTGTCTTCAAATTGATTCCCGTTATAATATATCCTTTCTTATAACATATGTTTTGTCCGATCCCAGGGGGTATCTTATATCAAGTTCTACTGTATTTCAAGTTTAGAGATTTCGAAATACAGTAGAACTTGAATACAAGATATCCCCGCTATAATATGTCCTTTCTTATAACATATGCTTTGCCCGGTCCCAAGGAGGTATTTCACATCCAAGTTCTACTGTATTTTAAGTTTAGAAATTTCGAAATACAGTAGAACTTGGATACAAGATATCCCTGTTATAATATATCCTTTTTTATAACATACGCTTTGCCCAGTTCCAAGGGGTATTTTATATCAAGTTCTACTGTAGTAGTAGTTTCCCTATACAGTAACCATAAAAGAAAAAATTTAAAACCATGTTGGTTATTTACTAGAGGAAGATTCCAGTTTCCAGGACTGATGCTGGAGGATCTCAATCAGATACAACTTTTTCCAAAATATCTATCCTAATCCGAATTTTAAAAAATTTTTATTTTTTAAATCTATTTAAAAAAAACTTACTGTCTCCAAGAATCCAAATTCCAGCCAGTTGTTCCAGAATCGTAGTCTTCTTGAGTGAAGTTCCATCTGTTTTTTTCCAAAGTTTCTTGGATGTCTGTGGTGATTTGGGACACGTAGTAATTGACTCCGAAAAATTGAGCGGATTTCTTGAGGCTATTTATTTCATTTTGAGAAAATTTCGGCAATCTCGAAATACTTCTGTTTTCATAAATCGAAAGTTGATCAATTCTGTTTTTTACAGTATCAGGCCAATCTCCTGATCCATATATCGGCTCTGCAAAAATACCCCAACTGAAATCAAAAGCTCTAAGAGAAGCTTCTTTATCCTTGGGATCGTCCGGGTTTTTCGGGAAAGACCAAGGTCCATTCAAGGCGATCCCCAGCTCTCCACCGCCTTGGGCAGTTCCACCGTATTTTTGGTATCTCTTAGCAGCTTCCGCATGTCCAAGAAGCATATTCCGAGCAGCCAAGTAAAGAGACCAAGAACAATGAGGTTTAAAATCTCCTTCCGCATCAGCGTGAGTGTCTCCTGAAGTCAATTAACAATAATTTTTATTTTTTTTATTAAAACTAAAATTTTTGAGAAATTTATACAAGAACATAGAATTTTCGAGAATATCATATGAGATTCTGTAACATTAGAAAATTATGCAGAAATTTTTAAAATTATGAAATTCTGTAACTTTAAAAAATTATGCAGAAATTTTTAAAATTATGAAATTTTGTAACTTTAGAAAATTATGCAGAAACTTCTAGAATTTTCTAACATTTTATGAGATTCTGTAATCTTGAAAAATTCAGTGAAACTTTCTAGGATTTTCAAAGATCTAAGAAAGTTTAGAATCTTTTAGAATCCTATATAAGCTTTTGAAATCTTCAAGGATCTTACAGGAGATTTTAGAATCTTCCAGAATTCAATTTCAAAAATTTTTAAGGACTTTATAGAAGCTTCCAGAATCTTCAAGGATCTAAGAAAGTTTAGAGTCTTCCAAAATTACACATAAACTTCTAGAACCTTCCAGAATTCAATTTCAAAAATTTTTAAGGACTTTATAGAAGCTTCCAGAATCTTCAAAAATCTTACAGGAGATTTTAGAATTTTCCAAAATCTCATATAAACTCCTAAAATCCCCCAAAATTTAGTATCAACTTCTGAAGGTTTTTAGGATTTTATTTAAATTTCCAGAATCTTCGAAGAGCAATGGGAAATTCTGAAACTGAAAAATCCATAAAAACCTAGAATTCTGCGAAAATTTTTGAAATTAACTAATAATTTCAGTTTTTTAAAAGTTCCAAAAATTCGTGTTGAGACAATTTCGTAATAAATTCCATTTTTGATTTTTAAAATAATTCAAATCACAAACTGACCACAATACTCAAACTCCATAATACTGGAGGGTTCGTTGATAGGAATCCACTTTTTCACTCTGTCTCCGAATGTTAGGAAGAGAAAATCGCAGTAATCCCCAAAAGCCTTAACAATGTCGTTGTTTAGCCACCCTCCAGCGTCCATTAATCCTTGTGGAAGATCCCAATGATACATTGTCACCTGGAAGTTTAAGCATAGTCTATTTTGGCGAAATGAGAATGAACAGTTTTACAAAACTAGATTTCGAAAATTTAAACCTTACTGTTTGGCGTTCTGTTCTCTATGCCAATGGTGTTACTTTTATTTGAATATAGCCTACTTTGACGAAATGAGAATGAACATTTTTATAAAAGTAGATTTCGAAAATTTGAATCTTACTGTTTGGCGTTCTGTTCTCTATGCCAATGATGTTGTTTTTATTTCAATATAGCCTACTTTGACGAAGTGAGAATGAACAGTTTTATAAAAGTAGATTTCGAAAATTTGAACCTTACTGTTTGGCGTTCTGTTCTCTATGCCAATGGTGTTACTTTTATTTCAATATAGCCTACTTTGGCGAAATGAGAATGAACATTTTTACAAAAGTAGATTTCGAAAATTTGAACCTTACTGTTTGGCGTTCTGTTCTCTATGCCAATGGTGTTTTTTTTATAAATTTCCATGGCCTATTTTGGTAAAAATGGACATTGATTCATTTTTTGCAAAAATAGATTTACTTTTAAATTTATTTTCTAAAAAACTTGATGAAACTTACTACGGGTTCGATTCCGGCAGTAGTTAAAGCATTAATTAAGTTGTTATAATAATCGATTCCTTTTTGATTTTTTGTAGCCAAAGTTCCATCGGTGAAAATCCTTGTCCAAGAAATAGAAAATCGATAAGATTTGACTCCAATGTTCTGCAGAAGAGCTATATCCTTCTGCCAAAATTCGTAACTTTTACAAGCATCGTCTCCAGTGTCGTTATTTTTGATGACGTTTGGTCTGCGGGAGTAGATGTCCCAGATGGAGGCTCCTCTTCCGTCCTCGAAAGCCCCTCCTTCGATCTGGTAAGCAGCCGTCGCGGAGGCCATCGTGATCCCCGACAGATCGTACACCACTGGATCCTAAAAATATCCTTTTCAAAATCCATATATCAACTTGAAAAATTTGCCCAAAACCACTTTTTTATTAATCAAATTATATCTATTTACATAGTTTTCCAAACATATAGGACATTATAATCCTAACAACACTTACATTTTAGTGTGTATATGGAAAAATTTAGGGAAAACGCAGTCGAAAATAATTTTCGTATAAAATTAAACGAGAGTCGAAACAAACCAAATAAATTCACTCGCACTGGTTTGTGTCTATGAAAAGGAATGATTGGCTCAATTCCTGTTTAAAATAGGAATGCATGGTTTTTAGAACTAATTCCCAGAAGTGACTCGCACTGGTTTTTAACATGCGAAGGAGATGACTGGTCTAACTTGCGCTCAATGTAGGAATGAATAGTTTATTCGGAACAGATTGCCAAAACTCTCACGCATAAAAATATTTCGAAAACCTTTTTTTCTAATTTGTTTGATTTTTGAAGTTTATATACGGTAGATAGATTCTGAAGTCTTAGTATGTTACGATGTCGGCCAGATTTTGGAGGAGGTTCGCTTACTGAACTTCTTT
Organism: Halicephalobus mephisto; assembly: GCA_009193035.1. NCBI lineage: Eukaryota > Metazoa > Nematoda > Chromadorea > Rhabditida > Panagrolaimidae > Halicephalobus > Halicephalobus mephisto. The sequence goes on along the minus strand of SWDT01000030.1, from coordinate 155,334 downwards.
ATCCCAAGCAATATATCAAACTTTCGGAAAAACAAAAATTACAACAACCGAGATGTTGGTTTTTCGAAATCCTCAAGCTTCGAATAGAATTAATTTGGTTCGAATCCAGATTGATTCGAAATCGACAGCTTTGAATAATGACACAAGTGCTGCAAATCGCTTATAACTGAACGTAATCGAACCTACTCGATTGCATTCAGGTACAAGGAATCATGCATCTGTGGTCAAAATCAAGTCTGCAGTTTGCGTGCAACATTAGGGCAAGTCGGTAGATTTTTGTATTTACATTTGTAAAGATTTCGAAATCAAAGCTAAATCCGCAGCTTGCCCGCAATATCCCGACGGGTAAGTCGACATCAGTCACAGATGGTGCACAATCACCTGTAGTTTTTAAGAACTTGAAGAAAGTCGCGCCAGGACTGCTTTGCAGAAAAGTTCATATATGATTTTTACAATATACGATTAATTAAGAAATTATAAAATTACGAAACAAGATAGTACACAACTAAAAATATTATGCGCTCCCGTAGACGCTGCACAATCACGTGAGTAATTCAGTTGCAGAAAAAAATCAGAAGCAACACGCGCTCCCTACCGTACCCTTCAGGGACTTTCGCGGTAGGACCCAGTTCACGTCCTGCTTCGTGTTGGGAAGTAATTTCGAAACTCACCGAGGCGTGTGGGTCGACGCAGTTGTCTTCGTTGTTGCAGCAGCAGATTCTGGTACTCGATCCTACGTTATCCTGACATCCAGAATTCAGACAGTAAGTTCCATTAGAATCGCATCCTAGTTTATACACAATGTACCATCCGTCGTTCATGTAGCTCGTGAAGCAGAATCCAGAACACTCCACCGGATCTGCAGAAGTGAAATCCATCTGGTTGTCGATGTCTGAGAAAGTTCCGACGTTACATTTGAGTCCAGAAGTCCACTGGAGCAGGAAGCAAAAAACAAAGAAAATTTTCAATCCCATTTCTGAAACAAAATCGGGACCTCGATAACTGAGAAAATCTTTGATGTCTTATTGATGAAAGTTAAAATCAGAAAATAATTCCTCAATTAAGAAGATCATGGCAAGTTTCTGAAACTGATAACGGAGATGGTTAATGAATATCACTGATTATTTTCCCTTGTATTTTCGGTTTCTGTAGACTTTGGTTTCTGATTTTATATCAATTTTAGGTAAACATAATTAATGGTTAATTTTAGAATTTTTAGAATTTTATTGTTTTCATATATCAATTTTAGGTATAGAGAGCCACTGATTAGGTTCCTTCATTTTTAGGTTTCTATACTCAATTTTTAGTTTTCATATGAATTTTAGGTAAACATAATTAATGGTTAATTTTAGAATTTTTCTGTATCTTACTTTGTTTTCATATATTAATTTTAGGTATAGGGAGTCACTGATTAGTTTCCTTCATTTTTAGGTTTCTATACTCAATTTTTAGTTTTCATATATTACTTTTAGGTAAACATAATAATTCATTCTAGAATTTTTTGAATTTTATTCTGTTTTCATATATTACTTTTAGGTAAAAACAATTAGTGATGATTTTTATATTTATTTAGCTTCTTCTAGACTCAATTTTTAGTTTTCATATATCACTTTTAGGTAAAAACTGTCGGTTACTTGCTCTAACCTTTATTTTTAATTTTGATATCAATTTTACTAAAAAACATTAGCGATTAATTTTATTCATGTTTGAATTTCTCTGGACTTGTTCCCATATATCGTTGTCTTAGACACACGGAAATTCCACATTTGCCGTAGGGAACTGAGCATTGGGGAGTTTGAACTCCAGGTTGTTTCCGGAAAGAGGGATATTTCCGAAAACTTCATTCCATTGATCCTGGATTCTGTTGAAAAATTTAAAGTATCTTCCGGTGTTGTACATGTATTTCCTCGTTAAATCCAAGATTCCTCCGTTCATGGCCAAAACGGAGGTTATTTTTGAATCCCAAGTTTGAACAGGAGATATCATAGATCCGTCGATCCATATAGCTTCTGTAGATCCTTGTGGGCCCTGCATTCTGGAGGCGTTTATCGTGTTAGCATACCATGCAAGACCGTAATTCCTGGTTTCTGGATGCAAAAGCATCGGAAAACTACCGTATGGCGTGAAGAGATTTCTCGTTGCCACAGGCTGAGAGGCGATTTCCTGGATTCCACATCCACTTACGTAATCCAAATGATGAGTTTGTTCAAAATTAATTTTTTTCGAAACATTAGTTACTGAAGCGAACATCCCTGGAAAGTCGTTCTGCCAGGAGTACTGTGCCCGGGCCCGTTCTCCGTTGAGATAAACTTCGTTCGCGATGTCGATGTCGAAGTACGGTAACTCCATGAATTTCCATTGTTCATGGCTCGAGAACCAATATCCCTGTTCTACCGTAATATTCGTACCCCCAGTAGTCGTGAATTGGACAGATTTGGCTTCTTTTAACTTTGTTTCCCAAATGGCATCAGATACAGTACTCCCGCCTACAGTACTCCAATCAGCATAGAGGTCCAAAAAGATGAAAAAAAGTTCGCCTTCATACGGATCGTCCAGCATACAACCAGTAGAAGTATTGTAATCTTGGTCAAACGGCATACGGTAGATGTCCGGGATTCCGGAGACACAGGCGATTCCGGGGATTTCCTTGTTCAAAAAAATACGAAGTCCGGTAGAAGCCAAGTAGTTCACGTACTTCTGGTATCTGGCGGATAAATCCGTATATCCCGCGTTACTCAAAGCCTGGACAGCCGCTATCATTCCCCAGATCTGCAAAGTACAGTATTTTAAAAATTAAAAATTATTTTGAAACAAATTTTTCGAAAATTTTCAAAATTAAAAGTTTCAGATGTTAATTTTGAATTTTTAATAGGTTTTAGTTTTTATGAAATTTTTGAAAATTCATAAAATTTAGAAAATATTTACAAACTTTTGTCAAATTTCAAAAGGATTTAGAATCTTTCACTATATCCTAAAAATTTAGAATCTTCCAACAAATTCCAAAAAAATTCAAAAATTTATGAAATTTTGGAAAATTCTAAAAAATTTTAATTTTTAAAATTTTTACAAAATTTCGATTTTTTAAATTTTTACAAAACTTCAATTTTTTTAATTTTTATGAAATTTCGATTTTTTTAATTTTTACAAAATTTTGATTTTTTTAATTTTTACAAAATTTTAATCAAAATTGAATTAATTAAAAAATTACCATTTCTCCGTTGTCTAATCCAGGGACGGCGGAGTTCCAGTTGCTCAGTAGGGCCATTCCGTCTTCGTCGTCGACGTGGTACCAAGGCAGATATCCTCCGAATCCGGGATAAGTGTTGTTCCATTTTTCGTAAGCATTAATTTTTTTGGTTAATTGATCGATGACGTAGGATTGGACGCTTCCTGGCCAGATTCCTTCCATTCCTGTTTCGAAAAATCTGATGGCGTACTTGTTGGAGGTATTCAGGGCCAAAGACAGAAGTCCCAAATGGACGGATTCCTTCGAAGCCGCGGAGAAGTCATGGAGACCCCCGTCCGGAAGACCCGTGGAGTAGTTCAAAGACGTTCCTAAAAATTTTTCGATTAATTCAATAGGGTCAAAGTTTGTAAAGAAATCTGCATCAAAATCAAATCAGAAATTTGCGTGCAAAGTGTAAATTTTTATTTTCATTCATACGAGGCAGATTGCCCAAATGTTGCGCGCAAAGTGCAAATTTCGATTTTCATTCATATTCATCAAGCTGCCCTAATTTTGCACGCATATTGCAAACTTTTACTTTCACTTATATCCATCAAGCTGCCCTAATGTTGCACGCAAAGTGCAAAATTCGATCTTCATTTTTACCTTCTAAGCTGCCCAAATGTTGCGTGCAAAGTGCAAACTTTGATTTCGAAAGTTCCAACATTTACATACAATATACTTATCCAACTTCCCCTAATATTTCTTGCAAGGTGCAAGTCTCGATTTTTATTTATACCCGCCCTAATGTTGCACGCAAAGTGCAATTCTTAGTTTTCATTCATATTAGACAGATTATCCTAACTTTGCACGCATATTGCGAACTTTTATTTTCACTTATATCTATCAAGGTGCCCTAATGTTGCGCGCAAAGTGCAAATCTCGATTTTCATTCATATCCATCAAGCTGCCCTAATGTTGCACACATATTGCAAACTTTTATTTTCACTTATATCTATCAAGCTGCCCAAATGTTGCGCGCAAAGTGCAATTCTTAGTTTTCATTCATATTAGACAGATTACCCTAATGTTGCGCGCATATTGCAAACTTTTATTTTCACTTATATCTATCAAGCTGCCCAAATGTTGCGCGCAATGTGCAAATTTCGATTTTGATGTCGAAATCTTTATAAACCTGATTAAAGTTAATTTTATTTTTACCGTCATAGGTCAAGCCGTGTTTGTAATTGAGACCAATCTTATCCGTGGCAAAGCGGCCTTCCCAAGTCATGACATCCATCAAAAAATTATCCCTTACAGTAGGATCGTTGACAATTCCATCAATAGTGTATTTTTTAACATAATTAAAATCACAATTTTGAGAAAATCCAAATTTAAAAAAAATGCCAAAAACAAAAATCAAAAATTTTATCATTTTTTGGAAGAATCAGACCACGATTTTTCGAGGATTAACAGATTGATAAGCTGGTACTTTTATCAACCGGCTTTTCTTTGATTCAACGTGTCAAATATTGCCGAATTTTATAGCTTTTTTGATGAATTTGTACTTTGGTTTTAGATCAGTTGAAAAATTTTTCTGAACAAAAAATAAAAATTTAAAAAAAATAAATATTCCCAAAAATTTAAAAAAAATTAAATATCCCCCAAAAATTAAAAAAAATAAATATCCCCAAAAAATTAAAAAAAAATTAAATACCCCCCAAAAATTTTTAAAAAAATAAATATCCCGAAAAATTTTTAAAAAATTAAATACCCCCCAAAAATTAAAAAAAAATAAATATCCCCAAAATTAAAAAAAAAATATTCCAAAAAATTAAAAAAAAAAATTTCTTTTAAAAAATTCTAAAAAAATATCTCCAAAATTAAAGAAATTATTTCTTTTAAAAAATTAAAAAAATATTTTTAAAAATTTAAAATTTTTTTCGGAATTTTAAAATACGTTTTTTTCGAGCTAGAAAATAATTTTTTAAATAAATTTTAAAATATTTTTTTTCAGAAATTGAAAAATGAAAATTTTGATTTTTTCAATTTTTTTGCCTGTGGCATTTGGGATCACTTGCTACCGTGGAATTGACCTCCAACTTCCGGGAGCTAATTTCAACCATTCTATGACGTCACTTGGTTGTCGAAACGCTGACTATTGCCTGAGGTCATTCGGGATCATCAACGGTCAAAATGGAAGTTTTTCAAGTTGCGTCACAAAAAACAACTTCAAAGACACTTGCAAGGTTAATTTTTATTTTTAAAAATTTTATTTTATTTTAAAAATTATTTTAAAAAATTACTTTTATTTTAAAAATTATTTTAAAAAATTACTTTTATTTTTAAAAATTCTATTTTATTTCGAAAATTATTTTAAAAAATTTATTTTTATTTTAAAAAATTATATTTATTTTGAAAATTATTTTAAAAAATTACTTTTATTTTAAAAATTCTATTTTATTTCAGAAATTATTTTGAAAACAATTAATTTTTACTTATAAAATTTTATTTTATTTCGAAAAATTACTTTTATTTTAAAAATTATTTTTAAAAAATTTATTTTATTTCGAAAAATCACTTTTATTTTGAAAATTATTTTTAAAAAATTACTTTTATTTTAAAAATTATTTTAAAAAATTACTTTTATTTTTAGAATCATCCTGATTGTACTTCGACAACTTATGGATCCGGGAATCAAGCTTCAAATTACACGACTTGTTGCTGTAATACCGATCTATGTAACAGTGTAGATTTCACAGGTGTCCGAAGTTCTACAGTTGTCCCTAACAGCTCCGAAATTAAAACTTTTCCTTTCTTTCTCGTACTTTTTGTCTTTTTTGTTCTTTTACAGTAAAACTAGTTATTTTTAAATCCAAAAATAAGAACTTTTAATTCTAGTTAAATCCGAATTTAGAGTTTCTAAAATAAAGATTCAAAGTTTCAAACCTGTTACTGTAACATTAACTCTTGCAGCAGTGCAGACCCCACAGGTCTTACAGAAGGTCCTGCAGGTCCGATAACAAGCCCCAGAAGTCTTACACTTCGTGCAAAAATGTTTAGAAGTTCTAGAAAAAACCATATAGGTCCTACAAAAGGCTATGGAGGTCTCACAGGTCCTGTAAAAAACTATAAAGGTCCTGCAAAAAGCTCTACAAGTCCTATAAAAAGTACCATAAGTCTTCTAGGCCCCACAAAAGACCATGGAAATCATACAGACCTTAAAAGCACTCCGGAGGTCTTAGAGAAGACCTTACAGGTCCCACAAATAATCATAAAGGTCCTACAAAAAAGCCTAAATTCCTACAGAAGTTCATCAGCCTTCCAGATCCTGCGAAAATCCCCCTAAAGGTTCTTCAGATTTCTCTATTAATGAATTCTAACATTTCGAAAATTCAAACTTTTTTCTCAACAATAAAAATAATACTTCTTTAATCCAAAAACAAAAATATCTTAATTGATCCCAATTAAATTTGGATTCAAGGATTCTGGAACCGCTTCAACGTGTAAAAGACTTTCTCTGGCACAGGCAATTCCGGCATTTATGGAATCCTCAAACGATCTACCGTATAACTTAGCTGCTAAGAATCCAGAATTAAAACTAAAAATTAAATTTTATGTTTAAAAAAAAACTAAACTTACGAATCTCCCGCTCCAGAAACACTTACGACTTCTTCGGACTTCGGATTCACAGGAGAAGGTAGTACTTTGTGCTTAACCCCTGAGGCAGTTTTCTCAAAAGCCAAAATTCCCACAGGCCCCAGCGTCACGAAAAATTGAGCATCTTCTGAATTCATTTTCAACAAAAATTCTTCTACCAACTCCATCATTGGGGATTTCAGTAAAAGATTAAGATCAAGTTCCAGAAGTTTGGAATCGTAGTTGAAAGCCTTGATGTACTCCATCATCTCGTTAAAATTCGGTGAAATCACATTTATTTTCTTATAATTTTCGTTGTAAAGAATCTTCGTCGCTTTCGCAATGTCCGTTGGATCAAACCAAACTAAAAATTCATATATAAAATTATTAAAAATCTTCCTAAAAACATAAAATTAACAAAAAAATTTCAAAAACATATATAAAATTAACAAAAATTGTCCTAAAAACATAAAATTAACAAAAATTTTCCTAAATCATATATATGTAAAATTAATAAAAACTTCTTTTTAAAGATATTTCATATATCAAAAATAACCTACTTTTGACTCTGTGTTGATTCGCCAGACTAATTACGGTATCCATTGCTTCTACGGTTAGATTTCCATCAATAACGATAAAATCCTTGTTTTCAAATAAATTTTCTTTTTGCTTGATGTACTCCGGAGTGATGTTGGCCACGATGTCTTCAATGGCACTGAATCCATGAACTACAGTACCCTTCACATTGACACTCAAATAAGTCGCTGTAGGAACTGATTTGACTATTTTCGCATGGCTTAGATCCTAAAATCATCGTCAAAATTAAAAATAAAGATTTTTATAAAATTTTCTCAAAAAAAATTTATAAAATTATCATAAAAATTTTTAAAAAAGTTAATTTTAGTACGAATTACAAAATTTGCCATTTCTCCATTCTCGTTTAATTTACACAAAAATAAAGAAATTTTAAAAAATTACAAGAGCTTAAAGATGAATTTTTAGGGATTTAAGTAAGCAGAAAAGTACGAGTTGATTTTGGTACAAATTGCCAAGCTTGCGCGGGAATTCAAAAATTCAAAATAATTATCTTTTTATTTTTAAAAACTATAAAAAATTTTAGAAATAAATTTTACAAAATTTAGGTAAACAGAAAAAACGAAAAAAATAAAAATTGGTTTCGACACGAATTGTCTGATTTATTTTTTTTTTTGTTTTCAAGCAAGAATTCTGAAATTTCAAAAAATTATATATCATTTTTTAAAATTAAAATTTTTTTTATAATAAATAATTTTAATTTTTTATAAAAACTTACATAATTTTTAGCATTTCTGAATAAAAATTGACTAATTTCATCATCACCAACAGCAGTCAAAAAAGTTGATTCACATCCTAATTTTCCCAAAGCTTCGGCGTGATTTCTCCCAACACCACCACATCTCTGGATTATTTTTCCTTTATAAGATCCACCATCATCCTGAAAAAAAATTTACATTATTTTCAATATTAAAAACTGTAAAATGGTCAACATTAAAATTAAATTTAATTGTTGAAAAAAATTACTCAATTTGCGCACATATTGCAAGCACACTGCAGTTTTAATTTTAATTTTAAAATTTCTATAAATATAGAAAATATAAATATCAACTAAATTGCAGATTTAATTTTAATTTTAAAACTTTTATAAATATAAATATCAACTAAACTATTTGAATATTGCAAGCATACTGCAGTTTTAATTTTAATTTTAAAATTTCTATAAATGTAAAAAATATAAATATCAACTAAACTACATATTTAATTTTAATTTTAAAATTTCTATAAATGTAAACTAAACTACTTGAATGTTGCAAGCACACTGCAAATTTTATCATTACTTTAATGTCGACAGTTTTATATACCTCGGCACAAAATGTTCTTTTTCGAAATAAACAAATCATTTTTGTTCTTTTGCCGCGCATTCATCCGATCGTTGGAACTAAAACATGCAGTCTGGACTGCGTGCTTTGTTGCGCACTCGATAAGCCTTTTTTTCAAAATATAATATAACCAAAATTTTATTGAAACTTCTGAAATTTTTAAAACTTGAATATAAACTTCCAATTTTCTAAATTTAAATATAAAATTTCAAATTTTCTAAATTTAAATATAAAATTTCCAATTTTTTAAATTTAAATATAAAATTTCAAATTTTTTAAATTTAAATATAAAACTTCAAAATTTTCTAAATTTAAATATAAAACTTCAAAATTTTTAAAATTTAAATATAAAATTCCAATTTTCTAAATTTAAATATAAAATTTCAAATTTTCTAAATTTAAATAAAAAGTCAAAGATTTCTGTTTTCAAAAAATCCAGGAAATTCGTGTTCAAACTTTTTAAAAATATTTACTTTTAAAATACTACGACTAGAATTTTCCGGAATCTAGCAGAAGTTTTTAAAACTAACGGAAAAATTTTAAAATTTCTGTTTTTAAAAAATTCGTGTCGGGACAATTTCGTAAAAGTTAATTCTTAATTTTTAAAATCATATTAAAATTTCAAAATTAATATAAAAATTTCAAAATTTCATGTCGAGACAATTTTGCAAAAATATTTACTTCCGCTTTTTTACAGTATAATTTCTCGAAACATGTTTTTTGAATTTTGATCTTTTATGACGAAAAATGTTCATTTTCGATCAAAGAATTTGAACAATTTTTAATTTTCCAGTTAAAAATCGGCTTATTTTCGAATAAAATTATTTTTAAAATTTAAAATTTAAAACTGAAAGTTTATTTTTTAAATAAAATTAATTTTAAAATTTCAATTTTAAAACTGAAAATTTATTTTTTTAATAAAATTAATTTTAAAATTTAAAATTTGTTTTTTTTTATTAAAATTATTTTTAAATTTAAAATTTAAAACTGAAAATTTGTTTTTTTAATAAAATTATTTTTAAAATTTGAAACTAAAAATTTGACATTTTATTTTTGAATCTTTGCAAATAACTTGAAAAATTTATTGTTTGCAAAGATTAAACCTACGTATTTCACAAAATTCAAAAGTAACTTTTTTATTTTTGTGATGATTCAAAACTTCTAGAAAAACCCGAGGTATACTGTGTAAATAAAAAAAGTATTGTAAAAAGTAAAAAATAGTATTGTTATGAAATTGTTTTGACATAAGATTTTTAAATTTTTCCGAAATCTTCAGTTTTTAGAATTTTTTCGAAATTTTAGAATAAGTTTAAATTTTTTTAAATTCTAAAAATTTCAATAAAATTCCAAAACTTTCGAAATTCTATAATAATTCCTAAAATCTTAAGATTCTCCAAAATCTGAATTTCCTAAATCCTTCAAAATTTCGGAATTTTTAAAATTTTCCAAAATTCAGAACTTTTTAAATTTTCCAAAATCTGAATTTTCTAAATCCTTCAAAATTTCAGAATTTTCTAAATTCTCTAAATTTCATAAAAATTAAAAAAGGCTTCAGAATCTTCTATAAAATTCTACGAAAATCTTAAACTTTTTTAAAAATTCTTCAAAATTTCAGAATTTTTAAAATTATTCAAATTTCTAAATTCTTCAAAATTTCAAAATTTTTTAAAACTATTCAGAATTTCAGAACTTTTTTAAATTCAAAATTTTTTAAAATTCTTCAAAATTCAGAATTTTTTTAAATTCAGAATTTTCTAAATTCTTCAAATTTCATAAGCTTTTAAAGAATGCTAGTTTCACAAAAACCGCAAAATTCCATTTGTCCGTTTCGTGATGGTCCAAAACCTCTAGCAAAATTCTCGACGAATTTCGCGCAAACAAAAAAAATTTCGTTACATTTTTATTTTTCAGACTCTAATGTGACCACAATGCGTCCTGTACCTTGGTATCGAGCTTGGATTTACACAATAAATTTACTATTAATATTATTTCAATTAATATTTCTTATTTTATCATATTTTTTACTTTTACAACCAAGATTCGAATTTATTCCTTTAAAAATTTCTGATATTTCTGTTATTATTATTTTTTTTGGAATTGGTATTCAATTTTTTACATCTTTTTGTGGAATAATTGGCGTATTTTTTTCAATAAGAACTATTTTAAAAATTTATTGGATTTTTATGATACCTTTGATTTTTTTCGACATTTTCGGTGCTGTCGGTTGGTCTATTAAATTTCATTATATTCATCAAAATTACACTTATTATTTAAAAACTATTATAAATCAAAAAATATCATTTGAAAAAAATTTCGATAATTTTTGTTTCGAATGGAAATCAATTCACGATTCTCTTAAATGTTGTCCTACATGGAAAATTCGAAAATTTTGTGATCAATTTTGGACTGAATGTCATTCACCTTCTCCCCCCAGTTGCTCAGCTCCACTTCTGAAATGGATGCATTCAGAAATCGATCCTTTGGTGGCCATACTGTACTTCCTCCTGACACCATTGAAACTAACAGTGGTGATCATCCTCAGGTAAGTGTTATTTAATTCCAAAAATCACATTAATATAAAAAATTTCAAAATTCCAAAAATCATAAATTTTAAAAAATTTCAAACTTTAGAAAATCCCAAAAATTTCAGAATTTATCAGATTTTAGAAATTTGCATTGGATTCTAAAAAGTTCCAAAATTCTCTGTCAAATTTCAGAAAGCTTTAAATTCTAAAATTTCCTATGAAATTTAAAATTCTAAAATATTCCAGAATTTTCTGAAATTTTAAGTTTTAAATTCAAAATTCTTAAAAATTCTAGAATTTTCTATAAATTTTTAAAACCTTTCAAAATTCCAGAATTTTCTGAAATTTTAAGTTTTAAATTATTTAAAATTCTAGAATTTCCTATAAATTTTTTTAATCCTTCGAAATTTTCTATTAAATCCTGGATAATTCTAAAAATTTATAAAATTCTATCATATTCCAAAATTTTCTAAAGATGTTTAATCTTCTACCGGATTTTGAAACATTTTAAAGATTTTTACGGAATTCTTGTATTAAAAATATTTACATTATCTAGTCAAAACTGGCTTAGATCCTGGAATATCCTTCAAAATCGATCAAGATCTTTTTCATCGAAAAAAATTCTTAAATTACGCCAATTTTTTTTTGGTTCTAGCGAAATAAAAAAAAACACTTCAGACAGGATATCCATTGAGATTCAAGTACTTCAGACATTCATTAAAATTTCAAAGATCATTTTAAATAAACTATCAAAATTTAATTTTTAAAATTTTGAAATAATTTTCATTTCAAACATTTTCCAAAAAAAACTTATTTTAAATAAAATACTAAATTTAAAAATTACTTTAACTAAAATACTAAATTTAAAGTTATTTTTCGAAAAAAATTTTAAATAAAATATTAAATTTAAAAATTATTTTAAAAAATCAAATTTAATATTTTTTTATTTTTTTGAAAAATAATTTCAAAATTGATTTCAGACAAGATATTGCTGAACTTTTTGCTGAGATATTTTACCAAGGAAATCCAAATCTCATCACGAGACAATGGGCAAGCAGAGAAAGCGATGACGAACAGGAGATCGTCACTATGTCTTCATCTAGTCAGAATTCCAGAGACGAAGAAAGTGTTCAATCTTCTTTAATCCAGAAAAAGTATCTCAAAAATGAAAAATTCTATCTTCAATTTGATCAAAAATCTAGAACTCCTGTGGAAAAATAATTTTTAAAATTAGTTAAATTTACTGTATTTTGTACAAATTTGATGAAAATATTTCAAATTGAAAACTCAGTGTCTTATTAATTTGTGTAAAATAAAAATTTTAAAAATTATAAAAAAAGCAAAAGATTTTCTAAAAATTAATAAAATAAAAATTTAGGAAATTTAAAAATCAATGAAATAAAAATCTTTAAAAAAATTTAAAAATCCCTAAAAATTGAAATTTTTAAATTTGCAGAAAATTAAATTTTTAAAATAAACTTACTTTTACATTTTCGTTCGTGATGACTTCTAAATCCACAATGGCAGCACCGACAGAGAGGACCTTCGGTTTTGGTTTGGATACTGTAGGAGTAGGAATACTGGCAGTAAATACTGATTTTCTAGATTTCGCTTCAGAATATAACTTGGCAAGATTTGCGGCGATCTGAGCGTTATTTTTCAACAAAGCAATATCTAAAAAATAAAACTATTTTAAAAATAAAACTATTTTAAAAGCAAAATTACTTTAAAAATAAAACTATTTTAAAAATTAAATTGCTTTAAAAATAAAACTATTTTAAAAATAAAATTATTTTAAAAATAAAACTATTTTAAAAGCAAAATTACTTTAAAAATAAAATTATTTTAAAAATAAAACTATTTTAAAAATAAAACTATTTTAAAAATTATTTTAAATTTTTTAGAAATTTTTAAAAATTCAAAAATCTGTTTATTAAATTTTGGAAATTTTAAGAATATTTTTTTTAAGTAAATTCAAATTTAAAAAACTTACTAATTTCCATGGATTTTCCAGAAGATAATTCATTTATCCGGGCCAAAATAAACGGAGTCACATCTTTACTCGCTATTCCTTTTTCCCTAAATTTTTATTTTTATTTCAAAAGTGAAAAAAAATTAAATTTTTATTATTTCAAAAATTAAAAAATTAAAATTTTTATTTCTATTTCAAAAGTGAAAAATAAAAATTTTTATTTAAAAAAATGAAAAAAATTAAAATTTTTATTTTTATTTTAAAAATTAAAAAATTAAAATTTTTACCTGCATTCTTCGACGGCTTTTTGAATAATTTTTTCGATTTTTTCACCTTCATCACTCGGTGGCGGACAAGCAATCAAAGTCCCGATATTCAGTCCAATTTCGTCTTGTTTCACTAAATTCACAAAAATCAATAAAAATATTAAAAACTTAATTAAAGAAATCTTTTTTAAATTATTAAAAATTCGAAAAAACTTAAAAAACTACAAAATCTTTAAATTTTTAAGAATTATTGAAATTTTAAAAGTCAGTTTTAAAAAATCCAAAAAGTTTCAAAAATTATAAAATTATACAATTTTAAAAAACAAAAAATTTAAGAATTTAAAAATCAAAAATTTTTAAAAATTATTAAAATTTAAAAATTAATTTTAAAAAACTCAAAAAATTTAAAAATTTTTTAAATTTAATAATTAATTTTAAAAAATCCAAAAAATTTAAAAATTAAGACTTACGAAGGATTCTGGAGATTTCGCTGAGGTCTTCTGTCCAAAATGAAACTTTTTCTTTTGTTTTTTTTGTAAAAAATCCAGGAAAATAAGGTTCGTTTCCGTAGACGATCACGTTGCAACTTTGGGTCTCCAGAAATTCCAGTGTTTTCGGAACATCCAGAATCGATTTGGCTCCAGCACAGACTACAGTAACCGGGGTTCTTCCTAATTCCGTCAAATCTGCACTAATGTCAAAAGCTAAAAATAAATTTGAATAATTACTGTAAAATTATTAAAAATTTTAAAATATTTAAAAAATATAAAAATTTCGAAGTTTCCAAAATTCATCAGAAATTTCTAAAATCATTAAAAATTTAATAAAAATTTAAAATAATTATTTAAAATTAAAGATTTTTAAAGTAATTTTAAAAATTATTAAAATTTAAAACAATTTCCAAAATTATCAAAATTTAAAACAATTTTTAAAATTATCAAAATTTAAAACAATTTTAAAAATTATCCAAATTTAAAATAATTTTTAAAATTTAAAACAATTTCCAAAATTATTAAGATTTAAAACAATTTCCAAAATTATCAAAATTTAAAACAATTTTTAAAATTTAAAATAATTTCCAAAATTTATTTTTAAAATACTATATTATGAAAACATACTCTGATCAGCTCCTCTATGAACTCCACCGATTCCTCCTGTCGCAAAAATCCTGATTCCAGCCATATGTGCTATTCTCATTGTGGCCGCTACCGTAGTCCCTCCGATTATTTTTCTTTCCAGAACATTTGCCAGATCTCTTGTTGATGTTTTTACGGATTTATTTCCAGGTTCAGAAATAAATTTTAATTCTGTATTATTTAATCCAATTTTAATTTTTCCATTAATTAACGCAATTGTCGCAGGAATTACGGATTTTTTTCTAATTTCTTTTTCTAATAATTTTCCCGTTTCAAAATTATTTGGAAATTTAAGTCCATGAGTAATTACCGTACTTTCCAGAGCAACTATAGGTTTCCCTAATTTCAATCCATCTGACACTTCTTCGGAAAATTCAAAACAACTCGGAATCGTGTTAATCAATCTCGAGCTTTGTTGCCTGAGGCAGACCCGTCTCCAAAGAAGCATATCGACGACGAACAGCTACAAAACCGTATTGTTATAAAAATCAAAAAACATAATTTTCACAAAATTAACCTCGACACCAATTTTTATAATCCTTTAAAAAACTAAAATCCTGATTTTTTAGTTATTTCGTAATCATTATTGTACTGTAGAAATTCAAAAACATGATTTTTCACAAAATTTTTCAGACACGAATTTTTAAAAACTACAGTAAACTAGTTGGTAGTTATTTCGTAATATTGTGTAATTTTGTAATTTTTATTTTATTGTAGAAATTCAAAAACTTAATTTTTTATAAAATTTGTTCAACACGAATTTGTAAAAAATACAGTAAACTAGTTGGTAGTAATTTCGTAATTTTTATTGTACTGTAGAAATTCAAAAAAATGATTTTTCACAAAATTTTTCCAACATGAATTTTTAAAATTTTCCACTCGGGACTCAAAAATGCGAAATTTGACATTTACATCATTTTGTAAAAAATTATCGTAATTATATTATTAAAAAATTCCTTAATTTCTTTGGTAATTATATTATTAAAAAATTCTTAATTTTTTAGAAATTCCTTAGATTCTTTAAAAACTACTTTGTTATAAAAATTCTCAAAATTTTGAAAATTACTTTGTTATAAAAATTCTCAAATTTTTGAAAATTACTTAGTTATAAAAATTCTTTAACCTTTTTAAAAACTAGATTATAAAAATCCAAAATTTTTTTTAAACAATCTTAGAAAAAATTTCCAAAAATTGTTAGATATTAAATTAAGTCACATGACAACTTTGATTTTGTAAGTTACTTCATAATTTCACAATTTCGTAATCAATGATATAATACAAAAATTAAAAATAACCTTTTTAAAAATTACTTCAGAAAAATTTTTTCAAGTTCTTAGAAATTAGTCTACGTGGGAAGTTTATTTCAAATGACGATTATTTGTAGTTTTGTACAATTTTATAATCATACAATTATAAAAACCGTAAATTTTTTGAAATTATCTTCAAAAAAAATTTCTTTCACTTCCAAAAAAACTACAGTAATCCACGTGAGAACTTTCTATTTTATTTAGTAGTTACTTTTTAATTTTTTGTATATTTTAAAAATAATAAAATTTTCGTAAAAAATACTTTTAAAAAAATCTTTTTAATTTCCAAAAAAACTACAGTAATCTATGTAAGAACTTTCTATGTAGTAGTTACTTTTTAATCTTTTGCATATTTTAAAAATAAGAAAATAAAAAAAAACCTCAAAATAAATTTCCTTAATTTCCAAAAAAACTACAGTAATCTATGTAAAAATTTCAAATTTGTGTATTATTTCATAATCCACCGAATATTTTAAAAATAAGCTTTTTCACAAAACTATAATAAATTTCTTCAGAACTACAGTACCTTAGAGAAAAACTTTCTGTTCTATGTAATTATTTCGTCATTAATTATATATTTTAAAAATCAAATTCCTTAAAACTACGTCAAAAGAATTTAATCCCCTAAAAACTACAATCAAGTGAGAACTATTTCCACGTAATAATTACCTTGTACTTTTGTGCAGTTTTTGTTGGACCGGTGAAGTCAAGATAACATAAGAATTAACATATCCCTCAAAAAATAGTTATCTTGAATACCCATCAATCTGTAATAAAATATAAGATAATTCTAAATCCCCAGTTTTGTCTGATTCATTCCCTTGCTCACATATTGTATTTATCATAACTTAGCCTACGTGCTGTCTATAAACCTTGTTCTTAAATTGAGCGTACTTTTCTCCGAGAATTTAATAGTTACTATTCTTGTGGAAATTACTAAAAGTACTATAAAAGTCAAAGGATAGTTACTGAAAGTAACAATTCCCCACTATAGTCAGTCACTGTTCACGATTAACATATCCCTCAAAAAATAGTTATCTTGAATACCCATCAATCTGTAATAAAATATAAGATAATTCTAAATCCCCAGTTTTGTCTGATTCATTCCCTTGCTCACATATTGTATTCATCATAACTTAACCTACGTGCTGTCCATAAACCTTGTTCTTAAATTGAGCGTACTTTCCTCAGAAACCTAATAATTTTGTAATCAACAATCTAAAAATACATCCTAATTAAACCTATAACCTTCGAATTCTGTACAACACGCAACACAAAACCCCTTCTACGTTCAAGCATTACTATTTACGACTTCAGTACTAAAAAATACTCAGTAAATTACATCCCTACAGTACTCTACTGAAACTCTAAACGAAAAACAACCACGACACAGACAACAAAAGGATAAAAGCCTTTAAAAAACTCCATTAAGAACAACCATCGCTTCATACTTTTGATGTTTTCAAAGAATACAATAATTATCAACAATAATATTAAATATACATTCCAAATTTTAAAAACACCAGTAATTTCACAGCTAACTGGAGATCAGATTTCAGTTCAGCCGGACAAATCGTAAGGCAATGACATACAAGTGAGATTAATAACAATTTTTCAATAAAATCCTCTATTTATGAAGCAGATGGACCGGGAATACTTGGAGTCAGGTCAACTGGCAAAGGGTTAGTCATTCCTTTCAGTTCAATAATGAGCTTCCGAATTGGAGTTTCGCCACCACCCTAAAATTACAGTAACTTTAGTGTTGTAAAAACTAAACATGAACTTTTTCCTAAAATTGCCATGCAAATCTTCAGAACTATCCCAAAAATCAAGAGAACGAGTTTCCAGATTTGTCATTTTTCCATAGTTAAAAAGTCATTCGTTTTGCAAAAATTCGAAAATCTCAAAAAAGTATATCACTTTTTCAACTTTAACGTTTGCATACAAAAATAAACTCAACCTACCGCCAAAGTCATCGGAGAACCTTCAAAATCAGGACTTTCAACCATGGAAGAAAGATTTTTGTTCAAAGACAGCCAACTTTCAGCTTGCTTGATTATATCGTCTTTTTTCAGCCACATATGACGCAAAATGACATCCCTAAAGTACGGCGAAGGATGCTTCATCTGTTCATATAAGGCATGAATTAGAGTGGCCTGTTCAATGTTCATGTTGTATTTCCGACTAGCTTCATCTCCTCTAGCAGTGCCTTGCTGACGTTCAAAGCCAGGCTCATTAAAATATGGGAATTTCACCAGAATAAGCGCCTGAAAAACAAATCACAGTGGGTGGTAATTACAGCTGTTTTGAACAAAAACCATATCATTATAAAAATTAGCAATGATTGTTGTTATGAAGTTGTCCGAACAACTCTTATAATTACACTATTAAAAACATGAAAAATAATACAGTACTTTTGAAGTGAATTTTACGATTTCGAGTTCAGGCAAAAAATGATTCAACAATTTTTTCGCTTTGTGAAAATTCGAAATTTCAAAAAACTGTTGTAAAAAATTGAAATGTTATGAAATTAATTTGGAAACAACTTTCGAAATATCCTAAAAACTCCCAAGTGTCCTAAAAAGCAGAAAAGGAGATTTTGCAATAACTTAAATTTACTACTTTTTTAATTTTGTTCATTCCCCCGAGAGCCGCAAAACTTCAAAAACCATATATCGATTTTCGCCTAATTATAATGTTTGTATCGTAAAAGTAGGAAAACATTAATTTACCTGAATGCTGATAAGAACCTGAAGAGCACTACAGAGGGGATTCCATTTTTCTTCCGGTCGGCCTTCCCAAGTGCCCAAAATCGAAAGACAAACTTTTCCATCTGCGTAAAGATTCGGATTAAAACGAACAGTTCCACCTCCTGTTGTTAAAAACTGACATTTCGGAGGGACATTAGGGTAATTAGACGGGAAAAATACATCAAACTCGAACAAGCCATTGGCGTAAGGGGTGTCTTCTGGTCCGGTAATGAGCACTTTCATCAAATCCACTCTTGATTCGTCCATACAAACAAAAATACTACTTCCGTATGTCAACGGCAAAGATGACGACAATGTGGCCAGTTCTTTTGCGATTCTTCGATTTCGCTCACGATTAGAGGTAGAAACAGGATTGATTCCTTTGAGGTCTTTTTTGAAGTTAGTACTGTAAATCGGGATTCCTTCATCATTAATCAACTTGAATGACTGGACTTGGAGGTCGATCAGAGCGTTTTTATACACATCAGCTTTAGTAAAGTTAGTTGGATCTTCGGCGATGAGCGGGACACTTCGACGATTGGATGGATGAGCTGTTTTGACTCGTTTCTCTGGCGGCAAATCTCCTTCATATTTCCTCGCACACTTTAGAACAAGCTAAAAGAAAAAATTTAAATAAAAAATCGGAAAATAACATTGTAAATTAGTTTTGAGATGGATTTCTAGGAATTTAGGTAAAAACAAAGGAAGAAGCGCGAGTGAGGACAGAGCGAGTCGGTTTTGATAGAATTACCAGATCTCCTATTTTTTCACTCTCACTCGCTCCTGCGCGGGAATTCAAAAAGTTTGAAAATTATTTTTTTAAAATTAAAGTTTTTCCACAAAATTACCGAAATAAGTTTCTAAAAACCTCCAAAAGTATCCTGAAAAGAAAGTAGATTTCGTAGTAATTTACCAAATTCACCTTTTTTTTACTACTTTCTTTCATTTCGCGAGGGAATTCGAAAATCCCAAAAAATTCATATATGAATTTGAAACAAAACTTTCACGAATTAAAATAAGAAATAAAGCAAACCTCAGCCAAGTCGTTGATTCTCTGAATGAAGTCGACCAGAGTGAAATCCGGACTAACTGGTAATTTTTCGTTGTTCATATAGTTGTTCAAAGAGTCGCGGAACTTCGGGATCAGCTCCTTCGCGATCGACTTGGATTCGGAATCTTTGGGACTCACGAGATACGGTAGAAACGAAGGAATAAGAGCAAGACCGGCCGTCAATTCTATCAAAGCTTGATAAAAATCCAAATGTTGACTAACGTCGAAAATAGAATCGTTATTTAAGTGATATTCGAGCAACGGGAAAATGGAAGTGTCTATGATCATGGACAACAGGGAGTCTTCCACGAGATGAACGGCTTGACGGGTGGTTAAGTAGTCCGCGTTGACTTCGGAGAGCTTCAAAGCGTCGCCCCAGAGGAAAGCCGTCAAGGAACAGATGAGCCACATCAGGTGCTCCTCCTGGGCGATGCGTTCTTCGACGGTTCTCTCGATGTCCCAGACGGATTTCGTGGATCCTCTTCCATAGCCGATCCCACGAGTTCCTCCGGCTTCGAGTTTCGCGGGAGAAGGGTTGTTTTGTCGTTTCCTTTTCGTCATCGTCGTCCCTTGCTGGAGCTGCACTCCTTCGATGTTGTTGTTTTCCCTTATTAATTTGCATATTTTGTCGACAATACCCGCATTAAACAACGCAAGTTTTTCATCCGGTGTTGATTCTCCCAAAATCCTAAAAATTAAAACTTCATTTTCAAAAAAAATAAAAAACAAACCCGATTATTTTCAGCATATCCGACATCCGCCACGGATCCTGGTCTATCAAGTGGTTCAATCTGTCGGCCAAGGACTCAATGTTGTCGTGGATGTTGTCCGAGTTGGTTTGAGTCGACACAGAAGACCCCATGACGACTCGCGAAAGGGCTCGACCCGTCGAAATTACCACCTGTTTGGAGCCCGAAACGAAAGCCAAGAATCTCAGACGACCGGATTCTGAAACCTCCACCATCACAACCTCCATAAACATCCATATACACAAAAACACCAAAGTTATTTTAAAATTCCAAATATAAAAAATCCCTAAAACTCAAATTTCATATATAAAAAAGTATTCAAAACTAATTATTTAAAGAATTTCATATATCAAAAATATTTAAAACTCAAATTCCATATATCAAAAACGTTCAAAACTAATTATTTAAAGAATTTCATATATCAAAAATATTTAAAACTAAAATTCCATATATCAAAAACATTAAAAACTATTTAAAAAGTTTCATATATCGAGAATATTTAAAATTCAAATTCCATATATCAAAAACGTTCAAAACTAATTATTTAAAAAGTTTCATATATCGATAATATTCAAAACTAAAATTATTTAAAAAACTAGAACTTTATTTTTATTAAATAATTATATTCATAAATATCTCCGTTTTAGAAAGGAAATAAAATTATTTAATTTATTCGTGGCATTTTTAATTCATTTTTGTGGTCTTAGGTTCTTTACAAAATCAGGTGTTAAAAAAGAAAAACAACTTTTAATTTTTGCATTACTACTTTTTTACTCATTACTGTCCATTAAGAATTTTCGGACGTCATGCAAAATTACCACTTTCCCCGAGGCGGTTCCGGACAAGCAATCAAAGAAGCAATGAAGACGAATTTGAGTTCATCAACGACAAACACGAAAAAGTTAAAATTTAAAAAGTTAAAATTTAAAAAATTTAAAATTCTTTCGAAATTTATAAATTTTTTTGAAATTTTAAAAAATTTTAAATTTTTTCGAAAAATACTTTTCCGATTTAAAAAGCGCCAAACCCTGGGGCAATTTCTATCACCAGCAGAGTCATATATAGTAGATCAAAAAAATTTACAAAATTAAAAAATTAAAAATTTTTAAAAACACCTGTATAGGATTTGTTTTTAAATTTTTTTATTTTTTTTATCCTAAAACGAAATTTTTCACACGATACTTTGAATTCAATTCAAAAATTATTTAAAAAATTATTCAAAATTTAAAAAATAATTAAAAACAAAAAAAAGAAAAGTTTACTGAACTTCGGTGCTGAGCAAAAAAAACAATTTTTACATTGTTCGCACAACGCCAAAAACGCACGTCATTTTATTTTTAAACATCTATAAAAATAAAAAATTTTTATAAATAAATTCGAATTTTTTGAAACTTCGAAAATCAGATTTTTATAAAAATTAAAAATCAATAATTTAGAAATTTTTTATTTTAAATGTTTTTTTAACTTTTTTAAATTTAAAAATTTTTTAATATCTTAGAAAATTTTATTACATTTTGGAGATTTTTAGAATCTTTTTTGAAATTCCTGGAGAAGAATTTACGAGATTTTAGATGGATTACAAAGTTTTAATTGAATTTTGAGAAATTTTAGAGGATTTCAGAATTTCCTACTGGATTCTGAAAACTTTTATTTGATGTTTGAGAAATTTTCAATGAGATTCTGGATGAATTTAGAAGCTTTAATTTGATTTTTAGAAGATTTTAGAAGTTTTCAGAATTTTCTACTGGATTCTAGAAGCTTCTATTTGATGTTTGAAAAATTCCAATGAGAATCTAAATGAATTTAGAAATTTTAACTTGATTTTTAGAAGATTTTGGAAGTTTTCAGAATTTTCTACTGACTTCTGAAAACTTCTATTTGATATTTGAAAAATTTTCAATGAGATTCTGAATGAATTTAGAAATTTTAACTTGATTTTTAAAAGATTTTGGAAATTTTCTACTGATTTCTGGAACTTTCAAAAATTCCGAAAAATACTCTAAAAATCTCTGAAATTTTTGAAAATTTTTTGAATTTTATTTTTTAAATTACGGTAATTTTCACGTTATAGAAATAAAACCAAAATTAAACCCACCGAAGCTTGAATTGTTGGAAGATGAGGAACTCGTGGAAGCGGAAGGACTGGGACTGCTGGATTGAGGATTTTCCTGACTTCTGGCGCTCACGGCGGAGATTCCGTCTCCGCCGCGCCTTTGAGGAAAGCAGCGTCGGAAGACTTGAATCTTGAATCCAATATTGAAAAATCCAAAAATCAATATAAAATTAAAACCCAGCAATTACCATCTGTAGGCCAAGTTTTCCCAGGTGTCGCTAAAAAGAAAATTATAAAAATGTCAAAAACGAGTAACGTTGGCTTTCTCGTAATTAACGCCCGAGGCACTCAAGTCAGAAAACAGGCGGGACTGCGCGGCAATTTTTAAAAAGAAAAAACTGGCAAACTGAAAGCTAGTATGGTTTTTTTCGTTATCATCGAAAGTTACACGACAGTTGCTTCCTTATTTCGCAAAGTTTATCTTATTTCTTTTATTTTTATACAAATTTTTTAATATTCAAATTAACTGACTATCTCAGTTAAATAATAAGAAAATAATTTAATAACAATTTCGAAATTAGTAAGAATCAAAAAAAGAGAAAAACAAGGATCAAATATCACTGGAAAATAACTGTTGTACATTCTATCATTTCTTTTATTTTTATATAAATTTTTTAATATTCAAATTAACTCAATATCTCAGTTAAGTAAAGGAAAATCAATTTAATAACAATTTCGAAATTAGTAAGAATCAAAAAAAGAGAAAAACAAGGAACAAATATCGCTGGAAAATAACTGTTGTTCAACTTCTTATTTCTTTTATTTTTATATAAATTTTTTAATATTTAAATTAACTCAATATCTTAGTGAATAAGGAAAAATCAATTTAACAACAATTTCGAAATTAGTGAGAATCAAAAAAGGAGAAAAACAAGGATCAAATATCACTGGAAAGTAACTGTTGTACATTCTATCATTTTTTAAATTTTTATATAAATTTTTTAATATTCAAATTAACTGAATATCTCAGTGAAATAATAAGAAAATAATTTAACAACAATTTCGAAATTAGTGAGAATTGAAAAAGGAGAAAAACAAGGAACAAATATCACTGGGAGACAACTGTTGTACAGCCATCATTGGCCATTGTTGCTGCAAAAATTGAATATTCCAAGTCAGCCAAAGGACCGGAAAATTCTCGACGAAAAAGGTCAACAAAATTGTCCGCATCAAACATCCCCCAGATGTAACAAGCAACAATTTTTTCAAACATTATCGATCGAAATTTTAATAGTAATATTTGAAAAGTCTTTAAAATTTCAAAATTATATTATCAAATATATTAAAAATAAACAATTTTTATAAAAATGGTCCCGAAACGAATTTCTAAATTAATCGATTTTTTAAATTTTTATAAATAATTAAAAATAAACAATTTTTATAAAAATGGTTTTGAAATGAATTTTAAAATTTCTAAATTAATCAATTTTTAAAATTTTTATAAAAATGGTTTTGAAACGAATTTTAAAATTTCTAAATTAATTGATTTTTATAAATATATTAGAAATAAACAATTTTTATAAAAATGGTTCTGAAACGAATTTTAAAATTTCAAAAGTGTTCTGAAATTGTGATATAATAAAACTTAAAAATGGGCGTTGTTATGGAATTGTCTTGACACGGATTTTCGGAATTTTTAAGAACTTTCAGAATGATTGATTTTAGTTCGTTTTTAAATTTTTTTCACCGAATTATGCAAAATTTTAATTTAAAAAAAATAAAATTTTAATAAAGTACAAATAGTGAAATTTGAGTCTGAAAAAAAGCAAATCAATGACAGTTAACGGCCTTCTAATATTATGAACAATAAAAATTAATAATTTTCAAAATTTTTAAAAAACATTAAAAATTATTTTTTATAAATATTAAAAATTTTTTTTATTAAAATTAAAAATTATTCTTTAAATAAATATTAAAAATAATTTTTTTATAAATATTATAAATCATTTTTTTATTAAAATTAAAAATTATTTTTTTTATTAAAATTTAAAATTATTTTTTTTATAAAATTTAAAAAAAAAATAAAATAATAAAATTTTTTTAATTATGAAATTTTTAAAAATTAAAATTTTTTTCAAATTCGATTTTGTGTGGGAAATTGCCTGAGGCAGTGTAATTGATAACTGGGAATAATAGAGCGAAAATTAGACTATAGAAAAAGTGATGAAAATAAATTATTTGGATTACGGTAATTAGCATGAAAAAACCCGAGAGAATTGATTACAATGTGTCATCTGTATTTAATGTCATCATAAGCAATATAAAAAACGGAAATGTTTGCTACAAAATTCTAAGAAAATTATGTCAATATTAATTTTTGAAACTTTCCAGTCGAGACCAAAGAATTTTTTAGCACAAACTTTCCGGTCAAAACCAAGAAGTTTCTCATTATAGATTTTTCAAACTTTCCAGTTAAGACCAGAAATCATCTCAACACGAAAGTTCAGAACTTTCCAGTTAAGACCAGAACTTTCCCGTCAAGACTAGAAATCGTCTCAACACGAAAGTTTAAAACTTTCCAGTTAAGATTAGAAATTTTTTAAACATGAAAGTTCGAAACTTTTCAGTTAAAATTAGAAATCTCTTAACACGAAAGTTTAGGACTTTCCAGTTAGGACCAGAAATCATCTCAACGCGAAAGTTTAGAACTTTCCAGTTAAGATTAGAAATCATCTCAACACGAAAGATTACTTTCCAATCGAGACCAGAAATCGTCTTAAAATGAAAGTTTAAAACTTTCCAGTCGAGACTATCTAGTACAAAATTTTTGTCTAAGTTCCCGACATTTTGAGTCATTATTGTAAAAACGGAAATGTAAGTTACAAAATCCGGAAAAGATTGTTTTTTTGCAAATTTTTATAAGTTTCTAAGAGAAACTCAAAAGTGTAAAAATCTGAATTTATGTCTTTGCAGAGTTCCAAAAATACAATATTTTAAAAATAGATAATTATCACAAAATTATAAAAAACTTGTCTTGATACAATTTTTTAGAATTTTCCACTTGAGACCGGAAATTTTAAAATTTAACATTTAAAAAAATTTTTAAATTACATAATTATGAAAATTAAAAATATTTAATATAAAATTTTTAAAGCTTTTCTCACCACGGAAATTTAGAATTTTCCAGTTGGGACCAGTTATTGTGAATTTTCTAGTTGGGACCAGTCATTGCGAAATTTCCAGTTGGGACCAGTTATTGTGAACTTTCCAGTTGGGACCGATTATTGCAAACTTTCCAGTTGAGACCAGTTATTGTGAATTTTCCAATTAGGACCAGTTATTGTGAATTTTCGCATTTACGTATCTCTATGAAGTTGTCAACCATGTTATTACAGAAATCAGAAATATTTGGCGTAAAATGATGACAAATTTTCTCGAGAAGAAAATTTAGAACTTTCCGGTTGAGACCACTAAAATGTCTTGAAACGAAAGGTTTTTAGTTTTCTATTTAAAACCGAAAAATATCTAAACGCAAAAATCTAGAACTTTCCAGTTGAGACCAAAGACATGTCTTGGAACGAAAATTTAAAACTTTCCAGTTGAGACCAAAGACATGTCTTGGAACAAAAATTTAAAACTTTCCAGTTGAGACCACTGAAATGTCTTGGAACGAAAGGTTTTAGCTTTCCATTTGAAATTAAAAAACTTTTTAATATTCTATTTAAGACCGAAAAATATCTTAACGCGAAAATTTAAAACTTTCCAGTTGAGACCACTGAAATGTCTTGGAAAGAAAAGTTTTAGCTTTCCATTTGAGACCAATTACTGTGAACTCCTATGCGTTTCTGTGAAGTTGTAAGCCATATTGAAAAAACCAGAAACGTTTACAATTTAATTATGGCAAATTGTCTCGACACGAATTCCCAGAATGCTTCAATTAAGCCTAAAACATTATGTTTACGTGTTTCCTATAAAGTTCCAAAAGTACTCAGTGGGTTCTGTCATATTCCAACGCTCTATACGATATTCTGTAATTTTATTTAAAAATCACATGCACGGAATTTTTTCGAAAAGCAGGTGTTTTGGTTGTTTTTCGTAAAAATGCTGACATAGGGACCTGGAGCCCTCCGAATCCAGAGCTGTCGATTTCCGAACTTTCAAATCAAACTCATTTCGAATTAGTCCGAATTCGAAAATCAAAAAATTCGAAAATTAAGAAGTTTAAAAAATTGAAAGTTCTAATTAGGACAAAAATTATCGATTTTAGAACTATCAAATCTATTTTAAATAAGTCCGAATTCGGAAATTAAGAATTTTAAAAAATTGAAAGTTCTAATTAAAACAAAAATTATCAATTTTAAAACTATCAAATCAACTTTGAATAAGTTCGAATTCGGAAATTAAGAAGTTTAAAAAATCAACAATTCTAATCAGGACAAAAATTATCGATTTTAAAACTATCAAATCGACTTTGAATAAGTTCGAATTCGAAAATTGAGAAGTTTAAAAAATTGAAAATTCTAATCAAGACAAAAATTATCGATTTTAGAACTATCAAATCTATTTTAAGTAAGTTCGAATTCGAATCGGACCAGTTTTATTCAAAAATCGAGGACTTCAGAAACTTTACAGCTCTGTCTGAAATTAATAAAAACCTTTGAAATTAACATATCAACTTGAGAATTCTCAGAATTCATGTTCGAAAAATTTTACAAAAAAAAATTTAAATTTTCGTAAAAAATAAAATTTTAAAATTATTATTTAAAATTGAAAATTTTAGGAATTCCAAAAATTCGTGTTGGGACCATTTTGTAAAAACTTTTATTTTTTAATTTTTGTAAAAAATAAAATTTTCCAAGTTTTTAAAAACTCTAAAGCCTGATGCTGAGTCAGATTCATAAATAACGTCAATTATATTTTTTTAAAACTGACAGCCCCCGACCAAAGACCTCTGTTTGAGTATTGAACTAAATGATTATACTTTAAAAATTAAAAAATTCATTTTCTACAAATTACAAATTTTTGAAAATTTAATTTTTTTAATAAGTTACAAATTTTCGAAAATTCGTTTTTTAATAAGTTACAAATTTTCAAAAATTCATTTTCTAAAAATTACAAATTTTCAAAAATTTAATTTTTTTAATAAGTTAAAAATTTTCGAAAATTCGTTTTTTAATAAGTTACAAATTTTCAAAAATTTTATTTTTTCTAAAAATTACAAATTTTCAAAAATTTGTTTTTTATAAATTATGGATTTTTTGAAATTTAATTTTTTCATAAATTATAAATTTAAAAAACTCATTTTTCTAAAAATTATAAATTTTCAAAAATTCATTTTTTTATAAATTACAAATTTAAAAATTTAATTTTTTTTATAAATTTAAAGAATAAGCACGATTTTTTAATTTTTTTAATATCAAAAAAAATACAAACAAAAAAGCAAAATAAATCTAAATTTGAAGTTTACTTTTAGATTTCTGAATCTTTAAAGGACAGTTTCAAACTAATTAATCATTTTCACTTTACAATAGGAAATCCAAGAATTTGAAAAATACAAAATTCAATAATTTTAAAATTTATTAATTTTTTAAAAAATAAATTTAAAAAAAAATAACTTTTTTAAATATTGATTAATTTTTTAAAAAATAATAATTTTAAGAAAATTAATAAATTTAAAAAAAATAACTTTTTTGAATATCAATTAATTTTTTAAAAAATAATAAATTTAAAAAAATAATAAATTTTAAAATTATTGAATTTTGTATTTTTCAAATTTTTATAAATATTTTTTTCCAAAAATATGAAGAAATAATATTCTGTAACTGGATATGTCTGGTCCAAATTTACCTACGGAAAATGAAATACAGAGTTTATAAATAAGCCTTGATGAAATAATAAAAAAAATTAATAAACAGAATCAAAGATTTTTGGAAAAGGAAAATATTGACGTTGTCAGGACAAAATTGGACAATCTCCGGGGTATTGACAGCAAAAGTTGGTCGTTTACCTTGTTTGAAGTAGGAAACCAAAGATTGGATTCAAAAATCCCGCTTCAAAAAATAAAAATTCAATGGAAAAAACATCTCGCAACGAAAACATGATTTTTACCAATTTTCTTCTCTCGCCTTGGTAATAGTGTCATTTTTATTCTTTTACATCCTCTCTCGCCTTGGTCTGGATTTCTTTTTCCTTTTGACCTGTCCTCTCTCGCCTTGGTTTAATTTTCGCTTTTTTCTTCTACTCTGTTCCTCTCTCTCTGACTTTTTTCATTTTTTTCCTTTTATCTGTCCTCTCTCTTACCTTTGTTTTTTTCTTTGTTTATATATATATTTTTTAATTTCTTTATAAATGCTGAAATTGAAGAGTCATATACTCATAGAGGTATGTCAAGAACTCGTTGATTGTCCTGTTGTTTTCCGCAAGTTTGTTCTTGTTGGAATAGGAAATTTTTAGGCTACTTGGAAGTGGTCCAATTCGTCGAAGAATACGTCGTGGGTTATCAATCAGTGTTTATAATATTAGTGAGTTTTGTATTATATAATTTTCAAAAGAATTTTCAGAATTTCGAATTTTTTTGGCCTAAAATTTAGGAATTTCGAAATTTTAAGAGATTTTTTAAAAATAAGTTTTATATAAAATATTGTAAATTTTAGCTAACGGAAGAGATATCTGCGAAGGATACGGTGAATGATGTCATATTTTGTATATTTCCGGACGATATACAAGATCCCTAAAATTCGATCGTGACTTTCACGAATAAGATGTTTTTTCTCAGATCGCAAAAAAGTAAGTCTTATTTTTTAATATTAAAAAACTGCTTTAACGATGTACTACAATTTTCCAGATGGTTGTTAATATTTTCATATATAATTATTAACCCCGAAGGTGGACAGATGCTTTTCTACTTTACATGACTCAGCTTAGAAGTGGCTAGGTTTTCTGGGGGAAGATATTTAAAAATCAATTACGAAATCATGTAAGATACGAAGTAACATTCATGGGTGTTACTTAAATTTCCGAAAAACTCCGAAAATTCTTATCGAAATTACTTCGTGACAATTTTTGTTTATTACTTTTACGATACAAAGTAACTGCATTTTTGATAGGTCGTTTTAATGTTTATTGTAGTATTTTCGATATGCATTAGTACTTTCGTTTATAATTATTAATTCTCGGGAGTGGACCAAACTATTTACATCTGACATGATCTCGATTCATGACTGTTAAGACAAAACAGCAGTAATAATCTTTACTCGAACAATGTAGAAATTAATTTTTATATTTCCTCCCACACGGTACAATCGAGAGTCTTATTCATGCTCTACAGTATCCCACGCTCATTAATATTCAACCTATTGCTGCTTTCTCTAACGGTCTAGATTTCTCTCTCAACAATAAGTTTCCGGATTTATTTAGAATATATTTCTAAAAAATGCCAAAATCACGAACTGTCTCTTAGGCTACTGTAGTTCCTAAAAATTCCAAAAATTCACATCGAAGCAACACCAATTTTGAATTCTTACATTATCGTCGATTGCAAAATTACCACCTAAAACTAAAATTCTCCTTTAGATTACTGTAGTTTTTAAGATTCATATTGAAACAGTTTTGTAGTTTTTAAATTTGTGTTTTTGGTTTCAGTGATGTAGAAGCTCCTCAATATAACCCAATCCATCGATATAGCAGATCCATCGTTACTCGTATAGGATCTCTTCCTCTGGAAAATCTCACTGGAGGTGGGTATTTTTCAAGACAGTAAATGAAACACGATTTCAGTTGGAATTGGAATTACTTTTACCTTGAATACCGCAAGTCCGGGAGGAATTTTGTTTTCGAAGAATTTCTCAACTTGTGGAATCAAACTTTCTCTTTTCTGGTCCCGAGGGTTTTTGAAGAACATCTCTAAAGGTTAAATTTAAAAAATCAAGTTTGTTTTTTTATAATATTATATTTTTAGTCCTGTTGGGACCGGGAAGTTCAAGAACGTGAGGATTAACGTACCTCTGGAGGGTAATTACTCTCAAGACCTAATTTACAATATGTCAAAAAATAATGCATTTTCTGATTGGGTGGTGAATATAATAATTTTTTAAATTTATCGAGTATTTTTAAATTGATTTGTTCGGAAATGGAACAATGCACGATAGTTCCGAAATGCCAGACGAAAAAAGGACTTAAGTCTCATTGGGTCGATATGGAAAATTTGATGAAAGCTGTTCATCGTCAATGGGATTCTACGCCGAAAAATTTTCTTCATGTGTTGTGGACTTCCTCTAGCGGCGGAATAGACACTTAACATGCTCTTTATCCGAGGATATCCATTATATATCTGGTGAAAGACAAGAATTAAAATGACTTGAAGTAATTTTATGAATGTTGAAGACAGTATGAAAAAACAGATTCCTAGCACGAAAATCCCCAAGAGATGTGGTGGCTGTTTCATGGTGTATTTTCTGCAGAACAGGAGAATTGGATAGTACATAGCTTTGATATTTTGCTCTTTAGTTTTAGTGTTACAGTATATAAATAAAGCTGCGAAAAAATTCATTCCAAAATGACGAGAATAGTTACCGTCCTAACAGGGACTTTCGTGGTGGGAGTTTGACTCAATTCCACCTCATTTCTAAACGCTGATTTCAGACAAAGTCAACATTGATGGGAAATTATTTCACAACTTACGAAATATTCAAAAATTTTCAAATTTTAAATAATAATTATTTTGATTTCTTTGAAATTGGAAAAAAATTTGTTTAAAAATGATTTTTTACAAATATTACGGTAATAAACAATTGTTGTCTTTGGTTGCGTGTAGAGGCTTGTGAAATTGTCGACATCAAAGTCAAATTGAATTTTCGCATAATTGGATAGACTGAAGTGTCCGAATATTGCGAGCAAACTGCGGATTTTGTTTTACTTTTTAAAGTTTTATAAATAAGAATAAAAACGTTGCGAGCATATTGCGGATTTTATAATAATTTTAATGTGAACTTATTTGTCTAAATATTGTCAGTAATTTGCAAATTTTATTTTATTTTAAAAATTTCATAAATGTGAATAACAAATATCGACTGATTTACTTCAATGTTGCGGGCAACCTGCAATTTTCGATGTTGACCGACCTGCGCACATGTTGCGAGCAAATTGCAAATTTTATTTTATTTTTGAAATTTCATAAATGTGAATAACAAATATCGACTGATTTACTTCAATGTTACATGCAACCTGCAATTTTCGATGTTGACCGGCCTGCGCACATGTTGCGAGCAAATTGCGGATTTCGATATCGACTTTTTTGACTGAACATTGCGAGCAAATTGCGGATTTTATTTTATTTTTGAAATTTTATAAATGTGAATAATAAATATCGACTGATTTACTTGAATGTTGCGGGCAACGTGCGGGTTTAATCCCGATGTTGATTTCGCCACTGGTTGTTTACTGAGATTTTAGTGAACAAAAATGACCCAAGAAAACAAATTGAAAGTATTGTTTCAAGAATCCGGAAATCATCGGGCTCCAGTTTCCGGCTGGATTTCTCAAATGTTGCAATTTATCCAAAATTAAACAATTTTAGTTTTAAAATTTCCTACGGTAAAAAAAGAAATTTTTTATCTAGTATCTGATTGGAAAGAAAAGTCAGAAAACTAACGGAGGATCCCTAAGGGCATTTTTATTTCATTGTCAGAAATATTTGGCTCTAAACTGGGAGAGAGAATCCAGAGCACTTTCATTGTTGTTCTTCCGGAGAAAAAGCTAAAGTCATCGCGCAACGGATGCGGCTTTCCCTTTTTTGTCGTCATGGACAGAATTTTCTAAAGTTATGCTAAAAACGATGCCAGATTTCGTGCTTTTTTGACTAGAAGAATCTGTTGAATTTTCTTCAAATTGAAAAAATATAATTTTCTTAAAAATTAAAAATATAAAAATTCTCTGAAAATTTTCAAAACTAAAACTTTTTTAAAAATAAAAAAATATAAAAATTTTTTAAAAATATAAAATTATGAAGTTTTTAAAAAATATAAAATTATGAAGTTTTTAAAAAATAAAAAAATATAGAAATTTTTAAAAATAAAAAAATATAAAATTTTTAAAAATAAAAATATAAAAATTAAAAAAAATTAAAAATTCATATTTTTTTTTTATTTTTAAAAAGTTTTATAATTTTTCTGAAAATAAACGTTTTTTTAAAAATAAAAAATATAAAAATTCTTTCAAAAATTAAATTTTCGAAAATTAAAATTAATTTTTTTAAAGTTAAAAATTTAAAAAAAAGTATAAATTTTTCTAAAAAGTTAAAAATTATGAAATTTTTAAATTTTAAAATATAAAATTTCTTTGAAAATTGAAATATAATATTTTTAAGAAAATTAAAATATAAAATTTCTTTAAAAAAATA
Organism: Halicephalobus mephisto; assembly: GCA_009193035.1. Classification (NCBI taxonomy): domain Eukaryota; kingdom Metazoa; phylum Nematoda; class Chromadorea; order Rhabditida; family Panagrolaimidae; genus Halicephalobus; species Halicephalobus mephisto. The sequence continues at coordinate 122,408 of SWDT01000030.1, read as the reverse complement.
AAAATTAAAAAAAATAAAATTTTTAAATTTAAAAAATAAAATTTTTTTTGAATTTAAAAAATAAAATTTTTTTAAAATTAAATTTGAAATTCGTTTAAATTTGACTTTCGGAAAAAAATTTAATTTTGAAATTTTTTTGTTTATTTTTTTATAAAATTGGTTTTTAGATAAATTTCTTCAGTGATGTGACATCTGACTTCTGGAAGAAAGACCAGATTCACTGCCGCTGGATTAACAAATTTTTTGAATGATTTTTTGGTAAAATTAAAGTCCTAATGTAAGTTTTATTTTTTTCTAAATTAAAAAAAATTTTAAATTTTAAAATTTCCAAAATTTAAATTTAAAAAACTTTTAATTAATTTTAAATTTTTCAAATTTTAATTAATTTTGATTTTTTTAAATTTAAAAATTTACTAAATTTTAATTTTAAAAAACTTTTTAATTAATTTTTAATTTTTTTTATTTTAAGATTTTTTAAAATTTAATTATTTTAAATTTAGAAATTTTCTAAAATTAAATTGATTTTAAACTTTTCGAAATTTAATTTTTATTTTTTAGAATTTTTGATTTTTAAAAAATTAAATTAATATTTTTTAAATTAAATTTTTTATAAAAGTAACGTAGGTGTGATGACGAAAAGAATAATTAATAATTTTACATGACTTAACTTGTGCATTTTCGGTAGATTGCTAAGTTCGGTTTCTATATGCCCTAAGGGTATTTTCGGGAGGTTTTAGTTTGGGGCATAGTAGGACCTGAATTAAGGACTTGGGAGGTTTTAGTTTGGGATCTAGTAGGATCTGAATTAGGGACTTGGGAGGTTTTAGTTTGGGGCTTAGTAAGACCTGAATTCGGGACTTGGGAGGTTTTAGTTTGGAGCTTAGTAGGACCTGAATTAGGGACACGGGAGGTTTTAGTTTGGAGCTTAGTAGGACCTGAATTAGGGACACGGGAGGATTTAGAATAGCCTAAATTTTTAGGCCTGTTCTCGAAGGCTGATGTTGTTTAAAAAAACCTTAATTACGGATGCAAAAATATAAAATTTAGAATTATCTAAGAAATTCCACTTTAATCCAGAAGTCTTCAAATTTGTCCTTGAAGGTTATTTCATTTAATAAGACTTATGGCAGAAATTCAAGGGCCCAGGAGGATTGTAAACTTCTTCACGCACAAAAACCTAACTTTTGAGTCAGTAACAAATGAAAATCGTCACTATTAAGTTCTAATTTTAGTCACTATTTCGTTTCAATTTTAGTCACTATTAAGTTCTAATTTTAGTCACTATTAGGTTCTAATTTTAGTCACTATTAAATTTCAATTTTAGTCACTATTAAGTTCTAATTTTAGTCACTATTTTGTTTCAGTTTTAGTCACAAATGTTAAATATTTATAAAAATGTGACGATTATGTTATATTTCGCAATTGTTACGGAGCCAAAAGTTATATTTTTTGTGTAAGAGGTCTTTGTTCTGTCTAAAAGATCTCAGACCTACCGTAGGTCTTAGATTAAGGTTCGGTAGGACCTAATTCAGAAGGATAAAGACTCGAGAAAAATTAGAATGATCTAGATCTCGGGATAATTCTGGAAGATCTTACTTCGGCCCGGAAAAGCCCAAGTTGGGGGAGTCTGAAGAAGTTAGAAAAATTAGACAAAATTTGGAATGCATTGGACCTGCTTCGAAGGTCTTTATTTCAATTAAAACCTAAATTAAAAACATAAAAACTTTAAAAAATTGCGAAATAATTTAAAATATTTTAATTTTTTCTAGACCTTAATTCCGTAAATTAAGACTTAAATAAAAAAAACGAAAATTTAAAAAAATTATAAAATTATTTGGAAGGTTTATTTTCGAAGATTTTTATCGAATTTAATAAAACCTAAATTAAGGATAAATATTGGATGATTTGACAAGTCTCAGTCTGGTCTAAACGATCACAAATTAATTTTAAAAGATTGCGGTCTGATTTAATAAAACCCAAGTCGGGGCTGTGAGCACGAAGAACTTCCCGAATGGTCTGGGATGTTCCGGCTTCATCTAATAAAATTTGAATTAGAAACGCGAAAAAATTATATAATAGTTTGGGAAATTTAAGCATGGTCTGGGACTTTTCAGACAAGTTCTAGAAGACCTTAATTCAACCTAATAGGACCTAAATAGGAAGTGCATAAATAAAAAGAAAAGTAATAAATAATCTAGAAGGTCTCAGACAAGTTCTAGAAGATCCTAATCGACCTAATAGGACCTAAATAGGAGAAGTATAAATTTAAAAAGAGTAATAAATAATCTAGAAGGTCTCAAATAAGTTCTAGAAGACCTTAATTCAACCTAATAGATCCTACATCAAGGATATGTAAAGGAAAATTAATGATTTAGAAAGTCTCAATTAGCTTGATAAGACTTAAAGCAAAAATGCATAGATGTCAGAAAGTTACAAAATATCCTGAAAGGTCTTAGGTCGGTTCTTGAAGGTTTTGATTTGATCTAACAAGACTTAACCTAGCTGAGCAAGAACAAAATAGGATTGTGAAATGGTCTGACAGACATCAGCCTGATTTAGAAGACCCCAACTCAATCTAGCAAGACCTAAACTAAGGACTTCAAAGTTTCAAAATGGCTTAGAAGGATCTAAATCTGTTTAATAAGATTTAAATCAAGATGAACTTCGGAATTAGAAAAGCTCTGAGTAGTCTAGAAGACCCCAACCCAATCTAGCAAGACCTAAACTAAGGACTTCAAAGTTTCAAAATGGCTTAGAAGGATCTAAATATGTTTAGTAAGATTTAAATCAAGATGAATTTCGGAATTAGAAAAGCCCTGAGTAGTCTAGAAGACCCCAACCCAATCTAGCAAGACCCAAACCAGTTACCTAAAAATACGATAATGTCACCAAATATTTTAAAACTTTTTATTTTTCAACTTTTTCTAATATTGTTCATGTTCGATTAAAGAATAATTTTCAGGGACTTTGGCTGATTTGATTGATATAGTTTAGTCAGAAGAAATCCTATCGTTAATCCAGAAAATGCAGCACTACGGGTACTCGATCAGTGCTACAGTTATTTTTGTTTTTTTAAATTTTTTTGGAGAAAATTTTGCTCAGACAGTATCCAACGTTCTTCGGAAGACCCATCCGATAGAATTAACTATTGATTCTGGAGCCATTAGAGGAGAATATCTGGTGAGTTTAAATTTTTAAATTTTTTAAATTCTTAAATTTTTAAATTCCCGCGCAAAATGAAAAAAAACGAAAAAACGGACAAGTTATTGTAAAATATATTTTTTTTATTTTTTAGAATAATTTTAGATGTTTTTAGATTCTAGAAATTTACGAAGGGGTATTTTTCATTTTAAAAAAAATAATTTTTCAAATTTTTGAATTCCCGCGCAGGAGCGAGTGAGAGTGAAAAAATAGAAAATCTGGCAATTCTATCAAAACCAACTCGCTCTGTCCTCACTCGCGCTCTTTTTATTTCTTTTTCAGCAATCCTAAAAAATTCTTAGATTTCCTTTTTAGATCTCGTACTTTTAGTTTTTTAACACATTCACGACAGCGCATGTTTTTCGCGTTCTGCCGGATCGGACCGCGCCGTTTTTTTCCTTTTCCTCACAGTGCATGACCCGTCATGCACGCGGTCCCACACGGTAGTCTTTTTGCTCAATTTGGCAAAATTTTTTTATCAAATGATAAATTTGGTACTTTTTGGAAAAATTTTGTATTTATTTATACTTTATTTGTTATTCAGTTATTGAAAAGGGATTTTTGGTGTGCATTGGATCATGCTTATGCTTTGGAAAAATATTATTTCTGCCTTTGAAAATATCCCCGAATATCAGATACGCAATTAGGTCCAAAATATCTGTAAACTTCTAGCTTCGCTAGAAAGACAATATAAAAACACGAAAAATTGAAATATTTTGGTCAATCAACAATCCAGCACTTTTGCTGTTTTTCTACTGTGTGTTCGCTAAAGAAATTCCCTATTATTTCTTCACCACCTACTGTCATCCACTCAGAATTACAATTTAATAACATAGTTTAGTGATTCTGAGTGGTTTTCATAAAATGAGTTCTTATTCAATGAATGACAGGAACCTAAAAGATAATTTTGATCAACTCTTGCTTGAGAGTGAAGAGGATGAAGATGAACAGCAAGTTAATGAGACTGGGGACTATCAGACCTTAATAGTTCCTGTTGAAGATGACGAGGATGAGGAAAGTGATGAGGAATGTGATAGTATTGAAGCTGAAGATAATTGGAGGATGATATCCAGAAAAATGATAGGTGGTTGTTCGGAGATAATTCTGGATTAAATCTTGAACTAATTAACAATTGTAAAGACCCTATTGATTTTTATCAATTATTTGTCGACGATGAATTGATGGATCTCATTGTAGAAGAGACCAATCGCTATGGAGAATCAAAAGATCCTTATTGGGTACGAACAACTTCAACACGCACAATAAACATAAACTTGAAGAAGTTCAAGGAATGAAACGAATTACAAATAGACAGTGCGCAGCTTGCTATAGAAATTTATCTCAAAAAATTGGAGCAATTGTAGCCAGAAATCGATCCAAGCAAGTTAACATGAGATGTGATAGTGTTAAAGTCCGTTTTTGCTTGAATTGTTTTCAAACTGAACACAAAAAATGTTGACTTTTGTATTATAATTTAAATTTCTAATAAAAAAACTTTAAATATACATTCTGCTCTGCCCACTTCGATCATAGAATCTTTAGATACTAAATAATGTATTTAAGCAAAAAAAATAATTATTTTTAACATTTTAGCGCAAAAATACATTTTTAAAATCAGTGCATGACGGTCATGCACGCGTCCGAAATGGCAGTCACTGCGTGCATGACCGGTCATGCACGCGGTCGTGAATGTGTTAAATTATGTTTTATTTTTACATATTTCTTATGTCACTTAATATCATCAGTTGGTTTTTAGACAATTGGACGACGCAATGAATTTGCGGTTTTCAAGGGAATTCCTTACGCAGCTCCTCCCGTGGGCTCCTTGAGATTCCAGAAACCAGACCACCCGGCGAAATGGAGAGGAGTGATGAATGCTACGCAATATCCCCCTATGTGTGCTCAGAAGTCCCGGACAAAAGCAACAGATCCGTCTCATCTTTATCGAATCCATATAAGCGAAGACTGTTTATATTTGAACGTTTTTGCGCCGCCACAATTCTCCAATGATTCTTATCCAGTAATTGTATTTATTCATGGAGGAGGTTTCCAGTCAGGATCCAGTGCTGATTACCCGCAAGAAGCTATATTAAATAATTTTGTATCTAGAAAAGTAATTTTTATTTCAATTAATTACCGATTAGGTCCGTTGGGGTTCCTGTCGACAGGGGACGGGGTCCTCCCGGGGAACTTCGGACTCTGGGACCAGATCATGGCTCTGGAGTGGGTGAAACTGAATGCCCATGTTTTCGGAGGAGATCCAAAAAACATAATGCTGATGGGACAAGGGAGTGGAGCCGCTGCTGCTTCGTTGTTGGCCTTATCCCCCAGAGCAGAAGGACTATTCAACAAAATCCTCCTAATGTCCGGAACCGCCATAACTCCAGGAGTTGTGAGAAATACTGCCGTGAATGCCACATGGGCCTTGAGTGACGTTCTTCAATGCAGAAGTGCGAATTCTTCAGAAGTCCTCGATTGCTTCAGAAAAATGCTTCGAGACGAGATTCTGGATGCGGCTCAAGGAACAGGCCTAAACGTGCCCGAATACGAGCAATTCGTTCCCATCGTTGACGGATTAGGAGGAATCATCCCAGAACCTCCAGAAGTCCTGGCAAGTTACAGACCGAAGATGTCCATCATGCTAGGGACAACCAAGGACGAATCTGCCCTCAGGATATGTAAGTTTATTGATTCATTAGATAACAATATGACGTACCAAGGAATCTGAAGAGGAAATAATAGATTCCTGAAATACAGTAGACTTGAAAATCTTAATTAAAAATAACCTCAGGTAACTGTTACAAAAAATGTAACTTTTGACGCAGTAACAAATGAAGTCGTCACTATCGGATTACGGTTTTCGTCACAAATGTCAAATTTCCATAAAAACGTGACGGTCGTGTTCATTTTCGTCACATTTCACAATTGTTAAGGAGCTAAAAGTTACATTTTTTCCATAACAAGGGATTTTGTACCTTTCAGGACCTAGTTTGGAAGGTCTTGATCTGGTCGTTGTGGTGCAGACCAGGCTTTTGAGAGTTCAGTTCTCGAACTTCTTTATTCCGAACGATATATAAAATCCGAAAGAACAATCCAAACGCCGATAATAATAATTTCCTAAAACCAACAGTTTCATAAAACAACGAACGTCCTCCTACCGTAACTCCAGGGATTTTCGCAGTTGGAGCTAGTTTACGTCCTATATCACTAGTATGGGTTTTCTTAGAAGGTTCTAGTCTGGTTCAAATCTTTATCGAAGTTTCCGATATTTTACAGAATTTCCTTTTTTAAAAAGGCCGTAATCTGGTACGGTTAGGTCTTCTTTGAAGGTCCTAACTAGACCTGAAATGGCTCTTTTTAAGGTCTGGCTTGGTCTAACGTAACTCCTAGAAGATTCTGACCCGACCTAGAGTGGGCTTTTCTAGGTAGACCTGACCTAGTCTGGAATGGACCTTTTAAGAATTTTAAATTTATTCTGATTTAGGTATTCCTAGAAAGTCCTAACTAAATCTGGAATGGACTTTCCTAAGAAAATTTGGCTCAGTTTACGTTTTCTCAGAAGATTGTAGCCAAGCTTAAAGTGGATCTTTCTAAAAAGTTCTGAATTTGAATTCACATAAATCTTCCTAAAAAGTTCAAATTTAATCCAAATTTTTCTAAAAAGTCCAGATTTTTCTAATCAATCCAGATTTTTCTAAAAAGTCCAGATTTTTCTAATCAATCAAAATCCTTCTAAACAGTCCAGATCTTCCTAAAAAGTCCTGGATCAACCTAAAATTGATCTTCTTAGTAGGTTTCGATCTGGTCTGGATCTTCCTAGAGAATACCCAATCTGATTTAAATTTTCCTAAAAATCCTATTTTAAATTTATTTTCCAAAATTATTTTTGTTCAATTTTGATTTTTTCAGAATATTCTATTTTAAAAAGTTTTGAAACTTCATTTTGGTCTAAGAAAAAAGTTTAAGTGATCCGTTAAGGCGAGTTGTGCATCAACTTGAAATTTTTGAAACAGATTTAGGACTCATTTTTCGTTTTGCAGAATTTTCTTCTAAAGTCCCAAATTTTAAAAAAGTGTAAAATTCCATTTGTCAACAAAAAACATCAAAGAACATTTTTCATTTTAACTTTTATTTTTAAAAATACCTTGAATTTTAATAATTTTTAAAAATTAAATACAAATTTTAAAATTATTTATTTTTAAAATTTCGAAATTATTATATTTTTAAAATTTTGAAATTATTTATTTTTAAAATTTTAAATATTGAATTAATTTAGTAATAATGAACGAGAAAAATTTGAACTTGACACTTCTCGACCGGAAGATGGCGGAGGAGATGGTCAACAACCTGACTACAGGATATTCGGATTTTGTCAATCATCTACTAATTGCCGAGGGCTGTAAGCAAGAATATGTCTGGACAAAAACAGATCCGTCTTCTAACGTCGAAGTTCTCTATGAATCCATCCTAAAAGTTGGTTAATAATTTAAAAAAAAAATTCCATATTTCCTCTAAAATAAGTCCCAAGGATTATTGTTTTCAATCACCTCCTAGAGGGGGCTTATTTTAGAGGGGAGAGGGGCTTAATCTGGAAGGGAGAGGGGAGGGGAGTTATTTTAGAGGGGAAGGGGCTTATTCTGGAGGGAAGGGAGACTTATTTTAGAGGGAAGGGAAACCTACTTTTTTCAATCACTTTCCAGAGGGGGTTTATTCTGGAGGGGAGGGGAACTTACTTTTTTCAATCACCTCCCAGAGGGGGTTTATTCTGGAGGGAAGGGGGTTTATTTTAGAGGAGAAGGGGAACTAACTGTTTTCAATCACCTCCCAGAGGAGAAGAGAACTTACTTTTTTCAATCGCTTCCCAGAAGAAAGGGGAGCTTATTCTGGAGGAAATATGGTAATTTATAAATTTCAGATGTATTCTAATTTTTGGTATGATGCTCCTACTTCGAGATTGGCGAATTATTATGTGAAACAACGAGTTCCAGTTTTTCTTTATTCTTTCGATCATATTAGTGAAAATTTCGAAACAAATCGGGCTTTCCATGGTTGTGACGAAATTTTCCTTTTTAATATCGAGCCCAGATTTCTCGTAACGAGGAGGGACAGAAATTGGCAACTGGACAAACGGGTCACTGAGATCTTCGCTGACATGATTGTCAACTATCTCAAATACGAGTGAGTTCATATACAAAAAAGCGTAATTTTTGGTACCGTAACAAATGCAAATCGTCACTATTTTCAATTTTAGTCACTATTAAGTTCTAATTTTAGTCACTATTTTGTTTCAATTTTCGTTATTATTAAATTTTAATTTTAGTCACTATTAAGTTTTAGTCTTCGTTACTATTAAGTTCTAATTTTAGTCACTATAAAATTTTATATTAGTCACTATTAAATTTCAATCTTCGTTACTATTAAATTTTAATTTTAGTCACTATAAAATTTTAATTTTTAGTCACTATTTCGTTTTAATTTTTGTTACAAATGTCAAATATTCACGAAAAATGTGACGATTGTGTCACATTTTAGTTACTTTTCGCAATTGTTACTGAGTTAAAAGTTACGCTTTTTTGTGTGTAGGGATTTAGGAAGATAATTTATAAAATTTGACCAATTCATTTTTGAAATGTTTGGGAAGTTATAAAAAGATTCTGGGAGTTTATTCACAAAGAAGTTAAGGATTCTTAGAGAATATAGAAGTTTATAAAAAATTTTAAAATTTAATATTAAAAAAATTCAAAAATTTATTCACAAATATATTTATGAATTTCTTAGCAGAGAATATAGAAGTTTATAAAAAAAATTTTTTTAATTTTTCGAAGATGATTGATTTATTTTCAATTATTTAAAAAATTTTTCGAAAATAGTTTTTTTTATTTTAAATTTAAAAAAAGTTTTTTTGAAATTTTTCGAAAATTATTATTTTATTTTAAATTTTTTTTCAGCGATCCGACTCCAGAAGGCTCAGGATTCTCATTCAACTGGACCAGTATGACAGAAAACGAATTAAATTATCTCTCGATCACGGACAGTCCATCCATGGAGGTCGGCTACAGATGGCAAGGTCACGTCTTCTGGAACTGGTATGCTCGTCATTTGGACGCAATTGATGTCGGAAATATGCAAAAAATTTCACAACTTGAAAATCGATTAGGAGATTACCAAATAGCTACATGGATGTTGTTAATTTGTGCATTATTTTTCTTCGCTATTCTCGTCGGACTCGCCTGTTACTGTACCAGAAAAGACACTGATGATGACGAGCTTTGATCCGTTCATTTATCCATTTGTTAATCTTTCAAGTAGCTTCTAGTCTATTTCGCTAATTTTGCAAGTTGAAGTAAAGGTTCTACATAACCACGTTAAAGAATAGTGATTAAAAACGAATTAAACATTATTCGCGGCGGGACCATTACTGAGAAATCATTTTTAAAAAGTCGAAGAAATTGTTCAATAAACATGTATTGGTCCTGACGCGAATGTTGTTTAGAGTTAATAATTACAGTAATCATCGGGAAACGAATTAAACATTATTCGCGGCGGGACCATTACTGGAAAATCATTTTTAAAAAGTCAAAGAATTTGTTCAATAAAGGTACATTGGTCCTGACACGAATGTTGTTCAAGATTAGTAGCTAAGATAATCAACAGAAATTAATCTAGTTTTTCCTTTCAGGACCAGAATTTAAAATTATTCAAAAGTTTAAAATTCTTCGAAAATTTCCAATCTCGACACGAATGATGTTTAACTTTTTTAGTTTAAATTCATTTTTATTAAAAATAAAAAATTTATTCAAGTCTGAAAGACTGAAACCACAGGGATTAAATAATTACAGTATATGTTCCCTTCTTAGTGACATCATTAGCATTATTATTACAGTATCCTTTATACAGACAAGTCGACGTCGATGGCTTGATTACGTAGGTTTACTTTTGACGATTACCGTATCCACCAGTACCGTAACCACCGCTACCGTACCCACCAGTACCGTACCCACCGTTACCGTATCCACCATTACCGTATCCTCCTGAAAAATTTCAATTTTTAATATTTTAAAAAATTTTTTAAGTTTTTTTCAGATATTAAAAATTCTTGATTTATTTAAAAAATTAAAATTTCTTTAGAAATTAAAAAATGAAAATTTTTTAAAAGTTTTAAAAAATAAAAATTTTAAAGTTGTTTTGAAAAATTAAAAATTACCGGGATATCCGGTGTTTCCACCGTAACTGCCTCCGTTGGGACCTTGATTGGAACCCCAAGGACCACCGTAACCACCCATGCCACCCATGCCTCCCATGCCGCCCATACCGTATCCGTCTCCCCCATATCCTCCCATGTCTCCTCCACCGTAACCACCGTATCCTCCATCTCCACCGTATCCACCGTCTCCACCGTATCCACCGTAACCCATTCCGTCTCCGCCGAATCCACCACCGTATCCGCCGCCCATTCCGCCCCAATCCTGGGCTTTGACGACCAAAACGACGATGGAGAAAACAACGAGGGATTTTTGGATAAATGACATCTGGAAAAATTAAATCAAATTTCAAAAATCGATGTTTTTCGAAAATGGTCTCGACACGAATTTTCAGAATTTTCTTGAAGTTTTCTAGAATTCTCAATTTCAAAAATTTTGGAATTTTTCACTGAATTCCAAAAAATTCTAATTTAAAAAATTTAAAAATAAAATTTGGCGAAATGTGAACGGATGCCAATTTTTAAATTACCGGAAAACTACAAATATTACCAAATTTGGTTTCTTGGCGAAATGCGAACGGATGCCAATTTTTAAATTACCGGAAAATCACAAATATCTCTAAATTTGATTTCTTGGCGAAATGTGAACGGATGTCAATTTTTAAATTATTAAAAAATCACAAATATCATCTAATTTGATTTCTTGGCGAAATGTGAACAAGTGTCAACTAAAATATCGTAAAATTTCCAATATTAAAAATTTCTCCAACAAAAATTTTTAGAACTTTTTATAAAATTCTATAATTTTTAATTTTCTTTAAATCTAAAAAATTTAATTATTAAAAACAAAAATAAACAAATTTAATTATTAAAAATAAAAATAAACAAATTTACAAAATTTTTAAAATGAAAATTTAAAAAAAAATTAAATTTTAAAATAATTTTTAAATTAAAGAAAATTAAATTTTAAAATAACTTTTAAATTAAAAAATAATTAAATTTTAAGATAACTTTTAAATTAAAAATAATTAAATTTTAAAATAATTTTTAAATTAAAAAATAATTAAATTTTAAGATAACTTTTAAATTAAAAAAAAAAATTTAAATTTTAAAAAAATTTTAAATTTTAAATGTTTTTTAAAATTTCCTAAATTCTGGAATATCCTACTACCCCAAAAACTACAGTATGACGAGGATGAAAAATGCAACAAATGCTTTGATCTGATGTAACTGAAACCTTTTTATAGTCCTGCGAAAGTTGTTATTCAAATCCAAAATTTTCTGGAGGGAGTTTCGAACGTTGAAGACTCTTGATTTTCAAGAGCTGAACGCACGACTCATCTCCCGGCTATTATCCCTCTAATCCACTTCGCAAAACTCGAAATTTGGAATGAATCCGTTCAGCGCAAAAACCAAACAAGCTGGTCCGGTTTCCAAAAGTCCGAAATTAAAAATGGGAAATGTTTGATTTTTCAGCAAATAGGCTTAAACTTAAACTTTTCTATTTCCGGATCAAACCAGAATCAGAATCAGACAACAATGGTCCTTATTCCAACTATGTTTCAAAAAACAAAGATTCTAAAAAAACTAAAAACTTTTTAGAATTTTAAAAATTTTTAAAAAAATTAAAAATTTTAAAAAGTTAAAATTTAAAGAAATTAATTTTTTAAAAATTAAAATTTCAAAAAACTAAAAACTTTTTAGAATTTTAAAAATTTCAAAAAAAATTAAAAATTTTAAAAAGTTAAAATTTAAAGAAATTAATTTTTTTAAAATTAAAATTAAAAAAAACTAAAAACTTTTTAGAATTTTAAAAATTTCAAAAAAAATTAAAAATTCTAAAAAGTTAAAATTTAAAAATCTCTTAAAATTTAAAGAAATTAATTTTTTAAAAATTTAAAATTCTAAAAAGTTGAAATTTGAAAATTTTTAAAAACATTAAAAATTTCTAAAAAATTAGCTTTTTAAATTTGTTGATATGCATTTTATATATTTAATTACCTTGGAATTGTATATTTAGAGTAAATTCCGATTGAATCCAAAAATGATATTCGAAGACAATTGCGAGCCTTCTTGACCTTCGATGAGCTTTCCATTTCCTCAAGTATCGCGTGACTGACTTTTCTTTTTTATCTTCTTTCTGATATCTTTCAGATTCTTATTTTCCTTTCTGATGTCTTTCGGATTCTGATTTTCCTTTCTGATATCTTTCTGATTTTTATTTTCCTTTCTGCTATCCTCTTGATTCTTATTCTCCTTTCTGCTATCTTTCTGATTCTTATTTGCCTTTCTGCTATCTTTCTGATTTCCTTTTTTGACATCCTCCTGATTCTGATTTTCCTTTCTGATGTCTTCCTGATTCCTATTTTCCATCTTTTCCGGCTTCAGATTCAGGTTTTTCATTTGATTTTTCTTCAGATTCTTTTTTTCCATCTTCTTCGGTTTCAAATTCTCCATCTGATTTCTCTTCAGATTCTTCTTTTCAATGTTCTTCAGATTCAGATTCTCCATTTCATTTCTCTTCTGATTCTCGTTTTCCATCTTCTCCAACTTCAGATTCTTTTTTTCCATCTTCTTCGGTTTCAAATTCTCCATCTGATTTCTCTTCAGATTCTTTTTTTCAATGTCCTTCAGATCCAGATTCTCCATTTCATTTCTCTTCTGATTTTCTTTTTCAAATTCTTTTTTATTATTTTTTCCGTTTTTAGGCTCACTATAATCATCCAAAAATTTTTCCACTTTTTCTTCATCGAAATTGGATTGTTCAAATCCTTCTAGAAATTCATTAATTTCATCAACTTCAACTTTGGGAATTTCCGGAGGATATTCGAGCGAGATTTCGTCATCGTTTAACTCATCCGAATATTTTTTTTCTTTATTTTCTTCCGCGAAATTTTTTAATTTTTTTTGTTTTTTAATCCAAAAAGTCAAAAAAATTAAAAAAATCATCAAAATTCCAGGATAAATTAAAAAATAAAAATTCTAAAAAAAAAAATTAAATTAAATTCGAAAAAAACTTACATCAAGTTGTTCGAAAAAATCGAATTTTGTTTCTGATTCACAGTTGACTCCATAAAATCCATTTTCACATCCGCAAACGAAGCCTCTGGCACTGGTTCCGCTCTCGAGACATCTTCCATGAACGCAAACCGCGAATCCTTCAGCAATACAGATGTCTGGAGCTCTTTCGCAAAAAGTTCCTGTGTATCCTAATCTGCATTCACATCTGAAAAATACTAAATTTTGTAATTTTTATATATAAACTAATAGGTTTAATATATAAATTACGTAATTTCGGCACATAAACCGACTTTAATATACAAATCAGTTAATTTTGATAAGTAAATTTTATTAGTTTTAAATCGACTTTGATATATAAATAATTTAATTTTCATATATAAACTAATAGATTTAATATATAAATTACATAATTTCGGCACATAAACCGACTTTAATATGCAAATCAGTTAATTTTCAATATAAACCGACTTTGATATATAAATAATTTCATTTCCATTTATAAACTAATGGGTTTAATATATAAATTACGTAATTTCGGCATATAAACCGACTTTAATATACAAATCAGTTAATTTTGATAAGTAAATTTTATTAGTTTTAAATCGACTTTGATATATAAATAATTTAATTTTCATATATAAACTAATAGATTTAATATATAAATTACGTAATTTCGGCATATAAACCGACTTTAATATGCAAATCAGTTAATTTTCAACATAAACCGACTTTAATATATAAATAATTTCATTTCCATTTATAAACTAATAGATTTGATATATAAGTCAACTTTTATATGAGTTCCTTACATTTGGTATGTAATCAGATGGATCTGCATATATGAATGAGGTAATTTCGATATATAAGCAAACTAATTTTGATATAACAATAGAGGAGTCCAAGCTTGAGTATATAATGTTGTAAATCCTATATTGTAATTGCTTTGAAAACGTTCGATAAAGTGCTAATTTTGATATATAAATAAATCGATTTTTTACATATTGTTCGATTAATTTCGAAAAGTGAATTAAGTAGTTTTTGAACACCAAGCAATTTTGATACATGAATGATTTAATTTTGATTATAAACAAACGGATTTCCATATATGAATCATTTCTGATAAGCAATTAATCTTATATGTGAATTTCGAAATAAATCATTGATTTTGAAAAAAAACACAATTTTGGTGTGTAAATTTACGTGTTTTTATGCGTAAATTAATCGTTTTTATAATTGAATTAACTTTGATATATGGATCAATTTAGAAAATTAACTCACGTGTAATCGATGGTGGATCCCTCGACGGACCGGCATTTGCCTCCATTCAGACATCGGTGGAAACTGCAGACGTTGACGTGGGTGTTGCAGAAGGGAGGCAGATACCCAGGGGGACAGATGCATCTGAATCCTCTTTTTGATTCTGATTCTGAACAGATATTCAAGGATTCTGAGTCCAAAGCACAAGGATAACAATGACCATCATGCAAACAAACAGGATTCCCGGCTTCAGTTTGACATATGAAGTGATGTGGAGTCCTGCATTTCATCGCTAAAAAAAATCAAAAATTATCCTAATTTTAGGCATATAAACACACTCGTGTGTAAGCACAGCGGATCTCGGACCCTCGATTAACTTTTTGCAACTTTTCCGCCTATAACCCCGTGCTTATATGCGTAAAATTAAAAAGTAATAGTGACGATTTCCATTTGTTACTGGATCAAAAGTTTCAGTTTTTTGTGTGTAGAGATTTTGGATAGTGTCTATTTCCAACTCAAATCAGGGCTTCCTAGTCACTATCCGAAAATAGGTTCCATATACAAAAAAGTCTAATTTTTGATCTAACAATTGTGAAATATGGTAATTGTCATATTTTCATGAATATTTGACTTTTTTGAAGAAAATTAAAAAGTAATAGT
The DNA here is from genome assembly GCA_009193035.1 of Halicephalobus mephisto. NCBI lineage: Eukaryota > Metazoa > Nematoda > Chromadorea > Rhabditida > Panagrolaimidae > Halicephalobus > Halicephalobus mephisto. The sequence goes on along the minus strand of SWDT01000030.1, from coordinate 107,068 downwards.
GACGATTTCTATTTGTTATTAAGTTAAAATTTACGTTTTTTGTGGATGCGATATTGAACGACTCAAAATAAACAATTTTTTTTCAAATTTCGTTTTTTGTACTCCAAAATACAATTGTTTGTTTTGTCCTAGTGGTTTCGTTACGGTAGAGCCTACTGGAGAACTCACAATCGGGATCGACGTCTTGGTCGAGTTTGCAGATGCAGGCGTGTTTGGGCCCTCCGGATTCCTCGTTTAGTCCCACACAGAGGGCTCCTTCGCAGGGGTCCGGGACACAGGGGTCTTCTCTGTCGCATCTGGGACCCCCGTACCCCAAGTCACAAAGACATAGAATTCCTTGGTGGTTACTGTAGGTACAAGTTCCATGGAGGCATTTGTAAAATCCGGCTTCTTGGTCTTCGTCAGAAACGTAACATGGATCTTTGGTTTTTTTGTGGCAAAATCGGCCTTCGTAACCTTCGCTACAGATGCAATGAGGAGTCAAAAATAATTTATTTTCATAGTTTTTAAACGGCACTGAAAATACTGTAATATTGTAAAATTTAAAAATCGTCGCAAACTGAATTTTTAGAAATAACATTTCCGAAAAATTTTAATTTAAAAAAATAAAAAAACTTTAGTGAAGCAAGAATATTGACAAATTTGAATTTTTGGCGAAAAGTGAACAAACGCCAAATTAAAATTCTTGGCGAAAAGTGAACGAACGCCAAATTCGAATTCTTGGCGAAAAGTGAATGAACGCCAAATTTGAATTCTTGGCGAAAAGTGAACGAATACCAAATTTAAATATTTGGCGAAAAGTGAACGAATGCCAAATTTGACTTCTTGGGGAAATATGAATGAACGCCAAATTTGAATTTTTGACAGTGACTAAATGCCGATTAAGATTTCTCAATTATCTTAAAATTTGAAAATCAATTTCTTTAAAATTAATTTCGACATGAATTTGGAGAACATTTTATAAAGTTCTAGAATTTTTAATTTTACTTTTTAAATTCTCAATAATTTAATTTTCTTCAAAGTTAGTAATTTTAATTTTTTTAAATTAAGGATTTAAAAAAATAGACTTACAGTAATCAACAGAGACTGTACATTGGGATTCCATAAGACAATTGGAGTCTTCGAGCAGATCCCAGCATTGACGGCCTTCGTCGTCTTCGCAGTCCTTCCAAAACGGCTCCAATTCTGTTTTTTCGACTTCAAAGGCTTCCAAAATACAGTAATACCACTTCTGAAAACTACTTTCGCAAGGAATACAGTCACCCAAACTAGATTCCGGAACTTCAACAACTTCACAAAAATTTCCGGAGATTACGGTATTTCTGAAAAGTTGGATTTCTGAAGGACAAACACATTCAGCTTCGTTCCTGGAGTTGACGACACAGTGCCCACGATTGAAGCATTCTAAATCTCGACAAGGAGACACGATTTCGCAATGATCACCAGAATAATGTTCTTCACAATGACATTCGCAACGGAAATCCGAAAAATTCGAAGAACTTAAAAAATTCGAAAAATTCGGAAAATTTGGGTTTTTTAGAACAAAACCGTGACCGGAACAGGATTCTTCTGAACAATGCCGCATTTCTTCTGTAAATTCGCAAAAATCGCCATAGAATCCACGTTTACACCAGCATCTAAAAAGTGATTAAAAATAAATATTTTAAAAATGTAATTAAATCGAAGTCTGCAGGTTGCGAGCAACGTTCAGGCAGGTTGACTAGTGTTTACGACTAAGTTGAAATTTTTTAAAATAATTTCGTGTCAATTATTATTTATATTTTTTGAATTTTATTTCATTTATAAATTGTGAAAGTGATGTAATTTAGTTGTTGAATATAATTAATATCATTATTTTTAATTTTATAAAGTAGAAAATTGATGTGCGATTATTTGGAAAATTCAAAGGTTGGTTTCATGTATAATTTAGTTCAAATTAATATTATGATTTCAGGTACTCAAAAGCTCCTATTTGTACCCAACATTGTATTTTTGATGTAAGTGACTTATTTCTATCGAAAAATATCCAATTGTAATCGCTTTCGAAATTGCGACTTTGAAAGTTCGTTTTCGATTTTTAAAAATCAGTTTCATATATTGATCTACTTCAAACCGAACTAATAAGATGATTTTAGGTATTGAGAAGTTCTATATTGTATTGTAGACAGTGTTATGAAAGTAAGTAACTTGTTTCTATCGAAAAATATCCAATTGTAATCACTTTCGAAATTGCGACTTTGAAGGTTCGTTTTCGATTTTTAAAAATCAGTTTCATATATTGATTTGATATGGATTGGGCTGAAGAAATAATTTTAGGCGTTAAGAATTTCCGCTTGTCTTGTTTTCCCCTTTTGCGACTTAATGAGAGGATAACACATTTTTGGGTGAGGCGATAAGACGGGTCAAAAAACAATCTGAAACACACTAGAATACACCAACTGACTTGTCTAATTACTGTATGCGAATTACGGGTTTTACTTTTAAATTTTAACAAACATTACAATTAAGCAAAAAGTAATGTTTTTTGAATTCCGCAAAAAGGAATAAAAACTTTAAAAATGGCAAATTTGGCAATTTTCTGGTAAAACCTACTCGATTTCCTTATTTCTTGTACAATGGTCTTGGAAGTTCTAAAAATTTGTTTTAAAACAATATTGCAAGAAATATTTCTAATTTTTTACAGTAATAATTTTTTGAATTCCCACGCTAAGCGAGAGTAGAAAAAACTGGTAAATTTAACGCTTCTCTGGCAAAATCGACTCGCGCTGTCCTCTCTCTCTCCGTTGTGATTAATCCTAAGAATCCTAAAAAATTTCAAAGATCCCGATCAAAACCGTTTCGTGATGATACCTATTTTTGGTATTTTGCAACACTACGATTTTAATCTCCACTTCGACTTCTATAAACCCGAAATTGATATAAAGAAGTTAAAAATTTTTCAAAATATTAACGCACAAGTTTTTTGATTATTTTTTACATTAAATTTTATATAATTTCACATATTTAATCCACATTTCAGACAGAGGACTCTGAATAAAAAGTTTCTCAGCAGTGGCCGTGGTGGTGGTGGTGATCATGGTGGTGATGATCGTGATGATCGTGGTGATGATGGTCATGATGATGATCGTGATGATGGTCATCATGATGGTGATGATCATGATGGTGATGATCGTGATGATGATGTCCGTGGCCGTGCATGAGGAATCTACAATTTATTTTTCAGAAAAAAAACGAAAATTAACTCGAATGAACCTCCAGCACATTGACTCAAATGAAGGACACAGACTGCTTATAAATAACCCAGGTGTGTTGACAATCAGAATCACGAGAGGATTTTACGAGAGTGAAAGTTCCAACCTATAAAGGCTAGTCCCGCTGATAAGCCGGAACAATCGCAGACTATCCTTTTTTTGAAATAGTGACTAACGAGAAAAAGGAACTTTTCGAAGATCTCATGAAGGTTGTGACGTCATCAGAGGGTGGATTTAATGCAATCGGGAATGTGGAAAGAGGCTTTGAAAATTCAGTAAATTATGGAAGGAATATAGATCAGGGATGAGTCACGAGAGATCTGGAAATCAAGTGTGGATTGACTGGCAGTGAAAATTACGAAATTATTCAAATTAATTTTTACCTGTGGATTCGCTTTCGAATTTTCCACATTAATCTTCAACCCAGAGTCTTCAAAACTGTAATATCAAATATATTCTAAGTACTTCGGAAAGAAACAAAAATTTTAATTTCCATATATCGATTTTTGAAAATTTAAATTTTTGGAATTATTTTAATTTCGACATTTTAAAAAATTTATCATCTACTTTAGGATTTGTTTGTTTTTAAAGATTTTCTATCTTGTTTGTTTCACGCATCGAATCAATTTTTCCTACCTTGAAATTTTCAAATTTAAGAACTAGAGATTTCTTAATTTCGAAATCCTGATGTTAAATTCTTCCTCTAAATGCTTCAGACAAACAATCTTAGAAATTTTAGTTTTCATATATCAATTTTTAGAAATTTTTCATATATCAATTTTTGGAAATTTTTTTATATATCAATTTTTTGAAATTTTTCTAATTTTTTAATATATCAATTTTTTTTAATTTCCATATATCAGTTTTTAGAAATTTTTAATATAGAAATTCTGAAATTAAAAAAAACCAATTTTGGGATTTTTTAAGGATATTTGTCCTAAAAAATCACAATTTTTGTTTCGGAAGAATTTTGCGCATTGATCATTGGTAAAATCCAAAATTCATTTTTTCGTTAAAAAGAACTTACTGATAGTTTACTGTAATTGTGAAATTTTTCAAAGATTTTTGCCCATTTTTTTGAACAAGATCAACGATATCCGGATTGACGACAATTTGCGGGGTTTCGACACTGAAAAAAATTTTAATTTTAAAAAAATTTAATTTTTAAAAATTAAACCTGTAACAATTTCCTTTATTTTTGCATTTGTGATTTTTACAGTATTCTTGAGAAGCGTAAAATTCACAAGTTTTACCGTAATATTCAGGAGGACAATCGCAGTAGAAGCTGTTTTCTTCCTTGATGCAGATTCCGTCGTTTTGACAGAGATTTACGGTCTTGCAAGGATCGAAGTCGAGGTTCTGGGGATCCACGATGATTCTTTTTGGGACCAAAGTCGGGATCGGGGGAATCGTAGGCATCTCCTTCAATTTCGTCACTTTTTTTAGAATTTCTAAAAATTTAAAAAATTTAAAAATTTCAAAAATAAAAAAATTTTTTAATTTTAATAAATTAAAAAATCAATAAAAATTTAAATAGATAATTAAAATAAATAAAGGTAAATTCTTAAAAAATTTAAAAAATTTAAATTTTGAAAAATTTTAAAAAAATTAAAAACATACTTTTGATTCTACCGTCTCCCGAAGGTTTTTTGTCTGGTCTCAACGAGAAAGTTCTCTGGAAAGTTTTGGTTTCCGCGAGAGAGAAAATTAAAAAAAGAAAAATAAACACCGGTTTCATGACGTAACTGCGAGAAGCGTTTGAAGAATCTGAAAATTTACAGTAGAAGAATGAATTAAATATTGTTCATGTTAAAACAAAAATTTGAGATTTATTCTCAGGATGGAGATTTCAGATTTACTTAAAGTAAAAGTAATGATCCCGCCACGAAAGATGCTTAAAGGGCTAGTAATCAAATTAATGATTGAGGAAATTTAACATTATTCGTGTCGAGACCACAACTTAGGATCTACTGTCGAAAGATAAAATCAACTGAGGAAGGAAATTGGTCCCGCCACGAAAGATGCTTAAAGGATCAATAGCAAATATTATAATCGAAAAAATTAAACATTATTCGTGTCGAGACCACAACTTAGGATCTACTGTCAAAAGATAAAATCAACTAAAAAAAGAAATTGATCCCGCCACGAAAGATGCCTAAAGGATCAATAACAAATATTATAACCGAAAAAATTAAACATCATTCTTGTCGAGACCACAGTTATGTTTAAAAAAATAAAAAATAGTTCTATTTTGAATAAAATTAACATTTTTAAATTTATTCAAATTTTTCGAAATCACAAAAGAGAAAACATAACCGAATGTTCCTTTGTTCCGTCGACCAGTCCATCGAAGATTGGAATTCCGTTTTCTCTGAACTGTCTGTAGGGAAAAGTGAAAAGTATCTTCATTCCGATTTCTGGATGCATCGTGACGTTCCTGGATCCGTCCACAACGGCGAAAGTGGCCCAGCCATCACATCCGAAATTTTTTAGGATTTTTTTCGTTTCAGAAAACAGACGAATCCCGATTCCTTCGCTTCTGAATTCCGGATGAACGAAGAGGACTCTAGGAATCCCGAGTTTCTGGATTCCTTCAGGAAGGAATTTTTTCGTTTGTTTCACGGCGGAGTCGTAGAGGACATGATAACGGTTCGCGTTGAGGCTTCCCCAAGGCCCATTTCGGATATCTAAAATAAATTACTGTAAAAATTAAAAATTATTTTCCAAGGAAATTTTTTATAAAAGTTTATAAAAATTAAAAATTCTTAATTTTTTACAAAAATTTTAAAATATAATTTTATAAAAATTAAAAATTTTAGAGATTTTAGAAATTAAAAAAAATTAAAAATTCTGAAAAATTTTTAAAAAATTTAAAATTAAAAATTCTGAAAATTTTTAAAAAATTTAAAATTTAAAATTTTGAAAATTTTTAAAAAATTTAAAATTTGAAATTTTGAAAAATTTTTTTAATAAAATGAAATTAACCTTGACCGTAATCTTGTTTGATCTCCAGAATCGGCTCTTTTCGAGGTCCGAAAACTTTTTCTAAATCTTCAGGTCCTTGATTAACGCCACAACTGAGGATTCCGACAAGTCTGTCTTCTGAATCAAAAGCAACAAGACTTAATTTTTCACCGATGATGGCTTCCGTTTTTTGTCTGAACATCGGCAACATTTCATCTACCGTAGCTCCTGCAACGAAATTTTTAAAATTTATCTTTAAAATTTAAGAATTTTTTAAATTTATCTTTAAAATTTAAGAATTTTTAAAATTTATCTTTGAAATTTAAGAATTTTCTAAATTTATCTTTGAAATTTAAAATTTTTTAATTTTATTTTTGAAATTTAAAAAATTTTTTTAAATTTATCTTTGAAATTTAAAAATTTTCTAAATTTATTTTCGAAATTTTTAAATTTTTTTAAATTTATTTTCGAAATTATTTTTTTTTAATTTTAAATTAAAAATTTTCTCGAAATTTTATTTTTTTAGTTTTATTAATAAAAAATTTACCGAGTTTTATGAATAAGGAATTTGTGTTGACGAATCCTTGGCATCCTTGAAAAGCCAAAATTTCGAGGTCTTCGATGTCAGCTTTTTCGATTCTGAGTGATTTTCCGGATTTTTTCGTTTTCCAATTTGATAAAACAACTTCTCTTTTTCCTTTTCTGCCATCGATGACGAATTCTGGAGACCATGAAATTTTTCTTTTCGAAGCACATTGAAAAATCGAGAATCTTCGAAAAAACAACATTCTTAAATTAAAATTTTATATAAATTAAAAGTGAATTTTTCACGAAATTGTCCCAACACGAATGTTCGCAAAATTCTCAATTTTAGGTAATTTCAGAGTTTTGTTGGATTCTGCAAAACAATAATTTAAAAAAATTAAATTTTGGCAAAAATGAACGAATGCCAAAAACCTGATTTCTTGGCCAAATGTGAACGAATGCCAAAAACCTGATTTCTTGGCGAAATGTGAACGAATGCCAAAAATCTGATTTCTTGGCAAAATGTGATTAAATGCCAAAAATCTGATTTCTTGGCAAAATGTGAACGAATGCCAAAAATATAAAATCTTTGGCGAAAAGTGAACGGATGCCAAAAATATGATTTCTTGGCGAAAAGTGAACGAATGCCAATTGTGATTTTTCTAATATTTTAGAAATAAAAGTAAATTTTCTACAAAATTATCTCGATACAAGTTTCTGAAAACTTTTAAAATCAAAAATTTTAAATGTTAATCTTAATTTTTAAGAAATTTTAACAAGAATAAAATTTCCAAAAACACAAATCGATCGATGAATACATTTGACCTGAGTCGTTCCGATCGTTCTCTGTCTGATTAAACAATAATCCTATCTGATTTCGATTAGGAAGAACTTCAGATCGATTTTAGGACAAAGATCTTCAATAATTTTTACTTTTTTATAAAAAATAATTTTTATTTTATTTTTCAAAAATAAATAATTTTTACGATCAATTATGATTTCTGAAGTCTAGATTTCGAAGCAAATTAAAAAAAATTTATGAAAAAATAACATCGATAAAAAAAATAAATTTAAAAATTCATATATAGATATATTTAATCTTCTTCTTTTGATTCTTATCTGATGGTTTATATTTATTATAATATTTATTATTTTTTAAACTAAAATCTTTGAAAAATCAAAATCGGATTTTCTCGATGAACTGCTCGACTTTCCGTTTTTTGCTTCTCGAAAAGAAAACAAATCTCGTCTTTGTCGTTCGAATTTTGTCTTTTTCCACTTCTGGAGTTTTTTCTTCACAAAAATCCTTCATTTTTGCGGGTTGGTGTCCTAGTTATGATGCCAGTGGTTCGACAACATCAATAGGTTACTGGGAAATTAAATTTTGTAAGTTTTTATATAAAAATCAATTTTTTTTCAAATTTAAATTTTTTATATAAAAATTTATTTTTTTATTTTTTTAGGAGGTTGTCGATGGCCGCTATTCCTTCGGAATCCCAGGAATTGAACAACTATGTGAAGCAGAAACCGGGATATATCGATTTCTTTTGCGGCTGGTCCGCTGGATGGATAGAAACGATGATTTTGTATCCTCAAAGTAAGCTCATATTCAGACAACAGCTCCTCGGAGTAGCTGCCAAGGAAGCTATGCATCAGGTTTTTTATTTTCATTGAAAATTGATATATGAAAATCTTTAGTTGAAATCAGAAGGAATAGGGATGCTCTACCGAGGACTGCTGCCGCCCTTGCTGATGAGGACCACGACGAGGTCGATCATGTTTGGAATGTACGACAAGTATCAGCATTTACTCGGTTGTCCTAACGAAAAAACAGGAATCAGATACAGTTTTACCTTGTGTCATGCCCAGGCGGCATTTTTAGGTTTGTTTTTCTAATTTCGAAATCCCTAGAAGCTCCCAGAATCCCGTGGTATGGTCCTTCTGAACATTCTCATGGAAGTTTCTGAAGCCATCAAGAATCCTTTTTGATATTCCAACATTTTTAAGAAATTTCCAAAATTGAATTGGAAATTTTAAAACTTAGAAATCTCAGAAGTTTCTAAACCTTCAAGAATCCTTTTTAAAATTCTAAAATTTTTCACAATTTTCCGAAATCTAGTTGGAGGTTCTGAAATTTTCAATAATTTTATAAAAATTCCTGGAACTTTTCAGATTTCTGAAAGCTTTAAGAATCTCCCAGAATCTCATGGTAATTTTTCGAACTTTTTGAAATTTCATAAAGATTTTCAAAATCATAAAATCGAGGACTCTGAGATTTCTTAGAATATCTTAAAATTTTAAATCCTTTTAGGACCTGATTCAAGCTTCTGAATTCATATAAAATCTGGAATTCTGGAAGTTCTAAGAATATCTTTTAAGATTCTAAAATTTTTAAACTCCAATTCATATAAAATCTGGAATTCTGGAAGCTCCTAAAATATGTTTCGAAATTCTAAAACTTGGAATTTTCTAAAAGTTTGTAAAATATCTTTTTCTATATCCTTCTGAAATCAAAAAAATTGGAAATTTTTAAAGAATTATTTCGATATAATTCTGTAATAGTATTTGTTTTGACTGTTATTTAACGTTGTTTGTGTTTTTAATTATATTGTTTCAGCTGGTGCAACGGAGGCCTTGCTCTGTCCCCTGGAACGAGTCCAAACCCTTCTTCAATCGAACGCTTTCCATGACGATTTCCGGAACACCAAAGGAGCTTTCATTCATGTCAGACAATTTGGTCTCAAGGAGTTTTATCGAGGATTCTCTGTGATAGTATTTCGTAATGGAACGAGTAACACGCTGTTTTTTACTTTGCGAGAACCCCTGAAACATGGGATTGTCGAAAACGTTCCTGCTAACAACGAAAGTCGGATTTTGAATGTTTTTGCTGATTTTGGATCTGGTGCTGTCTTAGGTGCTTCTATTTCTACTTTATTTTTTCCAGTGAATGTGGTCAAGGCTAGAATGCAATCTACTCTTGGAACTTCTTTCCTATCCCCTCTGGCTGTTTTTAGAATTGTCTGGAAAGAAAGAAATGGATCTTTAAGTGAACTTTTCCGTGGTGTTCATCTGAATTTTACAAGATCGTTGATGGCCTGGGGCATCACCAATACGGCATTCGAATTTTTAAAAAGATGTTTTGAAAGCGGGACTCAATAGTACCACTAGAAGTATCTAAATAGTCGTGTGTAATAGGTCTGTGAATATTTACAAATTGGTAATGTTACGTGCAGGAAAAATGAACAAAGGAAAGGCCCGGAAACGGCCGGATGAAATATGATATCACGGGGACAACCTTGCCTGAGGGAGTCTCGAGCATCTTCATTGACTAAATGGACATTTATGTTTTATTTTTTTGTTTTTAAAAACTTTGGAAAGTTAGGTTTTTGGAGAAATTTTGAATTGAGAAGATTTTAAAAAAAATCAATTTTTAATTTTTTGAAAAATTAAATTTTAAAAAAAATCAATTTTAAATTTTTTGAAAAATTAAATTTTAAAAAAAATCAATTTGAAATTTTTTGAAAAATTAGATTTTAAAAAAAAATCAATTTTAAATTTTTTGAAAAATTAAATTTTGAAAAAAATCAATTTTAAATTTTTTGAAAAATTAAATTTTGAAAATATTTTGTAAAAAAATTTATTTTTAATTTTAAAAAAGTTTTTATATGAATTTTTAAAATTTTAAAGAATTTTAAATATTGTGGAAATTTAAAATTGATTTTTTAAATTAGTTTTTGGAAATTTTGTAAAAAATCAATTTTTAATTTTTTGGAAAATTAAATTTTGAAATATTTTTGAAATTTTTGGATTTTTATTTTTTAAAAATTTCGAAATAATGTTTATTTTGTGAAAATCATAATTAACATTCACTTTTCCCCAAGGACTAGAATTTGACATTTATTCGCATTTTGCCAAAATTAATTTTCTTAAATTAGAATCTTCCAGAATTTTCGAAACTTGAGAATTAAAAATTTCCAAAAATTCGTGTCGAGAGAATTTTGAAATAATTTTTATTATTTTTGACGAAAATATGGCATTTAATCACTTTTTGCCAAAGATTCAAATTTGGCATTTAGTTACTTTTTGCCAAAGTTTTAATTTTGGCAATAAGTCACTTTTCGCCAAAGATTCAAATTTGGCATTCGTTCATGTTTTGCCAAAGACTAATTTTGGCATTTAGTCGCCTTTCGCCAAAAACATAAATTTGGCATTTGTCCACATTTCATCAAGGATTTAAATTCTTGATATTTAATCACATTTTCTCAAGGATTCAAATTTTGATATTTATTCGCGTTTCGTTAAAGACTCTAATTTGGCAACATTGACATAGCCGAAATTTAATTTAATTTTTTATAATTAGAATCTTCCAGAATCAAGTGAGGATTTCTGAAATTAAGAGCTTTAGAAATTTATAAAAATTTATAAAAATTAAAAGTAGTTGTTTTACAAAAAAATGTAGAAATCATAATTGAGATTGAGTCACATTTTGCCAAGAATACAAATTTTATGTTTAATCACATTTCGCCAAGAATTTGGCTTTTTGGCATTAAGTCACATTTCGCCAAGAAATCAGATTTTTTGCATTTAATCACATTTCACCAAAAAATCAAATTTAGCATTCGTTCACCTTTCGCCAAAGATTTATTTTATGCATTTAATGACATTTCGCCAAAAATCCAAATTTGGCATTCGTTCACCTTTCGCCAAAAAGTCAAATTTTGTTTTTAGTCACTTTTCGTCCAAAATTCATTTTTAAATTAATTTTTTTTTGCATTTTTTAAAATTAATTTTTTTTGCGTTTATTCATTTTTTTAAATTAATTTTTTTTAGATTAAAATTTTCCAAAATTCACTGAAGATTTTTAAACTTTAGAATCCAGAAGTTTTAAAAATTCCTCTCGAGACAATTTTGAAATGCTCATTTTTCTTTTTTGTAATAATATGACATTGTGGATTTGATGGATGAACTAAAAACGAAAAATCCAAAAATCGTAATAACATGCTTCAAAAAAGCCAAATTTTTTTTAAAACAAAAGCCGATTGGTTTTCTGAGGTCATTTTTCGAAATTATTCAACTAAAAAAAATTTTTATAATTTTAAAATTTTAAAATAAAAAGTTGTCAAAACCAAAAAAGCTCAAAGAAAAAGATGGATGAGCCAGCGGTTCCTGGGGCATTAGACCATTTTCAATTTTGCGCGTTTGCTTCCGGCATTTTTGGGCTTTTTTCTGAAAAATTATGTAGAATTTGCCTTTGTTGAATTCGAGCATTCATTTCTTTCTCAAAGGCCTAGTTTTCCAATGGCCAACAGGGGAGTCGTTGAGTATTGCCTCAGGGCATGATACTTTTAGATCCAGGTTTTATTGGTTTTCAAAGTTTTATTCATTTTACGCTGTTTCATTTTCGTAAATTTTAATCACAGTAACTTTGAAAATTCTATTAAGTGTAAAAACGGATACTGTATGTTTTCCAACGAATTAATTTGGATAGTGACTGAGAAATTACTAGGTGAAAAAATAGACACTATCCATTTTAATAAAATAGTCTGGATAGTGACTGAAAAATTACTAGGTGAAAAAATAGACACTATCCATTTTAACGATATAGTCTGGATAGTGACTGAAAAATTACTAGGTAAAAAAATAGACACTATCCATTTTAACGAAATAGTCTGGATAATGATTATTTTTAAAAATGTATTTACTAAAGTTAGACTTTAGAGTAAGTTACAGTTAATTTTATAAATTATTGGATATTTGAGAATTATTATTTATTTTTAATTAATTTTGTTATAAAAAAATTAAAATTTTATATTTCAAAATTTCAGGATTTAATTAAAATAATTTTTAAAATCATCTGTATTTCATTTTGTAGCTTACCTAATCCACATTGGAACTTTATTCTATTTTTATTAACTGTCCTTCTAAAATAAGAAAATTAAATAAAAGTGAAAAAATTTCATTTATCGAATTTTAGAATTTAGTTCCGGTAATCTCTAAACTAAGTTATATTATTTTTTACTTTATCTAATCCATATCCAGAACGTTTATTCAATTTTTGTTAAATATTTTTCTAAAATAAAAAATTTAAATTAAAAAAATTGATATATCAGATTTTAGGATTTAGTTAAAATAATTTCTAAACTAAGTTATATCATTTTTTAGTTTATCTAATCCATATCCAGAACGTTTATTCAATTTTTGTTAAATATTTTTCTAAAATAAAAAATTTTAAAAACAAAAAAATAAAAAATTTAAATTTAAAAAATTTCATTTATCGAATTTTAGGATTTAGTTAAAATAATTTCTTAACTAAGTTATATCATTTTTTAGTTTATCTAATTCATATCCAGAACGTTTATTAAATTTTTGTTAAATATTTTTCTAAAATAAAAATTTAAATAAAAGTAAAAAATTGATATATTGGATTTTTTTTGTTTTCCGATTTTTTGATTATTTATTTTAAAATCTTTCGTTTTCTGCATTAACTTTGCTAATTTTAATATTTTTATAATTAAAGGCATTTTTATGCTGATTACAGCTGAATAATTAATTTTTCGAAGAAAATGTTTAAAAAATTCTAATTTTAAATTTACGGATTTCGTAAATTATTTCGATTCCGAAATTCATCAAAAATGAAACATGTCTTTAAATATAATTTCAAAATATCCTAAAATGATGTATAACTTTTTTAGAAATTCTGAATTTTTTAATTTTTCTCAAAATCAATGACTATTAAAAAAATTTCATTTTAGTCACTATCCAAGAAAAAAAATTTTATTTTAGTCACTATCCAAAAAAATTTTTATTTTAATCACTATCCAAAAAAATTTTTATTTTAGTCACTATCCAAAAAAATTTCATTTTAGTCACTATCCAAGAAAAAAAATTTTATTTTAGTCACTATCCAAAAAAAATTTCATTTTAGTCACTATCCAACTGATTTTTACTTTAGTCATTATTCAACTAATTTTAGTTCAGTCACTATTCAAGGAGTTCCTAATTTCATCACTATCCATGGGGTTTTTATTTAGTCACTATTCAACCAATTTCTATTCTAGTCACTATTCAACCTTCAATTTAGTCACTATCCGAAAAAACTCAATTTAGTCACTATCCAATGTCCAATTTAGTCACTATCCAACCAATTTGTATTCTGCTTATTTTCCAATCATTTTAATTCCCTGAAAATGGAATCTTATTTCATTTTCAATTGTCCAAAAAGCCCATTAGCTTCTATTACATCCCCTCTGGCAAAATCTGTGCAAAAAAATTTGTCACTTTACTCTGAAACTAAACGGAGGGCTTTGTGGAAAAATTTTCGAACAAGAACAAACTAATCAACTTCCCAAAAATCCAAAAAATTTCAAAATTCCGGATTTGAATAAAAATGGATTAATTTATTTTTAAATTTTTTTTGATTAATTTGTATAAAATTAATTTTTTATAAATTCAGAATATTTTTGAAAAACAACTAGTGTATTCAAAAACTAAATTAACTATTTTTCCATTCTGGGCCATGTTTCTGAAATGGAATTACGGAGGTAACTGGCAAAGTGGTCACTTGTACCAGTTGATATCAACCAAAAACCAGGGTTAGAAATTCAGTTTTTAAGTTTCATAGTGATAAAACTAGTCACTATCTTAAAATTAAAGTCATCTGGATAGTGACTAAAATGGACACTATCCTGAAATTAAAGTCATCTGGATAGTGACTAAAGTAGACACTATCCTAGGTATGAAATTATTTGGATAGTGACTAAAATAGATACTATCCTGAAATTCAAGTTATTAAAACAGTGACTAAATCGGACACTATCCTAGGTATGAAATTATCTGGATAGTGACTAAAATAAACACTATCCTAGATATGAAATTATTTGGATAGTGACTAAAATGGACACTATCTTAATGTTAAACTTATTGGAATAGTGACGAAATTGGACACTATCCTAGGTATGAACTTATTGAGATAACGACTAAAATAAACACTATCCTAAAAATGAAATTAGATGGATAGTGACTAAAGTAGACACTATCCTAGGTATAAGCTCGTCAGAGTGGTGACAAAATCAGCCACTGTCCTGACGTTAAACTTACCTGGATAGTGACTATGAAAGATGATTTTGACTAAATTAGTCACTATCCTTAAACCACATTATGAAAACTAAAAGTAAATTTTTCAAGAAATTCTCCCAACACGAATATTCAAAAATTAAAAATTCGAAATTCTTGATTTTAAAAATTTTTATTAAAAAAAATAAAAAATCGATTTTTGGCAAAATGTAAATTTGGCCAAATTTGAGTTTTTGACGAAATATGAACAAATGCCAAATTTAAAATTTTATAAAAAATTAATTTTTTTGAAAAATTTAAAATTTTATAAAAAATTAATTTTTTTGAAAAATTTAAATTTTTTTAAATTTAAAATTCGAATATTTTCAATAATGCACATTTCGAAAATTATCGAAACCAAAAAAGAACACTTAAATTTTTCGAATGTTCTTTACTTTTACAAATTTTCAAAATTGAGTTTCCGAAAGTCAGTTTTGCGCGACGTGTCTTCGAAATCCTGTTTTCTTCTCTAGTTCGTTTACATGCCAAATTTGGTCGTCTCCAGAATGGAAATTTTTCTCCCAAAATACTTTTATAAAATTACTTATCCTTGGATAAAAAAATTTTTGAAAAACTTTAATTTTAAAAATTTTTGAAAAACTTTAATTTAAAATTTTTTTAAAAACTTTAATTTTAAAAATTTTTAAAAAACTTTAATTTTAAAAAATTTTTGAAAAACTTTAATTTTAAAAATTTTGAAAAACTTTAATTTTAAAATTTTTTGAAAAACTTTAATTTTAAAAATTTTTAAAAAACTTTAATTTTAAAAAATCTTTGAAAAACTTTTAATTTTCGAAATTTTATATTTTTAAAAATTCTAATTTTTTTTAATTTTTTAAAAATTTTAATTTTAAAAATTTTTTGAAAAACTTTAAATTTTCGAAATTTTATATTTTTAAAAATTCTAACTTTTTTAAATTTTTAAAATTTTATATTTTTTGAAAAATCTTTGGTCTTAAATTTTCGAAAATTTTTATTTTTGAATTTTAAAATGAAATTACGGATGTTTTAGATTTCCGAAAGTAAAATTGAAACTTGTTAGTTATTCATTTCGTGGGAATTTGGACAAAATTGTTCGATTTTTAACTTTTCCTAATTTTTTATATTTTTGTAAAAAATTTTCGATAATTAAAAATTCCGAAATTTTTCACCTGTGTCGGATTCAGTGTCTCGAAATCTGAAATAATTTTTTTTAAATAAAATTGTTTTATAATAAACATGTTTCAAAATTTTATAAAAAATAATTTTAATTTTTGTTTATTTTCGGATTTTTTTGTTTTGAAGCAAAATCCTACTTGAATTCGAAAACAAGTGAAGAAATTCGTTAATTTTTGAAGTTTTCGTTGTGAGATTATTTTCGGTATTTTCGTTGTAGGACTATTTTCGAAATTTTTGTTGTGAGATTATTTTCGAAATTTTCGTTGTGGGACTATTTTTGGAATTTTCGTTGTAGGACTATTTTTGAAGTTTTCGTTGTAGGACTATTTTTGGAATTTTCGTGGTGAGATTATTTTTGGAATTTTCGTGGTGAGATTCTTAAGGAAAAATTTTAATAACAATTGGAAGAAAATAAAGAATTTTATGATTTTTGAAGTTTTCGTTGTGGGATTTTTAGGAAGAAATTTCACTTCTACAATGATAATTAATAAGTTTATGGTTCTTAAAGTTCTCATTGTGGGAATCTTGAAGAGAAATTTCACGTTTATTATCATAAAGATTAAGTTTATGATTTTTAAAACTTTCGTGGTGAGATTTTTAGTTTTAAATCAACTATGTAAAAATTTTTTATTTATTAAAAACTTTTGTGGTAAGATTTTTAGTTTTAAATCAACTATATAAAAACTTTTTTATTTATTAAAAACTTTCGTGGTGAGATTTTTAGTTTTAAATTAATTATGTAAAAATTTTTATTTATTAAAAACTTTCGTGGTGAGATTTTTAGTTTTAAATTAATTATGTAAAAATTTTTATTTATTAAAAACTTTCGTGGTAGGGTTTTTAGTTTTAAATTAACTATTTAGAAATTTTTATTTATTAAAGATTTTCGTGGTAGGATTTTTAGTTTTAAATTAATAATATAAAAATTTTTTTATTTATTAAAAACTTTCGTGGTGGGATCTGTAACATAAAAATCTGGACTTATTTAATAAGAAACTAACTAATCTTAATCATCGGGCTTTCGTGCCGGGAGTCGACTCCGTGGTTTACGGCATCGATGAATACCCGGTTGTTTCTTTTCATCTGGAGTGAATATGTAGTTAATTGAGAACTTTGAAAATTCGTGAGCGAAAAATTCAACTTTAGACTGACAACATTCATTTTTTTTCTTTCACAATTTGAATCAAAAACTGCATTTATTGTTTTCCAAAATTCCTCCCAAGAATCCGATATTCTATGCATCAATGAGAATTGTGCCTGAGGAGTCGAAACTTGAGTCTTCGGCGGACGAGACCCTTTTTGTCTTTTCGGGAACCAAGTTCCTCATTTTTTTCCAAAATTGTTTGTTTTCGAATTATCATAATTTTAAATTTTTTCGAAGTTTTTAGAATTTCCAAAAATCCAATAAAAAATTACAAATTTTTCTAAAATTTCATATAATTTCGAAATTTGAGACTTTTAGAATTTTAATTAATTTTTTAAATTTTATAAACTTTCTAAAATTTTATATAATTTTGGAATTTTAATTAATTTTTTAATTTTATAAAATTTTATAAAATTTTATACAATTTTGGAATTTTTAGAATTTTCTAAATTTTGAAAGATTTCAGAAATTTTTAAGTTTAGAAAATTTCGAAATCTTCCAGAATTTAGAAAAAAATTACGAAATTTTCTGGAATTAGGAATTTTTGAAAATTTTTAGAATTTTAATGAATTTTTTTAATTTTCTAGAATTTTCCAGAATTTAGTCGAAATTTTGAAAATCCATGTTTATTAATCCTAAAAATTAGTTTCTGAAATTTTAAAAACCCGAAATTGGCATTTATTCACATTTCGCCAAAGATTCAAATTTGGCGAAATTCTCACTTTGCCAAATTTTATTTTTTTTTAAAAATCCATGTTAATCCTAAAAATTCCAATATTCCGAAAATTCGTGTCGAGACAAATTTGTAAATTTTTTAAATTTAAATTTTTTTAGAATGGAACCAAAAAAACGTTTTCGTCAATTAGTCCCATTTTTAACAGTATCCTTGATCGATTCAGCTTCCAGTTCTTACGATAAACGAGATCCCTGGAATCATCATTCTCGAAAATTCACACCTCAAGAAAGAAGTCCTG
Organism: Halicephalobus mephisto; assembly: GCA_009193035.1. Lineage (NCBI taxonomy): Eukaryota > Metazoa > Nematoda > Chromadorea > Rhabditida > Panagrolaimidae > Halicephalobus > Halicephalobus mephisto. The sequence continues at coordinate 88,940 of SWDT01000030.1, read as the reverse complement.
TACAAAACGGTGATTATTATTACGGTCAACAACCTCTTGTTCATACATTCGAAACCCAGGCATCATGTATGAGAAGATGTACTTTATCCTGTGTTGTCCAAAATGTCGAAGATTTAATGATGCCTCGATGGATTTGCCCTCAGGTAATTTCAAACTCAAAAAAAAGTAAAATCTTCAAAAATTATAAAAAAAAATAAAATCTTTAAAAATTATCAAAAAAAAATAAAATTTTTAAAAATTATAAAAATAAAATAAACTTTTAAAATTGTAAAAAAAATAAAATTTCTAGACTAAAAAAAATAAAATTTTTAAAAATTTAATTTTAAAATATATTCAATTTTTTCAGCAATCATCTGAACTTTCATCTCACACAACTTCCACAGAATCCAGTAACTATTTCGCCGCTTTTGACAACCAACTTTTACTTTTGCTTGTTCCTCTTATCTTAATATTGCTCATCGCCCTCATCATCCTATGGATGAGAAGGACCTCCCATAACGATGACGAACTCGTTTGAATCTCTGGTGCCTTCCCAAAAGCCATTTTATCGGTATTATACAATGAAATAAAATAACCGTTTCAAATATTCCAGTAAATCAAGAATTAGTTCTTTCGATTAGCTTATGGATTATCCGAGAAAGTGAATTATCACTTGGTTATTAAAAAATAGATGCACAAAGCCACTTGAGCACAAGGATTACCTCTTCAATGGCTGACATCCCAGAAGCTGCAAAGCAAAAAGTTGTAATCCCTCAAATAAATAAGAATAAAGTTATTTTCAGTCAAGTTTGGTCAGATCCATGAATAGGAAAAAGCACTTCAGCACCAGCATGAGCCTTCATCCGTCACAATCTGTCTGGGCTTGATGGGGCCGATGTCGACCACTTGTTCTGTAAATTTGAGTGGAATACAGTTCGGAAACTACGAAACTTACTGGCATCAGTTTGCTTGTCAACGTCGATTCCTGGTAACGCACTCGCAATCCGTCGGAACAGCTGCTTCACGTTGTATCCAGCCTTTGCGGAGGTCTCAATGAACATCACGTTCAACTCCTTGGCCTTCCTTTCTCCTTCTTCTGTTGATACCTGGCGTTTGTCTGCCAGATCAGTCTTGTTTCCAACGAGCATGATAATTACGTCACTGCCACGTTCTGTTCGCACATCGTCGATCCACTTTGAAGTCTGATGGAAAGAATTGGAATCTAAAAAGTAGTTTGCATAACAAGTTGCAAGTCCAAAAGATTATGGGGAATTAATGGTGATTTTTGCACTTGTTGGGAATTGAGGACTTACTGGTGATATCGTAGACGACAACGGCGACTGTCGAGTCTCTAATGTAAGACGGAATCAAAGATCTGAAGCGCTCTTGTCCGGCAGTGTCCCAGAGCTGCAATCGGACCTGGAACAAACTCATATATGAAAAATGGACTGGAAAATTAAGCCTTACTGTTCTGTCTTCGAGGTACATTGTTTTACTCAGAAAGTCGATGCCAATAGTTGCTTGATATGTGTTGTCGAAGCTGTCATACATGAAGCGAGTAATCAACGAAGTTTTTCCGACTGAAAAATTCAACAATGAGTCACGAAAAATTGAAAATTTTTAATTTTAGTTTTAACTTACCACTCTGTTCACCAAGAAAGACGAGTTTGAACTTCTTTAGAGGATTTCCAAAGTCAGATGCCATCTTCTGAAATTTCCTACCGTAAGATTTATATATGGCACAGACAAAGAAATACGCGCTTCAATCAGCTTCCAACACGAAAGCGTCGGCGAACAAAAACGTCAAACAGCAAATCGGGCAGCAGGTTTTCGCGTTGGGAGGCTTCAAAAGGACGCGAATGTCGCTGAGTCAATAGATTTGCATGGTCGAAGGACCGTTCATTCTCTTCGTTCGAGAACAAAGTCCGGTTATTTTTTTCTTACTGATTTGAAGTTGATCATTTTTTCCAAAAAATGCGTGGCTTTCTGTAGGCGAAAAGGATGCGAATGTCCTTCAGTGAATAGATTTGCATGATCAAAGCAACAGTTATTTCCTTTTTTCAAGAACAAAGTTCAGTTATTCCATTTTTTGTTATTTTGAGGTACATCAGTTTTCCCAAAAAATGTTTGGTTTTCCATAATCAGGACAAGAAAGACGGACATGTCACTGAGTTAGTAGATTTGCATGATCGAATGACCAGTTATTCTTTTCTTTAGGGTGAAAGTTCAGTTATTCTTTTTTATTAGTCTTCCAAAAATATGTGATTTTCCATAATCGGAGAGGAAAGACGGGAATGTTGTTGTGCTGATAGATTTGCATGATTGAATGGCCAGTTACGTCGTTTCGTGAGAGGAAAGTAGGGTATTATGTTGTATATTCATTATAGTCCAATCAGTTTTTCCAAAGAAAACGCGTGGCTATCTCTAATCGAAGGACAAAGTACAAATCGCCACTTGCCGCTCTTTGTTTTGCTCCAGTTTCCAGGTACGTTTAGTGTAGTCTTCGTCTCATGTGTGGCAGTTGTTATTGCAATTTCTATCTCGATGACCGGTTTAACTTCGTGAAAGATAAACATGCTACGTGTTCCTTTGCCGAAATTGCTGACTTTCATGTTTTTGGAAAATATTTAGGCCTTTTTGGATTCGGTGTTGTTCTGTGATAAGATTAATCTCTTTTTGGATTTTGTTGAGGATCTCTGGGATGCTGTTGGATTACCGGTCCAAACACCTTTCGAAAAAGTTGTTTATTGCGGAAAATTAGTGGAATGTCCTGACGTACGTATTTTTTTCATATATCGATTTTCAGAAATCCCTCGTTTTGGGATATTTGTATGAGGTCTTATGCTGCTGAATCCATGAATCCTACAACTTCTACCAAATGTAGAGGATTCGAAGTATGTTTGGTTTCAGAAGCCATCATCGCTGAAGTTCTTCTCGACTGTTTATATGTCTTCTATGATGTTAGTTACACCACAGAATACTTTCTAGAGACATTCATAGGATATTTGGAATTCTTCACCATCAACGATATACCTCTCAAATTCAGAAAGTCTATCCAAAAACAGTTATTCAGAAGTTGAAGAGAAACGGAACGCTTTTTTGTCCTTTGCCCTCTCTTATCAGCTAATTTCTTTGATTTTGCATTCCGTGTCATGTAGATTAATGTAATTTGTGTTCGTGGCAAATTTATTTTCTGATTTTTCTAGATTCTGATTTTTTAGATTCTGTAGGATCATGCTGACTCCTTCATTGCTGTCCCGTTCTGCTCTGGCCATTGGCCGTCGAGCTTCTTCGACTGCTGCTAACATGAACTTTGACCTTTCCGATGAGTTGAAGGACCTCCAGCAAGCTATGAGGGTTTTCGTCAAGAACGAAGTCATCCCTAAAGCTTCTCATTACGATAAGACGATGGAATATCCTTGGGTGAATTTTTTCATCTTTCTTCTTTAAATAATTGTGGAATTTTTAGGACGTTATCAAGAAGGCCCATGCTGCTGGTTTGATCAATTCTCAAATTCCTGAGGAATACGGTGGTCCAGGTCTTGATAGTGTAGCTGAAGTCGTTTTGGGTGAAGCCATGGGATACGGCTGTACTGGTATTGGAACAGCTTGTATGGCAAATGATTTGGCAACTGCTCCACTCTTGATTGCTGCCAGTCATGAAATCAAAAAGAAGTTCCTCACGAGACTGATTGAGGAGCCATTGATGTGTGCTTATTGTGTGACGGAACCCGGAGCGGGAAGTGATGTGGCTGGAGTGAAGACGAGAGCGGAGAAGAAGGGAGAGGAGTACATCATCAACGGGAGCAAGATGTGGATCACGAACGGAGGTGTGGCTAACTGGTACTTCCTCCTGGCCAGAACGGACTCTGACCCCAAGGCCCCTGCTGGAAAAGCCTTCACCGCCTTTGCCCTCGACGCCGACACCCCTGGAATCACCAAAGGACGAAAGGTCAGTATTTTAAACTCAAAAATTTGTAATATTGCACTTTTAGGAGATCAACATGGGCCAAAGATGCTCTGATACACGTGGGGTCACTTTTGAGGATGTCAGAGTCCCAGCATCACAAGTGGTAGGTGCTCCTGGAGAAGGATTCAAGGTTGCCATGAAGACTTTCGACAAGACCAGACCTCTTGTTGCTGCTTCGGCTGTTGGTCTTATTGGACGTTGTTTGGATGAGGCTACCAAGTACTCGTTGGAACGTAAGACCTTTGGAACTTCAATCATTAATCATCAAGCTATTCAATTCATACTTGCTGATATGGCCACGAATCTCGAACTTGCTCGACTTTTGACTTACCGAGCTGCTCGGGACGTTGATCTCGGAAGAGCTGGTTCCTATTTTGCCTCTATTGCGAAAAGATTTGCTTCTGATTCTGCTGTTGAGGCTGCAAGCAACGCAATTCAAGTCTTTGGTGGTGCTGGATACAATAGTGAGTATCCTGTTGAGAAGCTTTTCAGAGATTCTAAGATCTTTACTATCTACGAAGGAACTTCTCAAGTGCAAAGATTGATCATTGCAAGACAGTTGCTTCAGAAATTTAAGGAAAACGGCACTTATTTCTTTGGTATTTAACTGTAGAATTGGATAATCGTATAGTTGACACTTGTAAATGAATTTGGATGGGATTTTTGTGAAAAAAAAATTATGGTTTTTAGCCATTTTTATATTTTTAAATTGTTTTTTTTATTTTTTAAATTATTTTTTTTGAATTATTTTTTTTTAATTTTTTGAATTATTTTTTTTTTATTTTTTGAATTATTTTTTTTTTATTTTTTGAATTATTTTTTGTGGTTTTTAGGATGTTGTCGAAGAATCTATTTCATCATGGGAAAAATAGCCTTATACAACAATCAGCAAGAGCTTTGAGTTTGAAATTATCTGATCAACAAAAAGATATTCATGCTGCTGCTTTTAAATTTTCAAAAGAAGTTATTCTTCCACAAGCAGCAAATTATGATAAAACAATGGAATTTCCTTGGGATATTGTTAAACAAGCTCATGAACTTGGATTTATGCATTCATTAATTCCAGAAAAATATGGTGGACCTGGAATGTCAAATGTTGAAACTGCTTTGATTGTTGAAGCTTTGGCATATGGTTGTACTGGTATTCAATTGGCTATTCTTGGTCCTTCTTTAGCAGCAGCACCTGTTTTAATTGCAGGAAATGAAGAACAAAAAAAGAAATATTTTGGTATTTTAACAGAAAATTATAAAAATTATGCAGCATATTGTGTAACTGAACCTGGAGCTGGAAGTGATGTTGCTGGAATTAAAACAAGAGCAGAACTTGAAGGTGATAAATATGTAATTAATGGAAATAAAATGTGGATTACTGGTGGAGGTTATGCTAATTGGTTTTTTGTTTTAACTAGAACTGATCCAAATCCAAAAACTCCAGCTGGAAAAGCTTTTACTGCTTTTATTGTTGATGGTGATACTCCTGGTGTTATTAGAGGAAAAAAAGAAATTAATATGGGTAAGTTTTTTAAATTAATACAGTTGAACTTGGATATGAGATATTTCCTAGAGATTGATCAAAGCGTTTTTTATAAGAAAGGATATATTATAGCGGGGATAAATTTGAAGGTAGATTAACTAAATTTATTTAGACCGTATGTTATAACAAGAGATATCTCCTTGGGACTGATCAAAACGTATGTTATAAAAAAGGATATATTATAGCGGGGATAAATTTGAAGGTAGATTAACTAAATTTATTTAGACCGTATGTTATAACAAGAGATATCTCCTTGGGACCTGGCAACACGTATGTTATAAAAAAGGATATATTATAGCGGGGATAAATTTGAAGGTAGATTAACTAAATTCACTCAGATCGTATGCTATAATGTGAGATATGTTACAGCAGGGATATCTTATATCCAAGTTCTACTGTATTTAAATAATTATTAAAAATATCGTTTTGTGAGATTATTTTAAAATGAATTTTTATAAAATTTTAGTTTCTTTTTAATTTTGAAAGTTTTAATTTTAATAATTGAAATTTTAGGCCAGAGATGTGCTGATACTCGCGCTATTACTTTTGAGAATGTGGTTGTTCCGAAGGAGAATATTGTTGGAGCTCCTGGAGCTGGATTTAAAGTTGCAATGGGAGCTTTTGATATGACACGTCCTGGAGTTGCTGCTGGAGCTGTTGGACTTTCTTGGAGAGCTTTAGATGAAGCTACAAAGTACTCTCTTGAAAGAAAAACCTTTGGAGTACCTATTGCTCAACATCAAGGAGTTTCTTTTATTCTTGCTGAAATGGCAATTAATTTGGAATTGGCTCGTTTGATGACGTATAGAGCTGCTTTTGATGTGGATTCTAATGTTAGATCTTCTTACTTTGCATCAATTGCCAAATGTTTTGCTGCGGATACTGCTGTTCAAGCTGCTAATAACGCTATTCAAGTCTTTGGTGGAGCTGGATTTAACACGGAATATCCTGTTGAGAAGCTTTTCAGAGATTCTAAGATCTACCAACTTTATGAAGGTACTTCTCAGATTCAGAAGCTTGTCATCAGCCGTCAATTGATTCAAGCCTTTTTGGAAAGAGGCAGTGCTGGAAGTCCTCTCTAGGAAACATTTATTTTGTCGTGTGAAATAGTTTAAAAACGGTAAGTGGTGAATATGCTAAAAGTGTATTGTTTCTGTAATGGATAAAAATTGGATTTTTTTGAAAATTGTAATTTGTGGAAGATTTGAAAATATTTAGGATATGAAGTTTTAAATTTTATAAAAATTATTAATGCTAAAATTAATTTTAAAAAGTTATAAATATAATTTGGATATATTGTTATTTGATTGAAATGTTTGGAATTACAATTATTCGGATTTTTGTTGTGAACTTGATTAGATTTTGGAATGAATTATGAAAACAGAAAATTGGTTATTGTATTTTTTGAAAAGTTTACTTCAATCAGTATATGAGGTAAAAATTCAATAATTTTTTATAACTGTTTATTTTGAAATGAAATGATTTAGCTTTAACTGAAAAATAATTTTTAAAAAAATTCATGTTTTATCTAAATTGATAGTTGAAACTTGGTTTAATTTTTCTGATTTAAACATGATTCATAAGTCCTGTGTTTCGTATTGTCAAAGTTGAAATCAAAGTAGAAGTCAAAATTGAAGATCAGTTTAAACTCAAAGTTGAAATCAAAGTAGAAGTTAAAATTGAAGATCAGTTTAAACTCAAAGTTGAAATCAAAGTAGAAGTTAAAATTGAAGATCAGCTTGAAGTTAAAATTAAACTCAAAGTTGAAAATCAGTTTGAAATCAAAGGCAAAGTTGAAATTAAATCTGAAGATCAGTTTTTCGTATTATCAAAGTTGAAAGTCAGAGTTCGAGGTCGACTTGTGAGATTTTTGTGTTGCAACTTTTATAGATTTTTCTCCAAAAACTTGTTCTCTGAGCTTTGTAAATTGAGTTAGAACTTGGTATTTGGATATTCTAAATCCAAACATGATTCATAAATATTTCTTAACACGAAAAACTCGAACTTTAACCGTTAACTTTGATGAAACAAAACATGGATTTTTCGTGTTAAGACACTAGTTATAAACAACCTCCGATCTCAAATTCTGATCTTCAACTTTAATCACGAACGTTACCATTAACTTTGATAAAATGAAACATAAATTTTTCGTGCTAAGAAACAACTTATCAACAACCTTTGGCCTCAAATTCTAATCTTCAACTTTGATCACGAACTTTACCGTCAACTTTGATGAAACAAAATACAGATTTTTCGTGTCAAGACACCAATTATAAACAATCTCCGATCTCAAATTCTAATTCTCAACTTTGGTAAAACGAATCCTGAACAAGTTTATCGATTTTTTAAAATTTGTAACTGAAACTTCGTCGAGGATCAAAATCCTAAGGTAGCGGTCCTGGCACGATTTTCTGACGGAAGAAATGTGATTCTTGAAGCTCCATTCATTTTCGGAAAAGTTCAAAATTGGTGGAAAATACAGTAATCGGAAATGTCCTCGATATTGGAAGGAATTTTTGAATTTTAAAATTCCGAATCCGAAACACAAATTTTCAATCCAATCAAATTCGAAATTTTTCAATTTTATTTAAAAAATTTTTTGTCATGTCAATTAATGAAAAATTAATTTAAAAATACTCATCAGGAATGTAAAAAGAGATCAGTTTTGTCATTCCACCAATCGCAGTTGTTTCCTACGTGATGTAGGATATAGCCCAACTCGTGGAAGAAATCCCTTTCGCTGTATTCTTTGTTGACAACGACGGCCATTTCTAATCCGTTTTCTAATCTGACCAACATAGCCGCAGATCCCGGCATTCTACCGTCATGTTGCCAACCGTTGAATCCCATTATGTTCAATGACCATCCGAGTCCTGAAAATTAATGAATAAAAACCAAAAATTCTAATTGTTGGATTGTACACGACCTATTTGAATACAAACCACATAACTTTGGTCCCGAAAGGAAATATCCTGAGGACCAATGAAATTTGTACGATTGCAGATTGGCGGCAATTTTGAAATTGCGCAATATTTGTGATAGAGTTGTGATTTATCTCGTGCCCTTTGGCTTCATAAAGTTATTTCCACATATTTATGTCTACATGCAGATCCGGATTCTCCAGCGACGATCCAACACTAATAATTTGAAAAATTCCATAATTTAAAAAATTCCATAATTTAAATAATTTAAAAAATTCCAATAATTTAAATAATTTAAAAAATTCCAATAATTTAAATAACTTCAAAAATTCTAATAATTTTTTTGAATTTTTGAAGTTTAAGAAAATCATTTTTTTATTTGAGAATTTAAATGATTTTTGAAACAAAAATTTACTTTAAAAAAATTAAAGGATTTTAAAATGAAAACTTATTTTTTGACAATTTAGGAATTTGATTGAATCGAATGTACGGCAAGTGCTCCCCTTTGACTCGCGCTGGTTTCACATTTTTTTAAAATTAATTTTGTTTTTACTTAACTGAGATATTAGGATAATTTAATTGTAAAAAAATAAAAAAATATAAAAATTAAAAAAATAAAAATTATGAATCTTACAAAAGTTCCTCTTTTTTTATTCGCGCTGATTTCGAAATTTTATTTTTTTTAAATTAAATTTTTCTTAACTGAGATATTAGATTCATTTTTATATTAATTTTTTTATAATTAAATTAAAGAAATCATAAATCTTACGAAATAGGGAGAGCATTTGTCGCACGGCCGATTCAATCACGGAGTGCGAGTCATTGACATCTGGCCGGAAAAACGTGTCTTTTTTCTCTGGCCAGTATGACTTTGTTGCGAGAAAAAATTTCTCTAGTTGTCTGGCTGACGAAAAAGCATCGTTTCAATAAACGCGCGGGAAATATTCAAAAAACGAAGAAAAGAGACGGACTTTGAAATCATACTTCACAGGGTCTTTTCTGTAGTATGTTTTCACATCGCTTTTTTTAAATCTGTGACCGACAGATTCCGCGATGATCGAGCTGTGGCGCGGCTCCTGGAGCGTGAAGCTCGCCGAATTGCCTATCTGGGTGGTTCGGCGTTGATGATCGCTGGTTAGGCTACGGTCTGACTTAAGGGGGTTGCGCTTGCTGAGCGGAACAAATTTTGGATTGCCTTCTGCAAGGCTTTCAATAAAGATAAAGCAATCTTCGGTTTGGTTTTACGAGGAAAAATTTCAAGTACTTGATAATTTGGTCTTAAAACGGAAACTATTTTTAGAAATTTCTAATCAGTCTCGAGGCGAAGGAATGTTAAACTTGTTCGGTTTGGTCTTGGAACGAAAAATGACCTACCGTAGGTATCGTTGGAGGCTTTCGTGGCTATAGCCCACTCTTCGATGCTTTCTTTGGACAGGATGTCTTTCCTTCTGTCGAAACCGTCGAAGTGACTCATGAACTGGAGCAGCTCGATGGGGGACGCGATCCAGCCTCCCCAGGGGCCGATTCTCTCTGCGGTGAGCATTTCGTAAGGATTAAATCCGACTTTGTTTCCACTCATGTAATACAGTACTTCTCTTCTGGCCTTTTCCTCGAGAGTAGGTCTAGCAAGTTGAATTTCGTTCACTCCAACTTCTTGCCAAATGTATTTTTTAACAAATTCCTCGTAATTTAAGCCGGATTTTCTTTCGATAATGTACCCTAATAACTGGTACCCGAAATTGGAATAAATCCATTTCGTTCCAGGTTTCTCAGTCAAAGGCACATTTTCGAGGACATACTCGATGAGTTCCTTGGTGGACATCTGGGGCTCTAGCCACGCCGCATCTGACTCCAGATTGTTCCATCCGCCGGCGGTGTGTTCTAAGAGATGTCTTATCGTAACGTCCGTCAAATATTTTCCGTAGGATTTCTTGTGTGCAAATTCCATTCCTGAAAATAAAAAAAATTAAAAAAAATTTAAAAAAATTAAAATCAAGAAAATTTAAAAATCAAGTGAAAATTTAAAAAAAATTATCGTTTATTTCAAAATTAAAATTAAATAATTTTTTTAAAATTAATTATATTTTTTAAATAATATTTTAAAATATAAAAAATATTTTTAAAAAATTTTAAAAATTATCGTTTATTTCAAATTTAAAATTGAATATTTTTTAAATAATATTTTTAAATATAAAAAGTACTTTTTAAGAAATAAAAAAATTATTATTTTTTTCAAATTTAAAATTGAATTATTTTATTTTTTAGACTTACCGAAGAGACCACTTCTGCCAAAGACGTGGTCGTCAAGATCGATTTTTTCTTGTTCGACAAGAATCATGATTGCCGCGGCCGTGATTGGTTTCGAGACAGATCCGACTCTGAATTGATGATGAGGAGTGACTGTTTCTTTTTTCCTGACATTACTGTATCCAAATCCAGCAGCAAATTTCAATTGTTCTTTTTTCGAAATTGCTAAAGAAAGTCCGGGAATATCCAGATCTTTCATAAAATGTTCAATTCTTTTCGTTATGAAATCCAATTGGTCATCGGTGAGCAATTCTGGAGCTCCTTTGAGATACGTCACTGGAATCGTGTGGGTTTCGTTCCAGAGTTCGGGGGGGTTGGGGTACCTGAAGGAATGGACGTTGCTCCAGAGGACGACATATTTTAAAACATTTTCTCCATCAAAAAAATGAGAAATTTGTCTCGGAAGCATGTCTGATCTCTGGATCCTCCTGTACATCCTGCTTATGTTCTCCCCGACTTCGACCACGTGGAGTTTCCCGGGGTTGTACTCCCAGATGGCGGTGCAGAGGGTCATCCGGCCGTTATTGAACACTCTGAACTGGATAGCCACATATCCTCTTCCCGAAAGATATTTATCCTTCGAAATACATTCAGATAAAGTTAATCCATAATAAGCTTCGTATGGATTTTTCGACAAAGCCGGTTTCATCCAGACCCCCACATATTGGGCCCGATTCTGGACGGAATATCCACAAAGAGAAGTCAATCTGTATCCGTCCCTTTCCAACAACCTCCTCTGGATGTCGGATTCCGGAGTCCCAGGGAACCAGATCCTGTGGCTGACCCCGGGGATCCTCTCCCAGTAGGTGCTAAAAGTGACGTCCCCTCTGCCGTTGTCCTGTCCACAAAGCTGCGTCAATCCCAAGTTTAATTCTTCATTTTCCCTGAAAAATTTAAATTTAATAAATTTCTAAATTTTAAAAAATTAGAAAATTTCTAAATTCTTCGAAAATTAAATATTTCTAAATTTAAAAAATTAAATATTTTTAAATTTAAAAAATTAAATATTTTTAAATTTCTTGAATTTTTTAAAAATTTTATATAAGTTTCTGAATTCTTTGATTTTTAAAAAAAAAGTTGAAAATTCTTTAACAATTTTGAAACGTTTCAGAAACCTAAGATTCTGAAAATTTATGTGATATGAGTTTTTAGGGAAAATTTATCTTTAATGTTTGTAATATATGCAAATTTTCACTGGCATCAGTTCATATTTCGCCAAATTCGAATATCAATTTTTTTTAATCATTTTTAATTTTTAAAATTTACAGAAATTCTAATTGGCATCAGTTCACATTTCGCCAAGAATTTAAATTTGGCATTGAGTCACATTTCGCCAAATTCGAATATCAATTTTTTTTAATCATTTTTTATTTTTAAAATTTACAGAAATTCTAATTGGCATCAGTTCACATTTCGCCAAAAAATGAAATTATACAATTTTCTTATTTCGTTAAATTTTAATTTTAACTTTTTTTTAATCATTTTTTATTTTTAAATTCACAAAAATTCTAATTGGCATTTGCTCACATTTCACTAAAAATTTAAATCTTATAATTTTAATTTCAACTTTTTAAAAACTAAAATATTGCAAAATTTTACAAAGTTTCAAAAAATCAAATTTTTAACATTTTTAGAATTTTTGTAAATTTTACTGAAAAATTTTTTGCATTTCATAATTGAATTTTCGGACTAAATTACAGAATATTCAGAAACAAAGAAAAAAATCTTGTTCAATTTAAAATTTTTACAAAATGTAACTAATCCATTTCGCGCACTTGTTAGATCGCATTTTCCATTTTTTCCATTTTTTCTTTTTTTTCTTTTTTTCCATCAAGTTCGGAGTCCTCTTGACACCTATCGGAAGGGATCCGATTTCCTCCTGTCTGAAAACTTGTCATTTTTCCGGAGGTTTTAAAAAAATGAGGAAATACTTTAGAAAAAAAATTTCATTGACAGTTCAAGTGCAAAAGCAGAAAAATTTTCAAACAGGTGTTGTCTGGTTTTTTTCGATTATTTTTGTCAATAATGTTCTTCCTGTCCTCTTCAGAAATATTGAGATATCGTTCGATCCAAAAAAGGATTTAAAAATATTTTTTTTAAATCTAAAATTAATTCAAAATGTAAATTTTTTTTTAATTTTAAAAATCTCAATTATTACAAAAAGTACAAGTGGAAATCTTCGCAAAAAGCAACTTCAAACTGAAATGGACTCTTGAAGTAGAAGTTTCTGAAGAGGATGAGTCTGATAGTTTACTAGTAAGAGTGAAAGTTACTCTACAATACAATCTAAAGAGAGGGAAACTATTGAAAATTACAGTAAACTGGGTAATTTATCAAAACGAGTAGAAATTGGTCTAAAATCGAGTTAAAAACAGAATCAACTCCCATCACGAAAATTTCTGAAATCTACAGTAAACTGGGTAATTTATCAAAACGAGTATTTCTGAAATCTACAGTAAACTGGGTAATTTATCAAAACGAGTAGAAATTGGTCTAAAATCGAGTTAAAAACAGAATCAACTCCCATCACGAAAATTTCTGAAATCTACAGTAAGCCAAGTAATTTATCAAAATGAGTAAAAATTGGCCTAAAATAGAATTAAAAACGAAATCAACTCCCACCACGAAAATCCTTGAAACAATAAAAAATTCATTTTTCACCAATGAAAATAAAAATAAATCCAAAAATGACTCAAAAAATCAGAATTAATTCTAATCTGAGAAATTTTAAAATATTTTTTTCCATTTTTGTGATTTGTTTATTTTTAAATAACTTTATTATAAAAAATAAAATCCACAAAGTTTCTGTTTAAAACTGTTTTTTTATTTTTATTAAAAACTCGCCCATGTCAAATAAACCTATTGTAGAAAAATGTCCCGTCGATCGAGTCCTAGACCGAAAAATTAAACTTCAAAATCGATAAAAAATCTGATTTAAAAAATACTTTTTTAATTTTTATAAAAAAGGTCCTAACACGAAAGTTTTTTTCCTAAAATGTCTTAAAATGAAAAATTTTCTTTCTGAAATCATCTTGAGAAAAAAATTAATATTTTTGAAAAAAATTTTGACGCGAAAATTAGTATTTTTTGAAAAAAAAGATCCTAACACGAAAATTGATGTTTTAAAAAGTTTTAATAAAAAAATTGGTATTTTCTGAAAAAAAGGTCCTAACACGAAAATTTATATTTAAAAAAGTTTTAATAAAAAAATTGGTATTTTCTGAAAAAAAGGTCCTAACACGAAAATTGATGTTTTAAAAAAATCCTAACACAAAAATTGAAATTTTCTGAAAAAAGGTCCTAACGCGAAAGTTGGTATTTTATTTCGAAAAATATTAAATTATCTTATATATTATAAAAAAGTGGAAATGGGAGTTGTTACGAAATCGTCTCGACACGAATGTCAGAGATTTCATAAGAACTACAGTAATCTGCGCGTTGATTTTATGCAACAATTTCTTCGTAATTGTTATTATGCAATCAAAGAATTCGCCGAAGACGGACTCCATTCTCATTACGGTAAAATTTGGGAAACTTACTTGGTCACTTTTATCAATTCAGAAAAAGTATACGGATTAGGTTTGAGAAAAACAGGTCCGTCATAGTTGTGCATTATGGCATAGTAGTAAATCTGCTGATATCTGTAGTAGTACCCCATGGAGACCAGTCTTCCCCCATAGACGAGACTAATCGCGAGAACGTTATCTATCGCACTTTCGTTGCCTGTGGCCATAACCCAGTCCTGTTCGTTCGGGGCCGGAGGATGAACGACCTTAATTTCGGATTAATTGATATAAATTAAACTTAAAAAATAAAAAATAAAAAAGATAAATGTTAAAAAATTTCGAAATTAAAAATTTTTAAAATTTCGAAATTGAATGATTTAAAAACTAAGTAATTTCAGAAATTTAAAAATTAAGAAATTAAACAACTTTAGAACTTCTTAATTTTAAATTTTCAAAATTAAATAATTTTGAAATTTATAAATTAAGTAATTTTAGAAATTTAAAATTCAAAAATTTTCAAAATTTTAAAGCTGAATTATTTTGAAATTTATGAATTAAGTAATTTTAGAAATTTTGAAAATTTTAAAATTAAATGATTTTAGAAATTTTGAAAATTTTAAAGTTGAATTATTTTGAAATTTATAAATTTAAAAAATAAAAATTTACCTGAAGATCATCTCTGATCGGAGCGGTTTTCGGATTTATGAATTGGATACTGTTGTTTCCTTCTTCAGAATACTGTATAACAGACGGGGGTGTCGTCGGAATCAAGGTCGGGGTCGGGGTGGCGAGAGTGGGGGGATTGGGTCTCGGAACGACAGGAGGCGAAAAAACGGGAAACGGCGGATCCAGATAAGTTTCAAAATTTCGAAAATTTGTTTGAAACATTCCTATTTGATCAATTTTAGGATTAGATGTCACATATTTTAAATTAAAAATAAAAATCAAAGATAACCAAACCATGACAAACATGACGGAAATGTCCTAAAGGAAAAATGAGATTGTTTGGTTCCTGTTTTTATTCATCCCGCCCTCTCGATCGGGACTCAGACCGGTCATTCCAAAAAACGACTTCAACAAGCCCTCAATCGAGTCGGATTATTGCTAAATTTTTCATTTATGTTTGTGCAAGCTTCTTCAAAAATGCAAATCAGAAAAATTTTCCATTGTCCACAGGAAGATGATTTTGTTTGTCCACTTTTGGGATCTTCATGACACATCCTGTTGACACAGTCGAAAGTCCAGAAAAAAATCGAATATTTTTAAAATTTTAAAAAATCATTTTTGGAGAAAGTTGATAGTTCAAAATTCGAAAAAATTAAAAACAATAATTTTTTAAAAAATAAATTATAAAATTCGAAAAAATTAAAAACAATAATTTTTTAAAAAATAAATTATAAAATTCGAAAAAATTAAAAACAATAATTTTTTAAAAAATAAATTAGAAAAATTTAAAATTTTAGAAATTATAATTTTTTTTAAATTAAAAAAAATAAATTAATTTTGGAATTTTAAAAATAATAATTTTATTTAAATTAAAAATTTTAGAAAATTAAAGACGTTTAATTATTTTTAAAAAATCAGATTTTCTAACTTTTTGAAAATGTTTAAAATTAAAAAAACCGTTTTTTATGAATTTAATAATTTAAAAATAAATATTAAATTTCAAAGTGATTATTTTTTTTAAAAACATCGATGATTTTTCGACCGATAATTAAATTTTGGATTTCTGAAGTTCCTTCGCCGATCGTTAGGATTCTGGAGTCTCTGAGAAGTTTCTCCACAGGATATTTTGTAGAATATCCAGCTCCTCCAAAAATCTGGACAGCTTCCATTGCAGCATTTACAGTAGCCGTTGACGAGAATTTCTTCGCTATAGAAGCATAAAAAGATCCGAATTTTTTTTCTTGCTCAAGTTCCGTTGCTGCTTTACAAGCCAAAAGTTTTCCGATCTCCAGATTCGTCGCCATGTCTGCTAATTTGAATTGAATTGCTTGATTTTCAATAATCGGTTTTTTGAAGGCTTTTCTTTCAATACTGTAATTCAGGGATTCATCCAGACATCTCCTGATTACACCGACTCCAGAAGCGGCCACGATAGGTCTGGTCCTGTCGAAGGCCCCCATGGCCACCTTGAAGCCCTCCCCGGGGGTTCCGATTACTTGAGAACTCGGAATTCTGACATCCTCGAAAATCAATCCTCTGTTGTCCGCACATCTGACTCCTAGATGGATTTCCTGAAAATAACGTTAATATAAAAACCAGAAAAAATACGAAATTTTTTCGACGAAAATCTTCAGAAAATTCAAAGTTTCGGATCTTGTTTTTAAATTTTCCCTAAATTTTGGAAAATTCTAAACATAATATTGTGAAAATTAAAAATTAAATATCAAATTTCCTCGATGGGAGTTTTTAGAAACAAAATTTGTCTACGTTGAAATTTTGATTTTCAATGATAATTATTTCGAAATCAATCATGTATTGTGAAAAAATCATATATGAATTTTTTAGGAAGCTGTTTGAACATGAATTTCCAGACCTTAAAGCAGCCTACAATCCTAATTCTGCGCGATGATTAGTCCGTAATCCTGCATGGTTTTGCAGTGAATTTTCTAGAACTTAATTCTGCTTGAATAGATCTAGAAAGTTCTAAACTAGGATATATAAGGCCCAGAACCTTCTATCTAACCTTAGGGATTAATTTTCATATATGAAATTGTTACGAAATATTTAGAAAATTACAACTAACACCGAAATAATCCCTAAAAGTGCAATATTACAAATTTTTGAGTTTAAAATACTGACCTTTCGTCCTTTGGTGATTCCAGGGGTGTCGGCGTCGAGGGCAAAGGCGGTGAAGGCCTTTCCAGCAGGGGCCTTGGGGTCAGAGTCCGTTCTGGCCAGGAGGAAGTACCAGTTAGCCACACCTCCGTTCGTGATCCACATCTTGCTCCCGTTGATGATGTACTCATCTCCCTTCTTCTCCGCTCTCGTCTTCACTCCAGCCACATCACTTCCCGCCCCGGGTTCCGTCACACAATAAGCACACATCAATGGCTCCTCAATCAGTCTCGTGAGGAACTTTTTCTTCGTATGTTCGGTTCCATACAGTAACAATGGGAAGACGGCCAAATGGTTCGCCAAAAGACACATCATAACCCCTAGGCATCCGTAGCTGACGCCTTCGGCGATGATGACTTCCGAAACCAAATCCAATCCGAGTCCTCCGTATTTGGTAGGGACAGTAGTGTTCATGAATCCGGTCTTATGAGCTTTCTTGATAATATCCTAAAAGTTATAAAAATTAAGTGTTTTTTTTACAAAATCACATCACTAGGAATTTTTTGTAAAAAAATCCGATATGAATTATGAAACTTACCACTTTTCGTGCTTATCCGCTCTGCGGGGAATTCAAAAATTATAAAAAACCACATTATTGTAAAAAATTAAAGATAAACATTTTTGCGAAATCGGTTGAGACGAATTTTTAGGATTTAGGTAAAGGAAATACGATGAAAGAGAGTGAGAACAGAGAGAGTCAATATGAGCAGGAATTACCAGATTTTCCATTTTTTTATTTCTACTCGCTCTTTCGCAGGAATTCAGAAATTTAAAAAAATGATTATTAGAAAAAAATAAAAATATAAATTTCTCCGAAACTGTTTGAACATGGATTTTTAGAATTTTTTAGAGATTCTAAATTTTAGATAAAAGAAATAAGATGAAAAAATAGACTGATTTCGTAATAAGTTACCAGATTTTCCATTTTTTTATTTCTACTCGCTCTTGCGCGGGAATTCAAAAATTTCGAAAAAATGATTATTAGAAAAAAATAAGAATATAAATTTTTTCAAAGTTATTTGAGCATGGATTTTTAGAATTTAGGTAAAAGAGAGCCGATCTCGTATGAGCTACCAGATTTTCCATTTTTTATTTCTACTCGCTCTTGCGCGGGAATTCAAAAATTTCGAAAAATCACACATAGAATTTTCTTTGATTATAATTATTATATTACGAAATTCATATATGAAATGGACAATTACCCAAGGGTACTCCATGGTTTTGTCGTGATGAGCAGCTTTGGGGATGACTTCGGATTTGACGAAAGATCTGACGGAATTTTGAAGATTTTTTTGATTTTCGCTGAAATCTAAAAAAAAAATAAAAAAAATAAAAATAAAACTTAACCGAAATTTAATTTTTCATTGTTGGACAAGAATTCTGAATATTTGGATTTGGAAAAATTGAAGAAATATTTCCGCATTTTTTCGATTTTTAATCGATCGACCCATGTTCGTTTTGAAAATTTTAAAAAAACGAAAATCGGACCTCCTTTCGACGAGGCACGAAAGACAGGAAATCCCAAAGTTCAAAGTCGGATCAAAGAATTGCAAATAAAACAATTACTCAATTCTGGAGAAACTGAACCAGTGACAGGTTGACACGGCCAAGTTTACTCAATCGGCGATATATAAAACGGAAATGACTGAAATCTAGACCTGAATCTCGTCATGTCGAAAATTTGGGTTATTTTAGGCCTTCTATTCGTACAAGTTCAAGGTTTGTTTATTCATATAGTAGTAAACTTCCATAAAAAGTTTTTATTTTTTTTAATTTACAAAATTCTAAAAACTTTAATTTTATAAAATCTTAAAATTTTTTTAAAATTTTATAAAATTCTAAAAACTTTAATTTTATAAATTTCTAAAATTTTTTTTTAATTTATAAAATTCTAAATTTTTTATATTTTATAAAATTCTAGAAATTTTCTAGAATTTTGTGATTTTTTAAATTTTAAAAAATTCTGAAAAAAGTTGAAAATTTTTTAAAACTTTTTACAATTTGAGAATTTTCAAAAATTTTAAAATCTTTTTAGAAATTTGTCCTCAGGCAATCGGAACGGGAGCTCATCCGACGAGGATCTGCAACACTTGTCAGCAGTACAACCCCCCTCCTCCTCCTGCGAGTCCCCAGTGGAACCCCTGGGGTCCTTGGTCGGGTTGTTCTGCTTCTTGCGGGAGCGGGTTCCAGACCCGGACCCGGACGTGCAACACAGAATGCGGAGTATGTCAATGTGTGGGACCTTCGACGGAGCAGCAACCCTGTAATTCGGGTTCTTGTTGTGATTGGACTTTATGGACATCCTGGAGCGAATGTTCTGTAACTTGTGGATCAGGAGGAGTTCGATATCGTACACGACAATGTACATGTCTTCAATGTCCATCTGGATCATCAAACGAACAAGAATCCTGCAGTGGTCCATACCAATGTCCAACAACCTGTTCCGTTTGCAACCAACCCCCACCCCCGCCACCCCCATGTTCCGTCTGCAACCAACCCCCACCCCCGCCTTGCAGTACCTGCGGGGCCATAGGGACAGGGGCAAACGCCTACTACGACCCCTACAGAAACGGCAGACGTCGCAGAAGTCAAAAATTCCCAAATTAATTCAATTTTTTCCAAAACATACTTTACCCGGTGCAAAAAAAAAAATAAAATTCATCTCGATACATTTGAAAAATGACTCATCCTTTGATTTTCAGTGTAAATTTCCGGATTCTGACTTCCGTAAAAAACATAAAACAAATCCATCAGAAGAAGTCTCACTCTCCTTGGTGATTCTTCATCTCGAATTTTATTCCACATGAGATCAAACAACTTTTGCGAATTAACCGGCAGATCCTTCGCTTTTATTCCTCTGAAAAAAATCAAAATCAAAAAAGCTTAAAAATTACTTTACAATTTTAAAAATACTTAAAAAATTATGAAAATTTCCTTAAATAAAAAATTTCGGCTTTTTTAAACAAAAGGAAAAATTTCTTTAAAAAATTAAAAACATCCATAAATTGTTTAAATTAAAAACTAAAAAAATTTAAATTTCTTTAATAAAAAAAATTCATAAATTATTTCAAAAATTTCTTTAATAAAAAACTTAAATTTCTTCAATAAGAAAATTTAAAAAATAAAAATTTCTGTAGAAAATTTAAAAACTCATAAATTGTTTAAAAACTTTTTAAAAATTTAAATTTTAAAAATAAAAAAAACTCACGATTGTCCTAAATAATGAAATGGTGGATTTTCTGCAACTTTTGACAATGCTTTATAAACAAATCTAGGATTATCATCTTTCAAAATAAATTCAATCACTTTCGGCATTTCATCCGCAAACCATTTATCTTTGTTTAAACTTTTGATCAATTTAACAATACATTGAATTGCTGCAACTCTTGTTTCAACATAGTTACATTTCTGATCTGCAAATAACCAAAAAAACGATAAATTAACTGGTATATGTCCTAGTCTTTGCAAATCACATAGAGCATTCAAACACGAAATTTGGACTATTCTTCCATGACTTGGTTTCATTGTTTCCATATTTAGGGTTCTTACAACTTCAGATATTATTTTCCTTATTCCATTCTTCATATCCTTCAAATCCGGATTTCTATCAGCCAAACACAAAGTCCTCGACAAAGCGTTGATGTAAGACGCCACTAGATAGTCATCCGAAAACCTGTTGAGTGAATTATCATTAAAATACAGTAAATTAAGAATAAAATCCACAACTTCAGAAGGACATCTACTTGTTTGATCCCTTTGACTTGCAATTGAAAAAACAAAATATTGTTGTAAAAAATACATTTGGAGAGATTTCGGAAGAATCACAACATTATTAGAAGCCACTATTTCCGGAGCAGATTTACATCCATAATATTCTTGAAATATTTCAATCATTCCTTTACTCGACAAAACATTGGCTGAGAATTTCGTTCTTGTATTTGCCAATGCTCTCATCGCATGGGCTCTAACTCTGAAAATAATTAATTTACAGCAAAATTAATAACAAAAACGTAAAATTAAAAGCATCAACACTAATAAAACTAACTAATAAAAGCAAAACTAATATTAAAACCAATAAAACTAAGAGTAAAGATAAAACTAATACTGATAAAATTAATAGTAAAAGCAACACTAAAACTAATAACAAAGAATCAATATTAATACCAATGAAACTAATATTAAAGTAATACTAATACTAACAAAATTAATAGTAAAAGTAACACTAAAACTAATAACGAAAAAACTAATATTAATATCAATGAAACTAATAATAAAACTAATATTAAAGTAATACTCATAATATCGACAAAATTACTAAATATTAAACTTACTGATAAAACCAAATATCATTCATAACAACATTATTCAATACATCTATCGTTTGAACCGTATTTAAATTTTTCAAAACATCTAATGCATACAATTGTGCTGGTATATTCCTTTCATATTCCACCATATACTCATAGCATATCAATGGTTGATCAAATATAATTTCTCTTATAAGAAGCAAATCCGGATCAATCCTCACCCACAAAACAGCCACATCTGCATCAAGTCTCGAGAAATCCATTTCTACTTCTTCTCCAATCGATAGTAAAACTTTTTTTCTTTTTTTATTTCTTCCTTTAGAATGACACGGAATATCGTCTCTTACGAGTTCTTTGTCAATTTGAATCGTATGGGTATACGATCCGTCAAATTCCTGAACAGCAATGTTCAACGGTCCAGTGTATAGTTGTCTTCCTCGTTTCATTTCTTGTTTAATTTCCAATTCTATCACATTTCTCTTCTTATTCAAGTTGTAATGAATTTCAAAATGAGGATGACCTCCATGATACACCCACTGATCCATCAAAGTCGGGACTTCTCTTCCAGTAACATTATAAATCGTCTGAAAAAACACATCCACTCCAAGTAGCAGTTGATGCCATGCCGAATGAGGATATTCCTTAGCCGTGAACAGATTAGCAGATCTAATAAGTTGATGCAAAACTTTCATAAACGGTTCTTTCCCAAGTCTATCATGGAGCATTCTCATCACTAAAAATCCCTTCAAAACCGCCATGTCTGCTTGTTTAGGAGAACACACCACAGGACAAGTCGGATTGGAAAAGTTATCCGAAACAACATCCGGATCCATCGGATAAAGACAAAGTTTCCCAAATCTGTTTTCGTAATCACATACTTCCTTCATTACAGTATAAATCTCGTAGATGTATTCACAAAATCCAAAAGCCCGTTCGACATAGAGAAACGTAATAAATCTAAAACCAATAACAAAGTTATTGTAAAAAATAAATTCCACGCAAAAATCATTTTAGAATAAATTTTTAAAACTTATGAAAACTAAAATAAATAAATAATTTCTGTAATTTCAAAATAAATTATAAAAATTAAAAAATTACGGGATTTTTTTCAGAAAAAATTTCTATAATTTAATACAAAGTAACATACAGCTTTGGTTTTGAATTAATTACTTCATAATTAATCATAAATTACAAAAATTAAACAAATTTTTTAACAAAATAATCCCAAAAAAAATTCAAAATGTTTTTAAAAATAAAAATCATCGAAAATTTGAATTTTGTAAAAATTATTTCGTAATTTTAGGATTAATTTTTATAATATTTTCAAAATAGATCTAGAAACATCTGGATTTAAGCATAAAGGACAAAAAATCCTCTATCTGCCTTCAGAAATTAAGCTTCATATATGAATTAATGAACATCTAAATCAAAATTATTCCATTGAAAAATAAATTATTTTTTGCATTAAAAAAAAAATTATTTTTTGCATTAAAAAAATTATTTTTTTACATTCAAAAAAATTATTTTTTGCATTAAAAAAATAAATTATTTTTTGCATTAAAAATAAATTATTTTTTGCATTAAAAAAAATTATTTTTTACATTCAAAAAACTCAAAAATACTCACCTCGCAATAGCTTTCGTCAGCCAGATGTCGTTGAATCTCTTTGGTTGAATAAAACAACCAAAAAACTGGGAAGCGATGGCGTTAACAATGGCTTTTCTTGTTGAGTGAACTTTGTCGATGATTTTCTTGTGATACAGTAGATCCGTAGCCATGATCGAAAATCCACTATAGGAAATAAAATCATCGGGAGAATTGTAGACAAATAACATATGATAACACGGAAACGGGAACCTTGAAGACAGTAATTCTTCAAAAAACTCGAATACTCGGTCGCATTGAGCAATTGTGTGTTTCATATTCCCTAGAGATCCAGGAAGACAGTGGAAAACAACTTCTGGAACTGCCGGATGGATATAGGAATCAAAAACTCCGACAGCAAAACCGACGTTTTGTGGCATTGTTGGTACTAACGATCGGAATTCGTATTTGACTGTATCACCAAGTTCAGACGTTTCCTGGAATGGAATATACGGTAATTATGTACAATTATAAAACTATTGGTTGCAATTTAATTTAACACAGTAATATGTTTTAAAATTTGTGTTTTACGTGATATTTTTGAAACTTTTTGTTCGAGAATTGCAAAATTTGGGAAAAATTAAGGATCATTATGTATGAAATTCTCAAAAAACAACGACATTGGACACGGGTCAGAGTTCCAGCTAGTTTAAGATACTATTATCTTATTTCGAAACCAGTTCGGAAAAGCACAGTCCGTAATTTCAAAAGTATTGTAATTTAACCTACTATGCAGTAATGAAAAAGCACAATAGATTACTGTAATCCCCACAGTAAATTCTACACCTTGACTTACTAAAGATACCTAGTTTCTACTTTTGAAATTACAACATCTGGAAGAAATTAGAACTAATAACTCCAGAATTATGAGTTACGCTATATTTAGATTTCGAAATTACGACATCTGGAAGATATTACAACTTACAACTCCAGAATTATGAGTTACGCTATATTCAGATTTCGAAAAATGAACTTACTGTGTGTTCTCCTGTTGCTAGAGCATAGAATCCTTTCTCGACTTCAATGACGATTTCGAAAATGGATAAAGTAGGTTGGTGGTCGATGCAGGGGAGCCATTCGTAGGTGTTCGACCTCAACTCGGTCCGGTAAGTGTATATATGGGAAGTCTGGAGGAAATTTCCGTCTTTATCCTTCATCAGAACAAAATTTACTCCATTAGGCTTGATAACCAAACAGTCGATTTCCAAAGTCAAAGTTGATTGGCCTTTGACTTCTGGCGGAATCCGAATCAGAAGTTCGCCAGTTCTTTTCGAAAATTCGTCCTCCAAACATTGATGATAATTATCTAGAGATTTAGATTCACCAGTAGGAACATCTGGTTTCTAAAGTAAGATCATAAAATTACAGTAAGAACGAAGACAAACCTGACAAGTCAGACGTCGATATATCGACCGGTGTCCTTGGATCGCCACTTGTCCGCTGAATCCGGAAATTTCCCCCGGCAATTTGCAATCTAAAAAAACCCCTAAAAATAATCAAAATTCCATTCTTACTGTTTCCAATATTTAATTGTAATTCATTGACGGATGTGTCGTTGACGACGAAAGTGATCTGGGTGGATAATTGGAACGATTTTTTTTCAAAATTAAAATTTGAAAGAAAAATTTTCTGAGCAATCGGTTCGGCCGCCTTCAGCAGTGGATTGTTTGGTACTTCGGGTACTTCAGGATGAGGTCCGAGATCAGAAGGCATCGTTTTGATCAAATTTAGGTAAATTTTAAAAATTAAAATAAATTAGCGCGAGACAGGACCGGAAAGAAGGATCCGGCACAGTGCGAGTCGTTCAGGGAGCAGTGTTCTCGGATAAGGCCAGTTTCGGGACGTTGTGTTCCCCGACTTCCCTACTTTTGGGTTTTTAGAAATTTTGAATTTTCTTTTTATTTTTGTTATTTTTTATGAACATGACAGAAAATTCTCAATCAGAAGTTACACCAGGAGTTTGGCCTGCTGGAGTTGCGCCAATTAAGAAGGAATTTCTGGTGAAAAAAGACGTAAGTTTCGTTTTATTTTTTTTATATGAATTTCTTCAGACTGAAGTTGCGGAAGTTGCCAATGGATCTGAACAAAGGTTAGATGATGGTAATGATGGCGAAGAGAAGGTTGAGAAGCAGAAACCGGACAGAAGAAACAGGAAAGAAAGAAGAGGAATCGACAAAAATCGGGAAAAAAAGATGGCCAAAGCTCGGGCTGAAATCAGAAGCAAACTCGTCAGATTATGTCCCTCCGTCCTGCTTCCTGGAAGAACTTGCAAGTACGGCGATAAATGCACCTGTGAGCATTCGATCGAGAAGTACTTGGGGCAAAAGGAACCCGATCTAGGTTGGTAAATTCTCAAATATCTTTGACAATGCAAAATTTAACTCTTTCGACTCGCACCGTTTTCGAAATTCTTTCTAAATCAGTCTTGGTTGCTCGACTGTCAGACTAGTTTAAGTACTAGAATGATGAACCTAAAAAGATAAAAATAAGATAATTATGAAGTAGAAAAGCATGTGTCGGAGAGTTAAGAATCGTTTTGAAGTAGATACTATCCACAAGTCAGCACTGCAGTGGAATAGGAGGATGGTTCTGGGAATTTTAAGAATTATATAGTTGTTCCTTTCGACTCGCACTGTTTTCGAAATTCTTTGTTTTGGTCAGGCTTAGTTAATTGCCACATTAGACTAATCCAGAAATCAACACAATTGTCCGAAAAATCGGAAATAAAACTTACAAGATCGGAGGCAGCTACTGTATTGTTATCTTTAATAATGAAAATTTCCAGGTGACAAATGTGTTATCTTCGATAGAGCCGGTAAATGCCAGTATTCTTTTGCCTGCAGATTCGGAAATGCTCACCTCAAAGATGGACAACAGTTGGAAAAGGAACCTGCAGCTGATTACGAACCCCTACGGAATACTGAAAGTTTGCCTATTCAGATTGCCATGAGGAAGAAACAGTTTGACTTTAGTAGAGCCGATGAAATTGTGAAGAACCTTCCAGGGCAGACTGGAGCTATGGAAAGAGAGAAATTAAGACTGAATATGAGGGATCTTGCTGGGAAACCGTATCTTGCTCCATTGACGACCGTCGGGAATCTACCGTTCCGACGACTTTGTGTCAAATTCGGGGCTGGAATTACTTGTTCGGAGATGGCTGTGGCGACTTCTCTTCTACAAGGAAATCCGTCGGAATGGTCCTTGGTCAAGAGACATCCATCAGAGAAGATTTTCGGAGTTCAGCTTGCTGGAGGATTCCCGGATACTATGGCCAGAAGTGCCCAGATTCTCGTGGACAAATTCGATGTTGACTTCATCGACATCAATCTCGGATGTCCTCTTGATGTCGTGAACGAGAAAGGGGGAGGATGTACCCTCTCAACTCGACCACAGAAACTTCTCAAAGTTGTCAGTGCGATGAATCAGGTAATGAAGGATGTCCCATTGACTTTGAAGTTCCGTTATGGCATGAAAGAAGGGTTGAGAGAAACTCACCATGTGATGAAGAAGGTTGTAGAAACCTGTCCTCCTCAGCTGATCACCATTCATCCGAGATCAAAGTAAGTACTTCCTTATATTGTAATTTGCAACTTGCAACTAAACAGGAGACGATAGTTTTTCGAATTTTTGAATATTTCTGTGAGGGGAATGAAAGTAGAAATGGGAGTAAATCTGGGAAATTGCCGTCGATATCGACTTTTGTTGTTTTTTTGATAATTTTAGGTTTTGGAAGTTTGTATCAAAATTATTGTGTGGAAATAGGCATTTTTAGTTTTTTACAGTAGTATTATTTTTTGATTTTTATGGAAATATTGCTTTATATTTTTAGAGAACAGAGATATACTCGACCTGCAGAATGGGACTACATTCCTACATGTGCTGAAGCTATTGGCGGGAAAATCCCTCTCTGGGGTTGTGGAGATGTTTTTTCTCCGCAAGACTACTACAATCGGCTGGAAAATTACCCCATTGATGGTTTGATGATTGGGAGAAGTGCACTGATTAAACCGTGGTGTTTCAAGGAATTTGAAGAAAAAAGTCTATGGGATATCTCTGCTACAGAAAGATTAGATTATTATCGAGAATTTGTGAACTATGGTCTTGAGCATTGGGGAAGTGATGATGCTGGAGTGGAAACGACGAGAAGGTTCTTCCTTGAATGGCTGTCCTTTACACATCGTTATATTCCTGTTGGACTTTTGGAAGTTTTGCCTCCGAAAATTAACAACCGACCCCCTGCTTATAGAGGAAGGAATGAGCTGGAAACCTTGCTTGCAAGTGACAAAGGCTCTGATTGGGTTAAGATTACGGAAATGTTCCTAGGAAAGGTCCCTGAGGGATTCTTGTTTGTTCCGAAACACAAAGCTAATGCTTATTGAATTTTTTGAATTGGATGTTGAGTTTATGAAAAATTTATCCGAAATATAGAGTTTCTTAAGTTCAAGGTTACGTGGTGGTGGTTTTGAATTTTACGTAGGAAGTGAGTTGTAGAAGTGGAAAAAGTGGTAATTTTGGGAATTGTTGACGTCAGATTTTTAAAATGATTCTAGGTTTTAGGGAAGTTGTGTCGAGACAATTTCGTTAAATATTTTATAATAGTATAATTTTTGGGAATTTTCACGTAAGAGTGGACATGGAAAAAACGGAAGAATTGATAATTTATTTCGAAATGTACTTGTTCTTTTTTTGTTTCTACAGTAATTTTAGGAATTTTTTATTTTTTTTTTCGGATTTTTGCGTAAAAGTGGAAATGGTACTTGTTACGGAAACAACTTTATATTTTTCTAATTTACAGTAATTCTAAAAACTCCAAAAATCCATGTCGAGACAATTTTTAAATTTAAAAAATTTGTAAAATACTACCGTAATGCATTTTTTAATTTAGAATTTGATTTTTTTTTATTTTTGAAAGTTAATTTTTTTTATTTTTGAAAGTTAATTTTGTACAATCCAGAAATATTTGAATAATTTATTTCATTTTAAAAGGCAATTATTTAAAACTGATAATTTTGAAGGTACCCGTGGAGGACTAGCAGAAGTCGTCCTCGATTTTGAGCTCTGGAGCTTGATCAAAGTAGAATTTTTCAGAATCGGGAGACACTAGGGGTTGATGTTCTCCAGAATCTGCAGGGAAGACTTTCATGGGGGATCTGGGGGTTTCCATGGAATGTCTGGATCCATGGGGACTGGATAATTTTCCGATTAAGTCGAAAGCGGACTTGGTTAAGCTCCTGGATCTTCTTTCAGAATTTACAGTTTGACCGAATCCGAGGAATTGTCGGCCGTTTCCGTCCTGGGGCACGTCGAGTCTTGTTGAAGCGCTTCTGGTTCTGTAATTTTCCGAAATTCTGAGATTTTCACAAGCTGATTTTCGTCTTTTCCACCATCCAATTTTTCTTCTGTCTTCATCGAGATCGAAATCGAAAATTCCGAGGATTCTGGCGGCTTTCCAACTTGTGGTTCCTCTGTCGAAATCGTTGCTAAAACACCCGATTGCCCGAGGGGTTCTGATCTGATTACCTTGGCCGTCCCCCGAGGGCCTCCGCAACACGGCACATCCATCGACATGTCCATCTGGAGCACCCCCATCGAGCAAGATGACGTTCCAGAATTCGTGTTCCTTCTCATTTTTGACGATTTGCAAACTGTCGAAATGGTCCCGATTCTGGAGTTCGGTCGACTCAGAAGTCCTTCTTCGCTTGGATGTGGATCTCCTTGGAAGCAGATCATGCAGTCCAAAACTTTCCTTACGCCTTGTCGACGATGATCGCATTGGCTAAAAAATTAAAAATTAAAATTATTTAAAAAATAAACTTTTTAAAATTAAAAATATTAAAAAAATAATTTTTTTAAAATTAAAAATATTAAAAAATAAATTTTTTAAAATTAAAAATATTTAAAAATAAACTTTTTAAAATTAAAATTATTTAAAAAAATTGAAATTTTCAAATTCTTTCAATTTTTTTTTAAAATAAAGAAATTTAAAAAAGCAAAATTTAAAACAACAAATTACGAATACTTAAAAATTTAAATTTAAAAAAAAATTTAAAAAATTAATCTTTCAAAAATTTAAAAAATTAATTTTTAAAACAAGTTTCACAAACAACGTCGAAAAAGAAAGATGTAAAGTAAAAAATTACGGATTCTGCAACACTCTCCAGAAGTTGTCTCAGGACGAATCTGAAAGCACACAAGACGATTGAAGATAGATTCAGAAAAAATACAGTAGACAAATTACGATAACCGTGAGTGAAAAATTTTAAAAAATTAGAAAAAAAACTTTTTTCGACAAATTTCCAAAATTTCAAAATTATTTTTTAAATTAAAAATTTAGTTTTGTACAAAATGGTCCCAACACGACTTTTTAGAATTTAAAAAAATTCAGAAATTTAAAAATCTTTAAAAAAATTTTCGAAAAACTCAGAAATCTTTAAAAAATTTTCAGAAATTTTTAAAATTTTCGAAAAATTCAAAAATCTCCAAAAAAAATTTAAAAATCTTTAAAAATTTCCAAAAAATTCGAAAATCTTTAAAAATTTCAGAAATTTTTAAAATTTTCGAAAAATTCAAAAATCTCCAAAAAAATTTAAAAATCTTTAAAAATTTCCAAAAAATTCGAAAATCTTTAAAAATTTCAGAAATTTTTTATGAAATTTTGGAAATTTGTGCAGAACTCTACAAAGATCTAGAAGCTTCCACAAATTTCTACAAATTTCCACAAAATTCTACAAAGCTCCAGAAACTTGCAAAATCTAACGATACACTAATATAAAAAATAAAAACAAGCGTTTTTGAAAAATTGTCTGAAAACAAATTTCTATAACTTTCTAGAAAATTAAAAAAATAAATTTTTTAGAAAAATTTAAAAAATAAATTTTTTATAAAAATATTTTTAAAAATCTTCAAAATTGTTTTTGTAAAAATTTTTTAAAAATGTCTCGAAAAGAATGTTTGGAATTTTTATTTTTAAAATTTTTTGAAATTTTTATTTTTAATTTAAAAATTTAAAAAGTGTCTTAAAAGGAATGTTTGGAATTTTTATTTTTTAAAATTTTTTGAAATTTTTATTTTTTAAAATTTTTTGAAATTTTTATTTTTTAAATTTTTTGAAATTTTTATTTTTTTAAATTTTTTGAAATTTTTAAAAATGTCTTGAAAGGAATGTTTGGAATTTTTAGAAAGTTGTAGAAAATAAAAAATAAAAAAGCGTAGAAAAAGCAAAATTAGGAATAGTCCTCACCGAATGTCCTGAATCAACTTTCGGAAGAGCGAAGTTGCAGAACGAAGCTGATTTTAGTTTTGGAGTGACGAAAAAGGAACCGTACTTGGACAAAGGTCGTTCGTCTTCGTCTTCATTGAAGTCATCTACAGTATGCCCGTCGTGTCCGAGAAGCTTGGTAGTCGGATTCGACGTCCTGAATCCGTTGATTTTCGTCGTCGTTGTTCCGTTGGCCACGGCCAAAGTCGGTATTCTCCGTCTAGTGACGTCATCGCCTGTGGGTGATCCAGCGGATGAAAATTTTAAACAACAATGATTTTTTAAAAATTCTGGTAAAAGTTGAACAAAAGCTGCTCGAAGTTGTAAATTCAACACAGCATACAGTAACGGATTCCATACCTTAAATTTAAAATTAAAAATTTTTATATAATTAAATAATACTTACTGTAGAAGTCATCGCGAGACAATGAGTCAAAATTCCGACGAAAAATTCTTGTTTTTTCACAAATTCTGGGAGCATTTCGTAATCTCTCAAGACGTTGAACAAAACGCTCCAGAACCAACTCAACGAAAACGCAACTACCATGGCTGAAATTTCGTGTTGAGACCAGAGTCGAAGTTTATAAAAAAGCCGAAATCAAAATTAAAAATAAAGCTGAAATCGAAATCCGCAAGTTGCGAGCAACATTGACGCAAGTCGATCAAAATCATTTATACCTAAATTTCGAAATTTGGATCTGCAGGTTGCGCGCAACATTGGCGCAAGTCGATCAAAACTATTTTTACCTAAATTTCTAAATATTTCGAAATCATAGTTCACAAGTTGCGAGCAACATTGACGCAAGTCGATCAAAATCATTTTTACCTAAATTTCAAAATTTGAATCTGCAGGTTGCGCGCAACATTGGCGCAAGCTGGTTAAAACTACTTTTACCTAAATTTCGAAATTTGAACACAATATTTTGCGCCTAAATTTAAATATCTTGAAAAATCCGCACATTGCATGCAACATCGGCGCAAGCTGGTACATACATTTTGTGCCTAAATTCCTAAACATTTCGAAATCTGCAGATTGCACACAATATTTCATACCTAAATTTCCAAATATTTTGAAAAAAATCCACATTTTGCATGCAACATTTGAAACATTTTTGTAATTTATCTTTTAAAATAATAATTTCAAAGAAATTCATTATTATTCGTTTTTTAAGTTTCATTTATGAATTACAAATATGATGGCATCTAATTATTGAACATGATTAATCGCATAATTTTCGAATTTATACGGTGGAAAATTAATTTGCAATTTTTTTAGAAACTTTGGTTAATTTCATATATCGATTTAATTCGGATTAAAATAACGAGATGATTACACATGTTACAGAAGCTTCATTAAGTTCAGAATTTTCGTTTTTGAAGACGTAATGAGGATATGTAGATGTCAGATAAAGCGAGGATTTAAGTTAAAAATAAACATTAGTCAATCGACCAGCCCTAATGTTGCGTGCAAGCTGCGGATTTTAATTCTTTAACAGCTTTAAGAAAATAATACACTAGTCCAATTGTTCGAATATTGCGTGCAAGCTGCGGGTTTTAATTTCCTTAACTTCTTAGAAAATTTAAAATCATAAAAATCGACTTATCCAAAGTTGCGTGCAAGCTGCGGATTTCGGATTTTTTAAAATTTAAGTTTTAAAATCGTAAAAATCGACTTGTTCAAATATTGCATGCAAACTGCGGATTTTAAGTTTTAAAATCATAAAAATCGACTTATCCAAATATTGCATGCAAGCTGCGGATTTTAAATTTTTAAATTTTTTAAATTTTAAAATCATAAAAATCAACTTGTTCAAAGTTGCGTGCAAACTGCGGATTTTAATTTCTTGAACTTTTAAACAAATTTAGGTAAATAATACATTAATAAAATTATTTAAATATCACAAGTTCAAAATTTTAATTTTAGTTTTAATTTCGACAGATTTCGTAACACTTACCGATGAACATTCTGTTGGTCCTTTGTCGTCTCTTGTTTGCTGCTTTTTGCTGATCCGTCATCTGCAGCTGCCATTCATAATCTCGTTTTTTGGTTTTCAAAATCAGACTCTGGCCTAATCTGACAGAAATCGCTGTATAACATACGGTAATTATCGAAAGAGGAATAATAAACTGAAGTGTCAACATGATTGTACCGTATGCCCTTCTTCTTGAGTTATGCGAACCCCAATCTTCGTAACAAAAATCTCCACAGTACTTGTCTATAGGAGATAATTTTTGGGTAAATATCGTCGGAGCCGACAGAATCATCGAAAGAACACAAACCAACTGAAGATTACTGTAAAAACCAAAACTACAGTAACAAACTTACAATTATGGTTATAGAAGCCTGGGCATGATTGAAGGGTTTCTGCATGGGGTACCTGATGAGCAAAAATCTGTCTATAGAAATCGCTGCGAGAGTAAAAGTCGAAAAACAAAGACTAACACCCTGAAAATTTTAATTTCAATTATTTTCAATTTTTTTTTAAATTTGCATTTTTCATTGAATTTATTTTTTGTAGTAATGTCAATTAATAACAACTAACTTTTTTGATCATGTTTGTCCTATAAAAAATCGAAAGATTTGGTCCCCGTGCCGACACGTTCAAAAATGCATAAAAAATGGCTTAAAAACCATTGCGAAAAAATTATTCTTGAAGATTGCTTATGTAATCTTAAGAGGATTAGTAGTAGATATTTCTACATCTCAAAGTTGAGTGATTAAAATTTGAAACAATAAAAGAATATTGATGACTGTAGTACGTGGAGATTCAGAAAATAAAATCCTTTTTAATTTCTTTGTAAATCATATTTCCTGTTTTTTACCGTATGGATATAATGGAAATGGTAGTATTTTTTTCAATTTTGAGTAGTTAAACCTTAAAGATGAAATACGGTATGTTACTGTAGGGTACAAAGATTCGGAAAACAAAAATTCTCCTTGATCTTTGTAAATTACTTTTCCTACTTTCTACGATATATAGAGAATGAAAACTACAGTAATCCCTCCTCATCTTAATATTTAAACCGAAGCCAATAGATCTACATTATCCAAAGATTCATTAAAAATGAATTTTTCGTATTATGGTTCTTCTTATGATTCATTTGTCTTTGGTGATGTTAACGTAACAAAAATAGTAGTAATTTATTGTTTCTTCAGGCTTGGGCAATTAAAACAAACAGTCAAGCATGATGAGTTGTTATACTAGAGACATTCGTTGAAATAAATTATTTTTTAATATTTTTCTCGTAATTTACTTGCCTTTTTCAACTATGCTACCATTACAGTAATTAACCATGCTTGATTATCTGATCTAATTATCCAAGTTAGGGACTCGGCAATAAAGTACTACTAACATTTTTGTTACGTCAACATCAGCGAAGATAGATGATTCATAAAACTACAATACGAGAAGTTCATTTTTAATGAATCTTTGAAAAACGTAGATCTATTGGCTTCGGTTTAAATTTTAAGATGAGGAGGGATTACTGTAGTTTCCGTTTTCTATATATCGTAGAAAGTAGGAAAAGTAATTTACAAAGATCAAGGAGAATTTTTGTTTTCCAAATCTTTGTACCCTACAGTAACATACCGTATTTCATTTTTAAGGTTTAACTACTCAAAATTGAAGAAAATACTACCATTTTCATTATTCCGTCCCAAAACTAGGATTCTCCGAAACTTTGCTAATGGAGTTTCTCCCAAAAAGAGATTTCAAGACGTGGCTTCAAGACTTTCAGATCTAATCTAATTAGTTGCGTAGAGTTGGCACTTAAAATAAACCAACAAGAAAAAAATTGAATTCCATTTTGCGCGAGACCACTAGTCTTCGCGGAGGTGTGAATGTAAAACATTACAATTTACTTCTTCAATAATCAAATTTTACTTTTGCTGGTCTTTGAACATTTTTGAAAAATAAATTACATTTTACACCGTTTTTAAAATCCTCTTGATTTTCGACTTCGATAATGATACTAAGATTTGCGTCATCAAAAATATAAAATCAGCTTTTATCACGAAAGTCCCTGAAGACTAATAAGGCTTCTTGTTTGCTGGTGCAAATAAGAAACCATAATAAAAACAGCATTGAGAACAGTATAAGGTTCCACCACGAAAGTCCCTGAAGACAGTAGTAATGCCGTTACTCGCTGCTGAAGGTGGAAACTTGTGGTAAAATTGAAATTATTTCCGAAAAGTTCCTCAAGACCAAAATGAACTATATAGTTTACCAGTACAAGTAACAATTAGTTTAAAAAGTAATTTTTAAAATGCGAAATCAATTCCTGGCACGAAAAATTCCCGGAAAACATGATAAATTTAGTAATTTATCAACGAAAGTAAAAATTAGTTTAGAAAGTAATCTCGAGAAAATTGAAATTGATTCCTGGCACGGAAATTCCTTAAAAAATATAATAAATTTGGTAATTTATCAGTAACAATGAAAATTAGTCTAAAAAAAGTAAAATTAATTTTTTCAGCGGAAAATTTTGAAAATCTTGATAAATTTCGTAATTTACCAATGAAAATAAAAATTATCTTGGAAAATAAAATCAATCCCTATCACAAAAATCCTCAACCATGAGGATCTAAGAGACTTATTAGTAGCAGTAAAAATTAACTTGAAAATAACCTAAAAAGTAAAATTAATTCTTGTCGCGCAAATTCCAGAAAACCATGCAAAACTGGATGATTTATCAGCAGGAATGCAAATTAATCTGAAAATAACCTAAAAAATAAACTTCCGCCGCGAAAATTTCTCAAAACCATGAAAATAAGAATGATTTATCAATAGGAATGAAAAATAGCCTAAAAAAGGTGAAATAAAATTCCATCAAGAAAATTTTAAAAAATATAAGAATCTAATTGATTCATCAATAAGAATGAAAAATAGCCTAAAAATTTAAAAACAAACTTTCGTTGTGAAAACTTTTCAAAACCATTAAAATTGGAATGATTTATCAATAGGAATGAAAAATAACCTAAAAGTAGCCTAAAAAAGGTGAAATAAAATTCCATCAAGAAAAGTCTTAAAAAATATAAGAATTTAAACGATTTATCAATAGGAATGAAAAATAGCCTAAAAGTAGCCTAAAAAAGTGAAGTAAAATTCTATCAAAAAAATTCTAAAAAAATATAAGAATTTAAACGATTTGTCAGCGCAAATGAGCACTAGCCCAAAAAGCAACCTTCAGACCGGTCTTGAATCAACTCTCGCCGCGAAAGTTCCTGAAAACCATACTCGCTTCGTTCGTTTACCGACGTCAGTGCGAGTTGGCACGGAGTCAGCCTAAAGACCGTTCAAAGTTGCGAATTTTACGACTAAAATTACTTTTTTAATTTTTTACTATTACTGTAGCTATATTTACTGCGAAATAACTCTGTTATAAAAGAATATTCCCTAAATTAGGTTTTGGAAAAAAATTAAACCATGTTGAAATTGGAGTAATTTTAATTTTTGAAATTTTACAACTTTTTAAAAAATAAAATTTACTTTTTCGAAAATTACACTATTATAAAAATAAAAAATCACTTCGATACAAATTTTTGACTTTTTGGTTTTATTATTTTCGAAATTATAGTAAAAATTGAAAAATTTTTGTTTCGAACATGTTCCAGAAAAAATCTCCAGAACATTTCAGAAACTTCTGGAATCCTGGGTTTCTGATGTTCGTTTAAAAAATTACATTATAAAAATTAAAATTTTTTCAACGAAATTATCCTGATACGAATTTTTAGAACTTTTCAGGAACTTCGATTTTAGGTATTAATTATAGAATTATAAAAATTAAAATTTCCTCAACGAATTTGCCTTGATATGGATTTTCGAAAACTTTGATTTCAGAAATTGTAAAATTATAAAAATCAAACTTTTTTCAACAAAATTGTCCTGATATGAATTTTTAGAACTTTCCAAACTCCCGAAATTCTGAAGTTCAAACGATTCTAAAAACATAAAATTCTAATTTCGTACTTAGAAATTTCAAATTTCGATTATTGAAGAAATTCTACTTTTAAATAATAATAATCTCCGGCTGTGATTTTGACTTTGAACTTTATCCCTAAGTAAATAAGGATATTATTTAAATTATTTTTTGGATTTCTTTTAAAGTTTCGGATTTCGTAACTTACCGCGATAAAAGGGGCTGAAGAACAGAGAAAAGAACCGAAAATCCAATCTTTTTTGAACGCTGTTATAGGAGTTATCGTGGCAGATGTACAGCAAACTACGATATCTGAGCAACTGAGGGAGAATATGAACATGTTAGGAACTGTTTGTAATGACCTAAAATAACAATAATTAAATAAAACTTAAAAAAATAAATATAAAATTAGATATAAAAAATTCATAAAATTCATAAAACTTACAAAAATTTAAAATAAAATTTCGAAAAATTTAAAATAAAATTTTGAAGAAATTTAGAAAATTATAAAATTTACAGAATTTTTATAAAATTATATATAAAGTTAAATGTATAAAAAACTATAAAAGTAAAAAATTTTAAATACTTCTAAAAGTATGATTTCTTTTTAGAGTTTAATTTTTCGAAGACTTACCTCGTTCTTGAAATGGCCAAAATGACACATAGATTTCCCAATATTCCAAATATGATAATTAACGAATAAAAAAAGGCAAAAATGGCCATAGTAAGGGGTCTTGTGGACAGGTCTTGTCGATAAGTCCAAAGAACATCGTTCATGTAAAGACATGATTCATTGTTCATCCTACAACAGGTAACATTGTTTAAATCGATGGACATGTCGTTGACAGCACTCGGAAAAAATTGAAACAAATGAAGAAGACACTTTTGGACAAACAAAGCCACTTTGCCCGAGGGCGGAGCGTTAATGACATTAGAATCCGATTGCCACGAAATCTTTGCAAAAACAACATTTTAATCCACTAAAGAAAAAAAGATTCATCTTTTTTGTTTTCGTTTGTTTATCTTTCATTTCAATACATCTGGTTTTCAGACATCTGTCAACCATCCAAGGGGGGGGGGGGTCCAAAGGGGGTTCAAAGAAGAGAAAAGGGGGAGTTTCAATGAAGAAACAGAAGGGGAACTTCATTGGGGAGGAAAGGGGAAGGAAGAATCCAATGAAAAAACACGAAAGAGAGAAAAAATGGAAGGGATAAACTAGAGAAGAAGATACAAGAGAAAACAAAATAAATAAAATAGGAGAAAAAGAAGGGATAAAAAACAAAGAAAGGGAAATAAGGTAGCAAAGAATGAATACTGTAAACGGAGTAAAAGTAGGAGAAAGACAAGGTAAATAAGGTAGGGGAAGTAGGGGAGTAGAGGAGTAGGGAAGTAGGGGAATAAGGATATAGGGAGGTAGAGGAGCAAGGGAGTAGGAGAATAGGGGTATGGGGGAGTAGGGAAGTAGGAGAGTAGAGGAGTAGGGAAGCAAGGGAATAAGGATATAGGGAGGTAGGGGAGCAAGGGAGTAGGGGAATAGGGTTATGAGGGAGTAGGGGAGTAGGGAAATAAAGGTATGGAGGAGTAGGGGAGTAGAAGTATAGGGGCATAGGAGAATAGGGATATGGGGAGTAAGGAAATAGAAATAAGAGTATAAGGAAAATAATATCGTAAAAGAAAAAAAAGTGAATATAGTAGTGAAGGATAAATACCGTAAAAAAAGAAGAATTAAGAAAAAACAGAAAAATAAGCTATAATGGTGGAAATACGGTACAAAGGTAGCTGAATAAAGTAGGAAAAAAATGAAAAATAATATAAAATTGAAGAATAAAAACAGAAAACGGAACAGATAACAAAAAAGATAAGGTAAAAAATAAGCCAAGGAAGGGATAATAAAAAAAACCATAAAAAAATGATTTTTTTAAGTTTAAATTTTCAGAAAAAAATTTTTAATTAAAAAAAAGTAAAAATTTTTAAAATTTAAAAAAAAGTAAAAATTTTCAAATTTAAAAAAAAATAAAAATTTTTAAATTTAAAAAAAATAAAAATTTTTAAAAATTAAAAAAAAGTAAAAATTTTTAAAATTCTATCTGCAAAATTAAATTTCGAATTTTAAATTTTAAATTACTCGGTACTGAATCCAGGTGAGAAAAATTTTTAATCAAAAAGTAATTTATTTAAGATTTGTACTTTAAGAATCGAAAAACACCGAATGTGGAGGTTAACAAGTTTAAGATTAAATGTCAAAAGACGTGAAAAAACGCAGAATATAGTCAACCAATTTCCGTAATTAAAAGACCGGAACTAAGCAATAGTTAAAAATAAACGAACACCATTCGCGTTAAAATTGTAATTTATAATTTTTCCGAGATAATGAAAAAATTTTAAAAAATAAATAGTTTTATCACAAATAACAAGGGATTTGTAATCGCGTTCAAAGTTCAGAAATTAATTAGACAATATTCGTGGTGGGACCATAATTTAGAATTTTTCCGAGATAATGAAAAAATTTCAAAAAATTAATAGTTTTATCACAAGTAACAAGGAATTTGTAATCGCGTTCAAAATCCAAAAATTAATTAACCAATATTCGTGGTGGGACCATAATTTATAATTTTTCCGAGATAATGAATGAAAAAATTTCAGAAAAAATAGTTCTATCACAAGTAACAAAGGATTTGTAATCGCGTTCAAAATTCAGAAATTAATTAACCAATATTCGCGTTAAAACCATAATTTAGAATTTTTCCGAGATAATGAATGAAAACATTTCAAAAAATTAATAGTTTTATCACAAGTAACAAGGGATTTGTAATCGGGTTCAAAATTCAGAAATTAATTAACCAATATTCGTGATGGGACCGTAATTTAGGATTTTTCCGAGATAATGAATAAAGTCCAAAAAAGTAGTTTTTTAACAAATGACAAAGGATTACTAATCGGGTTCAAAATCCAAAAATTAATTAAACAATATTTGTGTCGGGACCGTAATTTAGGATTTTTCCAAGATAATGAATGAAGAAGTCCAAAAAAAATTTTCATTATGAATGGCGGAGGATAAGTAATCCGGTTCAAAATCCAAAAGTGAATTAGACGGCATTCGTGGTGGGACCGTAATTTAGATTTTCCCGAGATAATAAATGAAAAAAATTTAAAATTTAAAATTAAAAAATTCAATAAAATTTAAAAAAATTTAAAATTAAAAAGTATGAATAAAATTCATAGTCCGAAAGTGAATTAAACAACATTCGCTTCAGGACCGTAATTTAGGATTTTTCTGATATAATGAATCAAAAAAATTTAAAATTTAAAAATTGAAAAAAAAATTAAAATTAAAAAATTGAATAAAATTTATAATCCTAAAGTGAATTAAACAACATTCGCTTCAGGACCGTAATTTTGGATTTTTCTGATATAATAAATGAAGAAACCTAAAAAATAAAAAAATTTCGTTACAAATGTTATTAAAAAAATGTTCAAAAAGTTCGTAGTCCAAAAATGAATTAAACATTATTCGTGGTGAGACCATTGTTTCAAACCTACCTTAGAGAATGGAAACAAAAGAATTTTTAAACAAAAAAGTCATGATCCCGTCACGAAATAATGATAAAGAACTTGTAACTAAGCACATGGTAAAAAATCAGATTAAATAAAACTTACGTCAAAACCGTTATTTTTAAATTTATTTAAAAAAAAATTAAAATTAAAAAGTTTTAAATATAAATTTCCAACTTTACTACGAATAATATAAATTTAATAAATAATAAAATTTAAAAAAAAATTAAAATTTAAAAAAAAAACTAAAATTTTAAAAAAAATTTAAATTAAAATTTAAAAAAAAAATTAAATAAAATTCGTGTCAAGACAATTCTTTTACATTTATCTTTAATGAATGAAAATAAAAAAATTTAAAATGAAAATTTTTTATCCTCTTATGAAAGATGTTTGATTCATTCTGCTTACTCAATTTTCGTCGATAATCTTTTAAAAAACGTCAAAATTTCGGAAATAACTTAGAGTAAAGGATTTAGTTAATACGGCATTGGTCACAAGTGGGAGTTTAATCCGGTCTCAAAATCTTTCCAGAGTAAAAATTTCATTTTTTGCACAATAAAAACAAAAAAGGTTTCATAATCGTCTCGAAGACGAAATCAAAGCTGTCGATTTTCGAAATTTTAAAATAATTTAAATTTAAATTTTTAAAATAATCCAAATTCGAAATTTTAAAATAATCCAAATTCGAAATTTTTAAAATAATCCAAATTCGAAATTTTTAAAATAATTTAAATTTAAATTTTTAAAATAGTCCAAATTCGAAATTTTAAAATAATCCAAATTCGAACTTTCGAAATCGAAAATCAAAGATTTGAAAAAATCAAGTTCTGAATAGGATCAAAAATGAACGACTTTAAGGTCAAGATTTCAGATAATCTGTTTTTTGAAAGAATATTTAAGGAAATTTTCCACAAAAACTGACCAAATTTAAGCCAATAAAATCGAAAAAACACCCAATTATTTTCAGTGCAATTCCGTGGAAGGCTCCAGAATCGTCTAGAATTCAGTCAAAAATTTTGAAAAATTTAATAATTTAGTCGAAATTTTCAAAAATTTAATAATTTAGTCAAAATTTCAAAAATTTGATAATTTAGTCGAAATTTTGAAAAATTCAATAATTTAATGAAAATTTCAAAAATTTAATAATTTAGTAAAATTTTCAAAAATTTAATAATTTAATGAAAATTTCAAAAATTTAATAATTTAATGAAAATTTTCAAAAATTCGATAATTTAGTCAAAACTTCTTAAATTTCAAAAAATCTTAAAATTTTTCAGATTTTTATAAACATTTTTTAAAATTTTCTAAAAAATTATTTTTGAAAAAAATTTATTTAAAATTTTTATAACCATATTATTGGAAAGCTTGATCGGTTATTCGACCAAAAACAAAAAGGATTAAATTCCGGAAAGATGGTACAGAACAAATTTGGCAAAACTTTTTTGCATAATAAAATTTGTTATTTTTATAAAAAAAAAAGAAAAATGGCTTTTCCGGGATTGTTGACAGATTCGTGTTTGATAATTGACTTAATTTACAAATTTCAAAAGTTCAAAAGTACTAATTGACTCAATTTATTTTTTGAATATTTAGAAATCTGATTTTTGAAACTTTATAATTGAAAAAAAAATTATAAAAATTTTTTAACATGAATTTTTCGGTTTTAATGTTACTGGATTCTGGAAAGACAGA
The DNA here is from genome assembly GCA_009193035.1 of Halicephalobus mephisto. Lineage (NCBI taxonomy): Eukaryota > Metazoa > Nematoda > Chromadorea > Rhabditida > Panagrolaimidae > Halicephalobus > Halicephalobus mephisto. Next base: position 47,510 of record SWDT01000030.1, on the reverse strand, counting down.
AGTTTCCGTGAGATTCTGGAAGATTCCAGAAGGTTTCATGAGGTTTAAGAGGGATTTTCGAAAAGTTAACTAAATTGTGAAAAAGTTTACAAATTTCAAAAATTCTAGAAATCTGCAGAAAATTATGTAAGATTTTATTAAATTTTAGAAGCCTCCATCAGAATCTGAAAAATTTTATAGAATTTTATAAATGTTTGAAATTTTAGAAAAATCTGAAATTTTGGAAAAATTTGAAATTTTAGAAAAATTTGAAAACTTTTGAGATTCTAGAAATTTCCAGAATTTTTTCTCAGAAGACAGAAAATATGGTAAAATTCTGAAATTTTTCAAGTTTGTTAAATTCCGAAAATTAAAAAAATGAAATTTTCGCAAAAAATGGATGTTACTAAATTCATTTTTGACGAAATAAAAAATGCTATTTAAAATTAAAATATATTATATAATTGAAAATTAATTTTTCACAAATTTCTAAATTTTTGGAATTTTAAATTTTTACTGTATTGTAGAAAATTAAAAAAATTAGAAAATTAAAAAAAATTAAAAATTGAAAAAATTTGAAAATTTAAAAAAATTAAAAAAATTTAAAATTTGAAAAATTTGAAAATTAAAAAAAATTTAAAAAATTTAAAATTTTAAAAATTAAAAAAAATTTAAAATTCGAAAATTTTAAAAATTTGAAAATTAGAAAAATTCGAAAATCTTTAAATTTTACAAAATAAAAAATTCACTAATGTACTTTTGTTTGAAAAATTCCTTGGAAACAGGAAAATTTGAAAAAAAAATGTCTGAAAAAAAATGAATTCTGACGTTTTGATTGATTTTTTTAAATTTGTAGTTTGACAATTAAAAAAATTTAAAATTATTAAAAAAAAATAAAATTTCGAAAATTTCCAATAATCTAAAAATGTACCGGAAACCATTGTAAAATTCATTTTTGCGGAAAATAAAATCCACAGAATCGAAAATGTGATCACACAAGACAAATACTTCCGGTAACAGCTGAATGAGCATCCAGTAGACTGGAGCTTGAATTTCGGATTGGATAAAGCTAGAGATATTTCATTCAACTTTCAGTCGTTCAAAACAAAAAATTCCAAAAGATTTTAGAAAAAAATAAAATTTCAAAAACGGATGAGTTGTAAGTAGTGCATTTTAAAAATACAGTGAAACCTCGCTAAAAACAACCCTAAGGGACGACAGAAAAGTTGTTTTTACAGAGGAGTTGCCTTTATCGAGGGGTTTACTAGGGGAAAATCCACAGTAGGGATCGGAACCGAGTTGTCTTTAAAGAGAATTTGCTCTTATCGAGGGTGTTCATATCGAGGTTTCACTGTACTTATATCTTTATGATAGACGCTTTTCTATAATATTTATTCCCTAAAAATACTTATATCTTTATGATAGGTATTTCTCTATAATATTTATTCCCTAAAAATACAGTGAAACATCGCTAAAAACAACCCTAAGGGACGACAGAAAAGTTGTTTTTACAGAGGAGTTGCCTTTATCGAGGGGTTTACTAGGGGAAAATCCACAGTAGAGATCAGAACCGAGTTGTCTTTAAAGAGGATTTGCTTTTATCGAGGATGTTCATATCGAGGTTTCACTGTACTTCGATTAAAACATATATCTACAGAAAAATGGTACATGGTAATTAACGTAGGGGTACATTAGAACGATTCTGACGTATGAGATTATTATATACAATCTACCGATATATTGCGTTGATATCGGCTTATTTTATTTAATGAATCGACATATTGAGGTAATTCTAATGTGGCAGATATATTATATTCAATGTATTAATATATTAGAACGATTCTGACGTATCAGATATACAGTAGAACTTGGATGTAAAATACCCCCTGGGACTGGGGAAAGCGTTTTTTATAAGGAAGGATATATCATAGCGAGGGGATAAATTTGAAGACAAATTAACTAAATTCATTTATACCGTATGCTATAATAAGAGATAAGTTATAACAGAGGTATCTTATATCCAAGTTCTACTGTATTATATCTAATCTATCGATATATTGAGTTGATATCTGTGCATGAGATATAATGTATCAATACATCATATTCAATATACATATGCATTAAGTATAATATGTCCAATATATTAAATACAATATGTCCAATACATTAGAACGATTTTTACATACTCTTTTTTGAGTGTGGAAGATTCAAAATGATCCTTAGAAGTTACATGTTCGGATATGGAGGTAATGACATATGAGGACATATATCTCCTCCTGATGCTGCGTCAAAGCATTTATGGATTGCACATAGTACAAGAGTTCATGTCTTTTAATAAAGTACTTATTTGTCAAAAGTTTGAAATGAGTCCAGAGATAAAGTCAATTATGTCTATGTAGTTGACAAAGTGACGAATCTCCTTCAAAAGTTTTAAGCATAATCCATCATCACAATTAAATATATTATATGTAATTTATGATAAAATTGCCTCAATTAGACACTATATAGAAGACTTAAATCGTCTTCGCAAGTTATGTTCATACAAGGAAGTCATATAGGATCTTGTACCCTTTGATGTTGCTCTTTCTAAAGCATCTGTGAAGCGAAAAGGACACGAATGTTCAGACATCTTTTAATAGAGTACCTATTTGTCAAATTTCGAAATGGGTCAGAGACATAGCTAATCAAGCATATGTAGCGAGGAAGACAAAGGATCTCCTTCCGGAACTCCTGAGAATAGTCCACTTCTGGAGTTAGATGGATTATAATTTGTCGAATACAATGAGACTAGAAGTTACATCCTAGAGGATTGGGAGACTCCTTAGAAGACACATTAGAGATATCTACACACGAAAAAGCGTAACTTTTGGTTCTTTAACAATTGCGAAATAAAAATGTAACACAATCGTCATAAATACTAGACGTTTGTGACGAAAATTAAAACTTAATAGTGACGATTTATATTTGTTATTGAACTAAAAGTTACCCTTTTTTGTGGGTAGAGACTTTGGATAGTGTCTGTTTCGAACTCAAATCACGGCTTTCTAGTCACTATCCGAAAACAGTTCCAATACACAAAAAGCGTAATTTTTGGTTCTTTAACAATCGCGAAATACAACAAAAATGTAACAATCGTCACATTTTTCATGAATATTTGACTTTTGTAACGGAAATTAAAAAATAATAGTGACGATTTATATTTGTTATTGAACTAAAAGTTACTTGTTTGCGTGTATACGAAAACAACAAGGTTTGAAATGCTCTAGAGTTCGATAATGACTGTTTTGAAACTTTTACAGAGTACCTATGATATTAAAGTTCACAAATATTCTGATAAATTATATATTTATCAAATTTGACCCGAATTCACTGGGAGACATGCATAATTAAGCACATATAGCCGGCAGGATGACGAATATCTTTCAAACGTCATGAGAAGAATCCGACTTCATAGTTAGAAGAATTGTAACTTGATGAAAACACTTAGGAAAGTAATATCTAAAAGATGTATAATGATCTTCAAAGAATACACACAAAAAATGTAACTTTTAGTTCAATAACAAATATAAATCGTCACTATTAAGTTTTAATTTTCGTCACAAACGTCTAGTATTTATGAAAAATATGACGATTGTGTTACATTTTTATTTCGCAATTTTTACTCGGCCAAAAAATACACTTTTTACATATACTATAGTTTATACATGGAAGATATGATATATGGGATCATGTATGTTTTCTTGATGTTGTTTCGGAAGCATTTAAGAAACAAATATGGTACAAGGGCTCGTAAATCTCCCTACAGAGTACCTATTTGTCAAATTGTAAAGCGGATTGAGAGATAAAAAAGTAAATTAGACATATATAGCTGACAACACAACGAACCTCCTTCGAAAGGTCCTAAAAACAATGGATATTTACGACTAAATGGATTATATGTGATTTCTAAAAAAACACTTTAATTAAAAAGAATATTACGAAAGATCTCCGATGAGAAAATTTACATAAAAAAATTATGATTTTTAAAATTTTGCACATCTCCTTGTTGAATTTTTAGAATTTTTAGAGTTTTTAGAATTTTTAGTATTTTTAGAGTTTTTAAAATTTTTAAAGTTTTTAGAGTTTTTAGATTTTTTAGAGTTTTTAGAATTTTTAGAGTTTTTAGATTTTTTAGAGTTTTTAGAATTTTTAAAGTTTTTAGAGTTTTTAGATTTTTTAGATTTTTTAGAGTTTTTAGAATATTTAGAGTTTTTAGAGTTTTTAGAATTTTTAGAATTTTTAGAATTTTTAGAATTTTTAGAATTTTTAGAGTTTTTAGAGTTTTTAGAATTTTTAAAAAACATCTTTGTTTTTCAGTTTTCTAAAAATTAGCCATTTGTGAAATCTGGAATTACGTCCTCAGACAGGAAAATTAATTTTAATAATAAATCAGATTAAAAATATTTAAAAATAAAACTTCGAAAATACATAAAATTTTTTTTATTTTTTCAAAAAATTTTTTAACAAAAAATCAAAATTTTTGAAAATGATTAACAATAAAATTTTCGAAAATAATGATGAATTTATTTTTCAAAAAAAAATAAATTGTCAAAAAACGGAATTTCGAGGATTGATAGATGTCTGAAAATTGGGCTATTTAGTAAAATAACTGTTTTTCTGGAATTTTTGATTTCTGGTTTTTGGTCAAAAACAAAATGGAAATTAATAAAAAATTCTGAAATTAAATATGTTAGAAAATTGGGCTTATTAAAAAAATTCAAAAATTAAAATTACTGAAAAAATTGAAAAATTGAAGCTAATGAAAAATAAAAAAATCAAAGTTATTGAAAAAAAATAAAAAATTAAAATTAAAATTATTGAAAAAATAGAAAAATTGAAGTTATCGAAAAAATCGAAATTATTGAAAAAAAATAGAAAAATTAAAATTACTAAAAAAAATTAAAAAATTGAAATTATTGAAAAAAATAAAAAATTGAAAAATTAAAGTTATTGAAAAAAATTGAAAAATTGAAGTTATCGAAAAAATTCAGAAATCGAAATTATTGGAAAAATTGAACTTGATGTTCGTCAAGAACCTGAAAAATGGTTTTTCAACAATGGTCCCATTTAAAAAGTTAAAGTTTTTGCAATTCTGAACTTCTCGAATGAACAAACGTGAATGGAATTCAAAATTTCAGAAATAAAGTTTCAAAAAGTCACATTTGCAGTTTGAACTCGAAATTGTAAAAATAAAAATATTTTTATTTTCAAAAAAATTGCTAATTTTATTTAATTCCAAAAATATCAAAAAAATTCAAAAAAGAATTTTAATTTTTAAAATTTCGAAAAAAATAAAAAATTTTAAATATTTAAAAAAATAAAAAATTTTTAAATTTCAAAAAAAAATAAAAATTTTTAAATTTTTTATTTTTGAAAAATAATACATAAATTTTTCGACCTTTTTAAAATTCTAAAAAAATAAAACATGAATGGAATTGAAAATTTTTAAAAATTATGAATTTTGAAATGAATAAAAAATTTAAAATTGAAACATGAAAAAACTTTAAATATTCGAAAATTAAATAATTGGTTAAAAAGTAAAAAAAATAAAAAATAAATAAAATTTTAAATTTAAAAAAAAATAAAATTTCAAATTTTGAACTTTCTTATAAAGTAAAAATTTTTTATAAAATATTAAAAAAAAAATAAAAATTTTATAAATTCAAAAAAAAAATAAAATTTTTAAATTCAAAAAAAATAAGAATTTTATAAATTTAAAAAAAAATAAAATTTTTGCAAATTATTTAAAAAATAAAATTTTTTTGTAAATTTCTAAAACAAAAAATTCGAAAGTTGAATGAATTTTAAACTTTCCAAATACCCTGAACGTTGGAACTGGTGGGGGGTCCGGAAACCAAAGATGTGAGAAAAAATCCTTAAATTTCTCAAGAATTTAAAAAAATGTAAAATATACCTTTTGAAATTCTGCAATTTTTGTAAGTTAAAAAGTGAAAAACTTTCCAAAACAAAATCAAAAAATTAAAAAATTTTGATAATTTTTAAAGTTATTTAAATTTGGGATTTTTTAAACCTCGATGAACCGGTGTGAAGGATATGAGTTTCTAGTTTATCCGAAAAGTAATAATATTGAGCACAATAACGATATATTAAATAAAAAGTCGGCATTCGGGCTGTCGTATGTACGGTAAATCTAATATCTAGGAAGTAGGATATTTCTCTTCGATATTTGGCTTATTTGTCCAATAATCAGTTAATACAAAAATATAACAAAGATTAAATACAGTAATAACGATATATTAAATAAAAAGTCGGCATTCGGGCTGTCATATGTACGGTAAATCTAATATCTAGGAAGTAAAATATCTCTCTTCGATACTTGGCTTATTTGTCCAATAATCAGTTAATATCTCGATATAACAAAGACCAAGTAAAATAACAACGATATATTAAATAAAAAGTCGGCATTCAGGCTGTCATATGTACGGTAAATCTAATATCTAAAAAGTAAAATATTTCCTTTCGAGACCATGTTTCTTGGTTTGTTCATCCAATGGTCAGTTAATACACCGATATAACAGTTTTAAAAACTTGGAAAATCAAACATAAATAAATTTGGAAATTTAAAAAATAAAGATTTTTATAAAACTCACGTCTGAATTTAGCAATCCTAAGAAAATTTAAAAATAAAACAGGTGGGATTTTGTGAATTTCACAGGAATACAGTAATCTACTAAGTAAAATTTCCCCAATTCCGAAATAATAAAAAAAGTTTAAATAAATTTAAATTTTTTCAAAATTACAGTAATTCATTTAAAAAAAATAAAATTTTAAAATAATAGAAAATTAAAAAAATAAAATTCTTAATTAAATTAAATTTAAAAAAAAATAAATTTTTAAATTCAAAAAAAATAAAATTTTTTAATTTTTTAAATTCCAAAATTCCCAAAAAATAAAACATGAATGAAATTTAAAAAAATCGAATTTTTATGAAGCCCACGTTTGAATGTTGAATTCATAAATAAATAAAAAAATTAAGGATGTTTTTTAAATTTTTCAAAACTACAGTAATCTATGTATTAAGGTAAAAGACAAAATAATATAGTACTTTTTATTAAAAGAATAAAGATAAAAATTTAAAATATGTCTAACAAAATATAATCGAGAATCTGATTCATGTCCTACAGTATGCCACATTCCCTGATATTCAGGATATCTCCTCAGAATTTTTTTAGTTTAGTTTCTGTCTTAACAGTAATTTTGAAAGGTCAAAGGAAGATCAAAGATAGTGTTCATTTTCAGTCACTATTTTTTGTATAGGAACTGTTAAGATAAAAACCAAAACCAATAAATAATCTTCATTAAAACAATAAAGATGCAATTACTATATGTCTAACAGAATACCACCAAGAATCTCACTCATGCCCTACAGTATGCCCCGTTCCCTGATATTCAGGATATCTCCTCAGAATTTTTCTAGTTTAGTTTCTGTCTTAACAGTAATCTCATAATAGACCGGATTATGTTGATTAAAAACCCACTGTTAAGATAGAAAACAGAAGTAGTGTGTAAATGTCAACCAGAACAATAAGACAAAGATGCAATTACTATATGTCTAACAAAATACAACCGAGAATCTCACTCATGCCCTACAGTATGCCCCTTTCCCTAATATTCAAATTATCTCCTCAGAATTTTTTTAGTTCAGTTTTTGTCTGAACATTACGAAATAAGGTTTTTTAAAATTCTGAAGTTTTAAGAAAAGCAAAATTACATAAATTTAGAAAATTAAAAAAATTAATTTCTCTGCAATTTCCATTCGAATATTAAATTCAGAAGTCAGAGAAGTAAGAAGGTGCATTTAGAAGTTCTCAGAAATACAGTAAGCCACAAAGTAACATTTCTGCAATTTCGAAATTATCAAAAATTAAAAATAGACAAAATTAAAAAATTTAATTTTCTCAAAATTCGAAATTCAAATATTTTTTAAAAATTCAAAAAAAGTTTTTTTTTAATTTTTAAATTTCTAAAAAAAATTGAAAATTTGAATTTTTTTATGAAAAATATTTAAAAATCAGACAAATGAAAAGGTATTTTTCGAATTTGAGCGATTTATTAAAATTCAAATCAAACATTTCCAAAAAGGCAAAAAAAAATTTTTAAATTCACATTTGAAAAAAAATTATAAATAATTTTGTAGGTTATTAGATGGATATTGAGAATCCGTATTTAGTTTCTGCTGAAGGTTTTTATGAAATAAAAAAGTAAAATAAATGTGTAAAATTTCACAAATAAAAAATAAAAAAATCAAAAATATTTGGTTATTTGTTCTTGGAAGTCTGGATACGTTCGTTTTTTTTCTTTAACTTGACCAATTTTAATCATTTTTTTCACAATTAGGTGTTTTTTTTACTAATTACAACTATTTCATTAATTTTTCAAAAAATAATAAAAAAATCCAATTTTAAATTTAAATATTTTTCGAATTATCTCGTTTCAGAAAATTGTTTAACGAAATTAAATAGATTCTCAATCAGTTTTTAAAAGTTACAAAACAATAAATAAGTCGTTCCAAAAAGCATTCGGACGAAGCGGCACATCTGTAAGCTTCTTTGACGCGACCGAAAAAACAATTTTTTTCACTTTTTCTCACTTTTCTGTTTTTTCTCAGATGAAAAAGAAAATGTTTTCTTTTTAGATTAGAAAAAGCTAAAAAAATCCATTTTAAACGTAGACTTAATGAAGGGTCTTCGGGGAGGTTTTAGACACTATCCGCGAAAAAAAACTTTAATAAAAAAATACAAAAATCATCATGTAATTAAAGTAGAAAATTTTTTGAAGTTCTCACTTAATTTTTACTCCAAACAAAAATTTCCAGAAAAACACCTCCAAATATGACCTGAATTATTCAAAGACAACCGAACCAAAATTGAAAAATAATCCAACTGCTTTTTAAAGTTTAAATCAACAAACAACACCGAATTTCTCCGGAATCTCCTTAGAATTCGATGAAACTTATCTGGAATGTATTTGGAATTCATTAGAATCTCCTTAGAATTCGATAGGACTTATCTAGAATCTCTTTAGAATTCATTAGAATCTCCTTAGAATTCGACGAAACTTATCTAGAATCTCTTTAGAATTCATTAGAATCTCCTTACAATTCGATAGAACTTATCTAGAATCTCTTTAGAATTCATTAGAATCTCCTTAGAATTTGATGAAACTTATCTGGAATTCATTAGAATCCTTCTAAAATCTCCTTACAATTCGATGAAACTTATCTAGAATCTCTTTGGAATTCATTAGAATCCTTCTAAAATCTCCTTACAATTCGATAGAACTTATTTAGAATCTCTTTAAACTTCATTAGAATCTCCTTAGAATTCGATGAAACTTATCTGGAATTCATTAGAATCTTTCTAAAATCTCCTTACAATTCGATGAAACTTACCTAAAATCTTTTTAGAATTCATTAGAATCCTTCTAGAATCTCCTTAGAATCCATTAAAATATGCATGGAATATCTTTGGAATTCGTTAGAATCCCTCTTGAATCTCCTTAGAATTTGATAAAACCTATCTAAAAACGTTTTCAGAATTCGTTAAAACCTATGTAGAATCTCCTCAGAATTCATTATAATTCCTCTAAAATCTCTTTGGAATTCGTTAAAACCTATCTGGAACGTTCTTTAAACTTTCTAGGACTTTTATGAAACCCTCTTGAAACTTTTTAGAATTTTTTTTGAAACTTCTTAGAACTCTATAAAAACCTTCTAGAATACTTCCGAAACTCAGAAGTTTTTTTGAAACTTCTTCAGAACTTCTTATGATTCTATAAAAACCTTCTAGAGTACTTCCGAAATTCTTAGAATTTTTTTGAAACTTCTTCAGAACTTCTTAGAATCCTTCTAAAACCTCCTAGAACTCTATAAAAATCTTCTAGAGTACTTCCGAAATTCTTAGAATTTTTTTGAAACTTCTTCAGAACTTCTTAGAATCCTTCTAAAATCTCTTATAATTCTATAAAAATCTTCTAGAATCCTCCCGAAACTCAGGATTTTTTTGAAACTCCCTCAAGGTCCCTCTAAAACTCCCTAGAACTCCTCTAGAGTGCTTCTGGAATTCCATCAGATCAAATTCGAACAAAATAAAATTATTAACAAAATATTTGTTACAAATTAAAAAATTTGTTTTAAAAGAAACTTTTATAATTTTCCCACGGAAACCAAAAAACAGCGGAATGTAACTTTCACATGGTTCCCAAAGTTACAAAATTATATTATTATAAATAACATTTTTCTTACAGAAATTAAGAAAAATGTCAGGCAATTTTTCGAATTTTCCAATCGAGACAAAAAAGTTGAAAATTTTTAATAACAAAAGTTTTAAAAAAATAAATTACTCTAAAAAATTAATTTTTTCAAATTTTCCAATTAAGACAAAAATTTTAAAGTTTTTATTTAATTTTATAAAATATAAAAAATTTTTTTATAAAATTTAAAAGTTTTTATTTAATTTTATAAAATAAAAAAATATTTTTCTACAAAATTTAAAAGTTTTTATTTAATTTTATAAAATCTTAAAAAATAATTTTTTATAAAATTTAGAATTTTTTATTTAATTTTACAAAATAAAAAAAATAATTTTCTATAAAATTAAAAAAATTTTATTTAATTTTACAAAATATAAAAAAATTATTTTCTACAAAATTAAAAAATTTTTATTTAAGTTTACAAAATATAAAAAAATTTTTATATATAAAATTTAGAACTTTTTATTTAATTTTACAAAATATAAAAAATGTTATTGATTGTAAGGAATTCCAGAATCTGATGTAATGTCCTTGAATCCTACCAAGGACCCTGAGGAGAAAATTCGTCAAACGAGGTTCGGCGGTCGTCCAAATAAAATCTCGAAGACACGTAAAAAAGAAATGGACACCCTCATTTGACAAAAGAAATTGCCAATCCCGTGGGAAAATAAAAACAAAAAAAATAAATTTTCTTTTTTCTTGGAGTTTTCGAAATCCAGAATCCATTAAAGGGACAGTCATTCTTCAAAAAATAAATTTTCCAATTTTAAAAAGTTTGAAAAAATTCAACTTTTCGAAATTTAAAAAATTTTAAATTAAAAAAAATTCGATATTTTTAAAAATTAAAAACTCAATTTAGACTTTTTAAAAAATTTTAATTTTTTTAGAAATTTAAGTTTTTAAAAATATAATTTTTTTTAAATTTGATTTTTTTTGAGAATTTTAATTTTTAAAAATATAACTTTTTTTAAATTTGATTTTTTTGGGAATTTAATTTTTAAAAATATAATTTTTTTTAAATTTGATCTTTTTGGGAATTTTAATTTTTAAAAATATAATTTTTTTAAGTTTGATTTTTTTGGGAATTTTGATTTTTAAAAATATTACTTTTTTTAAATTTGATTTTTTTTGAGAATTTAAATTTTTAAAAATATAACTTTTTTAAGTTTGATTTTTTTGAGAATTTTAATTTTTAAAAATATAACTTTTTTTAAATTTGATTTTTTTGGGAATTTAATTTTTAAAAATATAACTTTTTTATATATGCCACAAAAAAGATGCCGTTGAATCTGGAAGGTCCATTAAAAGAACAAAATGGCCTCAGGATAAATGATTTCCGTCCGTCTGGGACCGGTTATCCAAAGGTCAATTTTAAAAAATAAAAAAATAAAAATTACTGAATTATTTTTAATTGTAAAAAATCAACCAAAAATCGTGCTATTTAAAAAAAAACAAAAATGAACATTTGTAAAAAAATTTTTCGACACGAGTTTCCGGAATTTTTTACAACATTCTTGGAAATTTTCGAATTTCAAATTTAAAAAAATAAAAAATAAATTATTTTACGAAATAGTCCCGACACGATTTTTCAGAATTTTTAATTTTATGTTTTTTGTTTTTTAAATTTTTTTGGAAGTTTGGAAAAATTTTAAAAATTTACACATTTATCAAATTATTGAAAAAAATTTATATAAAAAAATATAAAAATTGAAATCTTGAAAAATATGAATCTTATTAAATTCGATTTTTTACAAAATAGTCTAGCCATGAATTTTTAATTTTATATTTTTTAAAGTTTTTTAAATTCATACATTTTGTATCAAATTATTGAAAAAAATTTATTTAAAAATATAAAAATTGAAATCTTGAAAAATATGAATTTTATTAAATTCGATTTTTTTTTAAATAGTCTCGCCATGAATTTTCAATATCATATTTTTTAAAGTTTTCTGGAAGTTGGAAAATGTATGAATTTTTAAGATTTTTCCAATCAAATTATTAAAAAACTTTTATTTAAAAATATGAAAATTAAAATCTTGAAAAATACAAATTTTAGTAAAATCGACTTTTTGGCAAAAAGGAATCAATGCCAAAAATAATTTTCAAGCATAATAAAAACTAAAAAAATCGATTTTTTAAGAAATAGTCTAGAGACGAATTTTTAATTTTATATTTTTTAATTTTTTCTGAAAATTTGAAAAATCTTATTTAAAAATATAAAAATATGAATTTTAGTAAATTTGATTTTTTGAAAAATAGTCTCGAGACGAATTTTTAATTTTTTCTGAAAATTCGGAAAAATTTTATTTAAAAATATAAAAATTAAAATCTTGGAAAATATGAATTTTAGTAAATTTGATTTTTTTAAAATACTCGAGACGAATTTTTAATTTTATATTTTTTAATTTTTTCTGAAAATTTGAAAAATCTTATTTAAAAATATAAAAATATGAATTTTAGTAAATTTGATTTTTTGAAAAATAGTCTCGAGACGAATTTTTAATTTTTTCTGAAAATTCGGAAAAATTTTATTTAAAAATATAAAAATTAAAATCTTGAAAAAAATGAATTTTAGTAAATTTGATTTTTTTAAAAATAGTCTCGAGACGAATTTTTAATTTTATGTTTATTTTAGATTTTTTGGAAGTTTGGAAAAATTTTAAAAATTCATACACATTCCATCAAATTATTGAAGATTCCAAAAATTTCTTGAGAAATCTAATCTGAAAAAAGAAAAAACGTGCCGAAGACAGCCTCCAGGAAGTTAATTCTGGGCCTGAAGGCGGTGAGATTCCGATAAAAAAATTAATTTTTAACAATCTCAGAATTTGAAATTATTTTGTGCACCTTATTTTTCGAAAAAAAGACAATTTAAAAAAACTTTAAAATTTCAATGATAATTAAATTCAAAAAAAAATTTTATATTTAAATTTAAAAAAAATTTTTTTTCGAATTTAAATTAGAAAAAAAATTTATATTTAAATTCGAAAAAAAAATTTTTTTTATATTTAAATTTTAAAAGATTTTTTAAATTTAAATTCGAAAAAAAAATTTTTTAAATCCGAAATTTAATTTTTATTTTGAAAAATTTATTATTTATTTTTGGATTAAAAAATATTTTAAAAATCATGGTTAATATTTAATCCAACGTGTGTCAAACACCTGGAAATTATCCCCTGAGGCAGTTCCCATAGGTACAGAGGGGTTTACAAAGTAAATGTCAATTGGGGATTAAGTTAATGACCGGTTATAAAAGTCATAATTTTCCCTTCGAGACTTTGTCATTCTTTTTTTGGAATTTTTTATTTAAACAATTTTTTTAAAACTCTTTATTTTTAAAACTTTTTTATTTTTAAAGTTTTTTATTTTTAAAATTTTTTTATTTTTAAAAATTTTTTATTTTTAAAATTTTTTTTATTTTTAAAATTTTTTTATTTTTAATTTTTTGAATCTTTTTAAAATTTTTATTTTTTTAACATTAAAATAATAATATTTTTTTGTTAATTTCTGTATTACAAAATAAATTTAAAATAACTTCTAAAAATGTAAAAATTAGAAAAAATAATTTTTGTTTAATTTTAATTTTTTTAAAATTATTTTTTTTATTTCATTTTAAAATTTATTTATTTTTAAAATTTATTTATTTTTAAAAATTTTTTTTATTTTAAAAATTATTTTTTTTAAATTTTAATATTTTAAAAATTATTTTTTTTAAATTTTAATATTTTAAAAATTATTTTTTTTTAAATTTTAATATTTTAAAAATTATTTTTTTTTAAATTTTAATATTTAAATTAATTTTAGAAGTGGAAATCCTCCTTCCGAGTGTATTCGTCATAATAATCTGAAAATTTGTGTTTTCTTTGAATGAAAAAATAGCAACTTTTAATAATTCCAACGAAAAAACCCAATTTCCGTTCAGGAAACATCAAATTAATTTTTTTATTTTTATTGAACTTTCATTTCTTTATTAATTTATATATTTTTTAAATATATTTAAAAATTTAAAAAAATATTTAAAATATTTAAAAATAATTTTAAAAAAATTAAAAAATAATAAATAATTTTTAAAAAAAGATATTTAAAAAAAATTAATAAATATATTTAAAAATAAAAAAAAATATTTAAAAAATTAATAAATATTTTTGAAAGAATTAAAAAATAATTTTTAAAAAAAGTATATTTAAAAAATTAATAAATAATTTTAAAAATAAAAAAAATATTTAAGAAATTAATTAATAATTTTAAAAAAATTAATGAATATATTCAAAAATAAATATATTTAAAAAATTAATGAATATTTTTGAAAAAAAGTATATTTTAAAAAAATTAATGAATATTTTTAAAAAAAATATATTTAAAAAATGAATAACTTTGAAAAAATTAAAATGTGTTTTTACTTAAATTTTATAAAAATAAAGGGAGGAAGTAAGGCCTAAGAGGAAGGGATTCTCACGGATTGGAAAGTTCCAATGTGTCATTCGCAGATATTAAATCATTTATAAAATCCTTCCTTTTTGAAAAAAACCAAAACTTTCATAAGTTTCCGAAATTCTCTAGAATTTTTAGAATTTTTCAAAATTAAATAAAAATTAAAAAATTTTCAAAATTAAATTAAAATTTTAAAATTTTACAAATTTTTTAGAAAAACCCAGAATTTAATTAAAATTTTTGAATACTTCATAAAAAAATCTAGAATCCACAAGAAGCTCTAGAAGTCTGGAAAGTTCATGGAATTTTCTGAAGGGTAATAAAAATTTTTGAAATCTTTGAAAATATCACAGAAAATTCAAGAATCTAATAAGAATTTTAGATATTTTTATGAAGGCCTTTAGAATCCATAAGAATTTTCTGGAATTTTCGAAAATCTAACAATTCAAAAATCTAATAAGAATTTTACACATTTTTATGAAAGTTGTCAGAATCCACAAAAAGCTTTTGAAATCTTTGAAAATATCACAGAAAGTTTAAGAATCCAATAAGAATTTTGTACATTTTTATGAAGGCCTTTAGAATCCATAAGAATTTTCTGGAATTTTCGAAAATCTAACAATTCAGAAATTTAATAGAAAGTTTACATATTTTTATGAAAGCTTTCAGAATCCACAAAAAGCTTCTGAAATCTTTGAAAATATCACAGAAAATTCAAGAATCTAATAAGAATTTTAGACATTTTTATGAAAGTTTTCAGAATCCAAAAAAAGATTGAAATCTTTGAAAATTTCACAAAAAATTCAAGAATTTAATAGAAACTTTTAAATTTTCCTAAATTCTCAATAATCTTTTCGAAAGCTTCTGAAACCTTCTACATCCTCGTAGGAGCTTTTAGAAGCCTCCAGAATCCAGTGAAACCAGATTTAACATTTTTGAAAATGTTCGAAATTTTTAAAAATTAAAAAAATCAATTTAAAAATAATTTTAAAAAAATTTTTGATTTTCGTTATTAAAGTAAAATGACTTCGTAGTCAAGTACTGTACCTACAAGAAGAAGTACTAATGAATTTAGGTTCGGTTGAAAATTGATTAATTTTCTAAATCTGTTTAAAAACGTCAAATTCGACTTTAAAGTTAAAATTATCTTCTTGTTTACATTTCGCTGAAAAATAAAAGTAAAATTTGAGTCGTTTTCTATTCATGGATCATTTTTAAATTACGTAAAAAAATCTCAATTATCATAAAAAGTAAAAAATAACTCAAAAATCTCAAAATTCAACTTTTTTTAAATAAAAAATTTAAAAAATAAAAATTTAAAAATTTTTTTAAAACAAAAAATTTTTTAAATTTAAAATTTAAAAAAAATAAAAATTCAACTTTTTTTAAAATTAAAAATTTAGAAAATAAAAATTTTAAAATTTTTTTAAAACAAAAAATTCAACTTTTTTTGAATAAAAAATTTAGAAAATAAAAATTTTTTAATTTTTAGAATTTTTTTATTTTTTTTTTTATTTTTTTAGAATTTTGAGAAAGTTATTATGAAAATAAATTATTTAAAAAAACAATTATGGTTGATGCATTAGGCAGTAAACAGCGAGAACATTAATTTATTTTGAAACAGGTACTACCAACTTCGTACTTAAAAAGTTAATTAAATATCTAGCTGTCAAGACTGTAATTTGGAATTTGCCCTAAAAAATAGAAAAAATAGAAAAATAAGGCCGAAACGAAGAGGCAAGGGCTCTGCTGCGGCTAATGTTTAAAGATTAACAGCCAAATTTATAGTAAAAAGTAAATAAATCTCGTTCGTGGTAGGACCGAAAGTTGAACTTTGGTTTTAAAAATTAAAAAAATTCAAATTATGAAATTTAAAACTAAATTTTTTTTCAAAAAGTAAAGAAATTTAAAAAGTACTTAAATCCCACCGCGAAAATTCCTGAAAAATAGTAACTAAGTTTAGAATTAAAAGTAAATAAATCTCGTTCGTGGTAGGACTGAAAGTTGAACTTTGGTTTTAAAAATTGAAATTATGAAATTTTAAAATTTAAAAGTAAATTTTTTTTCAAAAAGTAAAGAAATTTAAAAAGTACTTAAATCCCACCGCGAAAATTCCTGAAAAAGAGTAACTAAGTTTAGAATTAAAAGTAAATAAATCTCGTTCGTGCTAGGACTGAAAGTTGAACTTTGGTTTTAAAAATTAAAAAAATTCAAATTATGAAAAATTTGTTGTTGAAAAAGTAAATATTTGTTGCAGAGCTATGATTTAAATTTTTTTCAAAAATAAAAAATTAAAATCCTGAAGCGAATAATGTTTAAAGGAAAATTAATAACAAGTTTTATAATTTAAAAAAAAATATTATTCATTAAAAATTATAATTTTAAATTTTCTTCAAAAATAAAAATAATATTAGCGAATGAGAAAACATTGGTCCCATCACGAAAGATAATTAAAGTTATTAACGGAGTTTAAATTTAAAAAATAAAAAAAGTACTATTCATGTCAAAAGTATCGCTCCAAATGTCTCCAGAAAACTGAAAAAATCAAAAAATTTAAAAATTTAAAACCGAAAAATTAAAAAACTAAAAAAATTAAAAAATTAAAAAACCGAAAAATTAAAAAATCGAAAAATCAAAAAATCGAAAAATTAAAAAACTAAAAAAATTAAAAAATTAAAAAACCGAAAAATTAAAAAATCGAAAAATTAAAAAATTGAAAAATCAAAAAATTTAAAAATTGAAATACCGAATAATTGAAAAATTGCAGAATAAACAACTATTGCCCCCGTTACAAATAATACTTAAAAGATCATAAATCGTAGCCCACGGTGGAAAAATAAATCATACATTAATCGTGTCAGGACCATAAATTAAAATTTTTTGAAAAATAAAAATTACAGTAACTGTGAAAAATTTCCAATTTAATCACGATATTTGGAAGATTAATGACTAGGTTAGTGGTCGAGAAATCAATGTTACATAATTCTTGTCAGGACCAAAATTTGAAATTTTTTGAAATAAATTTGAAAATACAGTATGAATGGATGTTGTTTTCAGAAAAAATAAAATTTAAAAATTAATAACTACTTAAAAAATCGAAAAATGAAGAAAATATTTTTCATGGTGAGACCTATGTTTATTAATTTTGTAAAAATTCATAGTAACGGTCCTACCACGAAAGGTGTTTGAAAATAAACAATTATTTTATAAATTAGGAAAAAATTAAACATCATTCTCGACAGGACCTATGTTTATTAATTTTGTAAAAATTCATAGTAACGGTCCTACAACGAAAAGAATTTAAAAATAATTTTTTATGAGTTGGAAAAAATTAAACATCATTCTCAACAAGACCTATGTTTATTAATTTTGTAAAAAATTCATAGTAATGGTCCTACAACGAAAAGAATTTAAAAATAAACAATTATTTTATAAATTAGAAAAAAATTAAACAACATTCTCAACAAGACCTATGTTTATTAATTTTATATTTTTTTATCATTAATTTCCTAAAAAATTTACAGTAATGATGCTACCACGCAAAGTGTTCAAATATCAATACCCATTTTATTAATCAATGACAAATTAGATATCATTCGTGGTGGGATCAATGATTATTTATTTTTTAATTGTTCCTATTCAATGTTTAAAAATAAATTCAGAAAAGCGGTCTCGTGAAGAATGATGT
Organism: Halicephalobus mephisto; assembly: GCA_009193035.1. Taxonomy (NCBI): domain Eukaryota; kingdom Metazoa; phylum Nematoda; class Chromadorea; order Rhabditida; family Panagrolaimidae; genus Halicephalobus; species Halicephalobus mephisto. Next base: position 29,101 of record SWDT01000030.1, on the reverse strand, counting down.
TTGATTTATTCTTGGACCATAAATTTAGGATTCTCTTCAAGATGAATCATGCCCACTACTGTCCTGAGACGACCAAAGAACAGAAGCAACTTGAATTAAAAAACATTAGATAAAGGTTATCCTAGGATAGCCACGTCCTCTAGAACATTGGTTGTGTGACATTTATATTCCAATTCTGTAATTAAATTCGAACAAAAATTAATTTTAATAACGTAATCGCACTCGTAGATTCTGAATATGAAAACAGAATTAAAGTTCATTTTCAAAAATCTGAATTCTGGATTCTTGTTTTAGATTTATAATATACAGTTTTGATTATGTTATTTTAAGTACTTTTTGTTTGAATTTGATTACATAATTGGAATATAAATTCTTCGAGTACAAATGTCTAAATTATAGGCGTTATATAATCAATGTTAGATATCTTCAAATTCGAACAAAAATTAATTTTAATAACGTAATCGCACTCGTAGATTCTGAATATGAAAACAGAATTAAAGTTCATTTTCAAAAATCTAAATCCTGGATTCTTGTTTTAGATTTATAATATACAGTTCTAAATATGTTATTATAAGTACTTTTTGTTCAAATTTGAAGATATCTAACAGGAATTATGTAACATTTATAATTTAAACATTTATGTTCCAAAAATTTACATTCCGATTCAGCGATTAAATTCGAACAAAAATTACTCTCAATAACGTAACGAAACCTTTAAATTCCGAATCTGAAGTCAGAATTGGTAATTAATTTTTAGAATTCTGGATTCTGAAGCCTAATTTCCAATTCTAAGAACATTTAAAATTTAATTTTGAAATTCCATAAAAAAGTAAAAATTTATCCAAAATCATTTTGAAATTTTTATTTATTTAAAATATAATTTTTATTTGTGAATTAAAATTGTTAAAATTGGAACAGAAATGTTCAAAAACGAACTTATTTATTAAAACGTGGGTCTCATACGAAGGTTCAAATTCTAAATTTTAATTATTTATGAATCTGTCGTTTAAAAAATGTCAAAGTTGAAAAATTTCCGACATTTGAGTTTTTTTGAAAAAAAAAATTAAATATGGAAAGCTTAAAAACGAAGGTACTTTACTCGAAGTTACATCTGGAAACAAGTATTAGGCAGAGTTATATGCAGTAACAGTACTCACTTGCTTGGTTATTTGCTTTGATATACAGGCGGAATAAAGGAATATAGGTAAAGTTGTAATTTTCCCAGGTAAATTAAAAAAATCAACAAGTTGTTCAGGAAAATTCCAAAGTTATCATTTAATATTAAAAAGATTGTAATTTTCCCAGATAAATTTAAAAAATAAGCAAGTTGTTCGGGACAATTCCAAAGTTATCGTTTAATATTAAAAAGATTGTAATTTTTTCGAGCAGCTTGATCATTTTTCAATTTGCCCAGAAAAATTACAACCTTAGTTATAGGTGATTTTGTAGGTTATCAGATGGATATTGAAAATCCGTATTTAGTTTCTGCTGAAGGTTTTTATGAAATAAAAAAGTAAAATAAACGTGTAAAATTTCACAAATAAAAAGTAAAAAAAAATCAAAAATATTTGATTATTTGTTCTTCGAAGTCTGGATACGTTCGTTTTTTTTTCTTTAACTTGACCAATTTTAATCATTTTCTTCAAAATTAGGTGTTTTTTTACTAATTACAACTATTTCATTAATTTTTCAAAAAATAATAAAAAAATCCAATTTTAAATTTAAATATTTTTCGGATTATCTCGTTTCAGAAAATTGTTTAACGAAATTAAATAGATTCTCAATCAGTTTTTAAAAGTTGCAAAACGATACTGTTGGATCGGGCATCTCATTCTCAGAGAGAAGCTCAACCAATAGGAGAAACTTGGTCCTGAACGGATTTTCTTAGCATTGATAAAGGAACATACAGTTTGCTTGGTCCCGAACGGATTTCCTTAACATCAACAAGGAACACTTGGTCCTGAACGGATTTCCTTAACACCAACAAGGAACGTTTGGTTTCGAACGGATTTCCTTAACACCAACAAGGACGCTTGGTCCTGAACGGATCCCCTTAGCATTGATAAAGGAACATACAGTTTGCTTGGTCCTGAACGGATTTTCTTAACATCAACAAGGACGCTTGGTCCTGAACGGATTTCCTTAGCATTGATAAAAGAACATACAGTTCCTCTTAGTGAGAATTGTTGTTTGTTACATGTGTCGAGTTCGGTACAGTATTTTTGTATTGTGCCTTAGGGATTTGTGAGATAAGCTTTTTCTATAAATCTGTCTTTCTTATTTGTACGTAGGCCACTCGGACCAACGGATACAAAACGATACATTACTAATTCCAAAAAAATATTTTAAACAAAGCTAGCAGTCTTTGTCTTTTCGATTTGATATTTTCGTTCTAAAATAAAAAACTATATAATCCCGAGAGCAGTGGTGGAGATCACAGTTCGTACTATTCATGTTCCAAAAAAATTTTCTTTCTTAATTCGCCAGAAAAAAGCACAAGACTGATGAATCCAACAACATACACCTGACTACTACGATAGTTTGATTTTCGTGCTAAGAGAACCCGCACGGCTCCTTGCCGCGGTCCTAATAGATATCTAAGTTGTTTTTTTTTGAAAACTTGCCTGAATAAAAGAATAAAATAAAATAAAATAAATTTACACAAAATTGATGAATCCAACAACATACACCTGACTACTACGGTAGTCTGATTTTCGTGCTGAGAGGACCCGCACGGCTCCTTGCCGCGGTCCTAATAGATATCTAAATTATTTTTTTTTGAAAACTTGCCTGAATAAAGGAATTCGTCAGAAACCAAATATCAATGATACGTTAATTTTTTCAAAAAACTCGTTTTTTTAAATACAAAATGAAATCATTTTATTTCGAAAAAAAAGCGGAAATTTTTATTGCAAAGTTTCGAAAAATATCTTTAAGAAATTTTTGGATTTTCCAATTAAGACCGGAAATTGGGGATTTTTTCGTAATTTTAGAAAATCCTAAAAATAACCAGATAATTTTCAACAAAAAAATTCGGAAAAAGTTTAAAAAAATTTTAAACATTGTCTCAAAACGAATTTTCCAGTCGAGACCAAAAATAATAGAATTTTGTATTTATATAACTCTAAAAATATTTAATTAAATATTAACTATAATATTGGAAGTTTTTTGTTGCGAAAAATTAAAAAATTGTCTCAACACGAATTTTCGAACTTTCCAGTCAAGACCAAAAATAATAGAATTTTGTATTTATATAACTCTAAAAATATTTAATTAAATATCAACTATAATATTGGAAGTTTTTGTTGCGAAAAATTAAAAAATTGTCTCAACACGAATTTGCACAACTTCCTCGTCGGAACCGGAAACAAAAAAAATTTGTGTTTGCGTGATTCTGGAAAGCTCCAAAGGAATCTAGTAGATTATGGATCACACTATAAAAGTAGGAATATGTGACAATTTTCCCAGAAGTTATCCTGAGGGGAATTTTTAGGACTTTTCAGTCGAAACCGGAAATTGGAATTTTACGTTTATATGATTTTATAAAGTTCCAAAAATTATATTATTTAAAAAAATGTTTACAAAAAATTCAAAAATAACTTTGACATGATTTCATATATTTTTCCAACTGAGATCGAAAATTACAAAATCCAATATTTAAGTCTTTCGAAAAAGTTTTAAAAAAATTTTATTTTTAAAATTATTAATTACATAATTCTGAAAAAAAATCCCAAAAAAATTTTTTTTTTAATTTTCCAACTGAGATCGAAAATTACAAAATTCAATATTTAAGTGTTTTGAAAAAGTTAAAAAAAATTTTATTATAAAAATTGTTACATAATTCTGAAAAATGGTCCTGACACGAAACTTAGGAATTTTCCAACTGAGACCGAAAATTACAAAATTCGATATTTGTTTCAAAAAATTCTCAGAAAAATTTTATTTTTAAAATTGTTACATAATTCTGAAAAATGGTCCTGACACGAAATTTTAAAATTTTCTAATCAAGACCGAAAATCATAAAACTTGACATTTAGGTGTTTATAAAAAATTTCAAAAACATTTTGTTTAAAAATAAAATTATTTGTCAAAATATTCAAAGAACAGTGATCTCGAAGAGAATTTTTAAAACTTTTCAGTTGAGACCAAAAATCATAAAATTTAATATTTAAGTAGTTTTAAAAAATTAAAAAAAAAGTTTATTTAAAAATAAAATTATTAATTACGAAATTCCAAAAAAAGGTCCCAAAAAGATTTTTTTAAATTTTCTAGTTAAGACCAAAATTGTAAAATTTAATATTTAAGTAGTTTTAAAAATTTCAAAAAGATTTTATTTTTAAAAAATTATTAATTACGAAATTCCATAAAAATGGTCTTAACACGAAATTCCAAAACTTTCCATTTAAGACCAAAAATTGTGAAATTTCAAAAAGATTTTGTTTTTAAAAAATTATTAATTACGAAATTCCAAAAAAAGGTCTTAACACGAAATTCCAAAATTTTCCATTTAAGACCAAAAATTGTGAAATTTCAAAAAGATTTTGTTTTTAAAAAATTATTAATTACGAAGTTCCAAAAAATGGTCTTAACACGAAATTCGAAAATTTTCCATTTAAGACCAAAAATTGTGAAACTTAACGTTTAGTTTTAAAATGTTCAAAAATGACATTATTAGAAAAAAATATTATATAAAAAAGTAAAAAATTGTTTCAACATAAATTTCCGGATTTTTCCGGTTGAAAACAAAAATTATAAAATTTAATATTTGTTTTTTTGAAAAATTCCAAAAAAATATATTTTTAAAATTTCAAAAAAATTGTTAAAAAAATAAAAAATTTTTTTTGAAACAAGATTTAAAAACTTTCTATTAAAAACTAAGAATTATAAAATTTGATATTTATATAGTTTTAGACTTTCTCAAATTTTCCTAATAGATTCAGAAAAGTCGTGAAATTTTTGACACAAAAAATACATAGTGTATAATCTATGGATATATGAAAACGGCTCTGATTTATCAAATACATCAATACAGCTCTAATTCGCCGGATATATTGCATTCAATGTACCAGTATATTAAATATGATATATCCGATACACTGGAGCCGTTTTAATATAGTCTTTTTTGAAAATATGAAAATATATACATAAAGTGAATATATGGTATACGATATATGGTATATAATCTATGGATATATGAAAACGGCTCTGATTTATCAAATACATTACATTCAATGTACCAGTATGTTAAATATGATATTAATACATTGTATAATTTATCCGGTATATTAGAGCCGCCTTAATGTATCTCTTTTGAAAATATGAAAATATATATACATAAAAAATGGATATATGGTGTATGGTATATAGATATATTAAAGCAGTTCTGATTTGTCAAATATATTGCATTAAATATACCAGTACATCAAATATGATATTAATACATCAAATATAATAACCGGTACATTAAATACAATATATCTATTAAATTAGGGTCGTCAATGTAGCTTTTTTGAATGTGTATGATATGCTGTACTTTTATCGAAAAACTGCAAAAATTCGCGGAAAAAATATTTGTTTTTCTCGTTTTTGAAAAAGTGGAATCAAAGGAGACTGAATTTCCGGAGACAATTTGAGGCTTTGACGTGTTCGAACATCGAGAAACCGAGGATTCAAATTAACCTTCTGTCAAGCCTTAAAAGGAAATTTTTGACAAAATGAAAAATGCTTTCAGAAAACCCTCAATTAGTAAATCCTGGAATCTTCGAAAACAACGGATAATCCTCAAAAAGAAAATTTTCAAAGATATTTTTGGAAATAATTTGTGTGGGTAACTTGAAACTAGTAATTTTTAATTTTATTTAAACTAGTAATTTTTAATTTTATTTAAACTCAAATTTTTAATTTTATTTAAACTAGTAATTTTTAATTTTATTTAAACTTAAATTTTTAATTTTATTTAAACTAGTAATTTTTAATTTTATTTAAACTTAAATTTTTAATTTTATTTTTAAAAATAATTTTTTTTTAATTTAAAATTTAAAATTTTTTTTATTTTTAAAATTTAATTTTTTTTTAATTTAAAAATTTAAAAATTTAAATTTTTTTATTTTAAAATTTTTATTTTTCTAATTTCTTTTAAATTTTATTTTTATTCTTATTTTTTTATTATCTTTTAAATTTTTAAATTTAAATTTTATTTTTATTTTTAAAATTTAAAATTTTTTTTATTTTTTTTAAAATTTAAATTTTTTTATTTTTTTTAAAATTTTAAAAATTAAAAAATCTTTTTTTCTAAAATTATCACTTTTGACCTTTGTTACAGTATAACTGAAATATTAATAGGTAAAATTTAATAATAAATCTGAAAAGGAAAAACTGCTAGATAAGCTATATTTGTTCTTTTTGCAAGTTCCGTTTTCAAAAAACTCAAAATCATATTATTATACAAAATAGACATGTGGAATGAAATTCTACGAATTTGTTTTAACGGGAATTTTTAGATTTTTTCAGTTAAGATCAAAAGTTATGAAAATTCAATTTTTTTATAAAAAAATCCAAAAATACAGTTTTAAAAAAATAATTTTAAATCAAAAATGGTCTCAGGAAGAATTTTCGAATATTTCCAGTTAAGACTAAAAATGTTAAAAATTAATTTTTTAAAAATACAGTATTAAAAAAATAATTTTAAATCAAAAATGGTCTCAGGAAGAATTTTTGAAATTTTCTAGTTAAGACCGAAAACTGGAATTTTATTTTTATATTGTTTAAAATAGATCCAAATGACGTTATTTAAAAAATTAAAAATATCTTCGACGAAATTTTGAACAAATTTTTCGACGAAAATTTTTTGAAATACTCTAATCGAGAATAAAAACAATGAAATTTTATATTTAAGCACTTCAAAGTAAATCTAAATTACGGTATTTGAAAAAATAAAAAAATATAATTTATTAAATTTTTAAAAAATTATCCAAAAACGTATTTTTTTAAACTTTTTCGATTTAAAACTAAAAATTAATAAAATTTTTGTTTTTTTAATTTAAAAATTATATTATTTAAAAAATAAACATTTTCAGAAAATTATCCAAAAATGAATTTTTTTATTTTTCGATTTAAAACTAAAAATTAATAAAATTTTGATTTTTTTAATTTAAAAATTATATTATTTAAAAAATAAATATTTAAAAAAAATTATCCAAAAACGAATTTTTTTAATTTTTTGATTTAAAACTAAAAATTAATAAAATTTTTGTTTTTTTTTAATTTAAAAATTATATTATTTAAAAAATAAACATTTTCAGAAAATTATCCAAAAACGTATTTTTTTAAACTTTTTCGATTTAAAACTAAAAATTAATAAAATTCTTGTTTTATTTTTTCGGAATTTTAAAAGTATCTAGTAAATTCTGAAAATCTCTAGAATTTTATATAAAGTTCTGTAATTTTATCCTATGACCGTAAGAACGGAAGTAGACTTTGTTAAACATCAATTAAATTTTAATAAAAAATTTCAAACTTGCAGTTATTTTCGTCGAAAATTCAATTTACCTGAATTCTTTGAAAAAAATAATTTAATTTTTTTCAATTTCGTGACATCAATCATAAATTTTTCAGAAAATCCAAAAATCACGGATTTTTACGGAAAAAAGGTACATGATATATGATATGTAAATACATTAAAGCGGTTCTAATTTATCAAATACATTCCATTCAATGTACCAGTATATTAAATATGATATATTCGATGCATTGGAACCATCTTAATGTAGTTTTTTTTTGAAAATATGAAAATATATACATAAAGTGAATATATGGTATATGATATATAGATGCATTAAAGCGGTTCTAATTTATCAAATACATTACATTCAATGTACCAGTACATCAAATATGATATTAATACATTGTATAATGTATCCAGTATATTAGAGTCGTCTTAATATAGTCTTTTTTTTGAAAATATAAATATATATACAAAAAATGGATATATGGTATACAATATACGATATACGATATACGATATATAGATGCATTAAAGCAGTTCTGATTTATCAAATATATTACATTCAATGTACCAGTACATCAAATATGATATTAATACATTAAATATAATTTATCTAACAAATTAGGACCGTTTTTATGTACCCTTTTTGAGTGTAGTAAGATTCTAGAAATAAAGAGTAATTAAAATTCGAAAAAAAGAAACTTTTGGTCTATGAAAGTTGGATAACAGGGTTTGACAGCCGGGGGTGTCCTCGAGGCCACATGGACAAAATGCAAATACTAAAAATTGAATCAACTTTTTTGACTGTTGAGCTTGAGGAAGTCTCTTCAAGGAGACAACTGCCAAGACGGGATTTTTTTCAAGCTTTTCAAAATTCCTAATAATTTTAAAATCCGACGACGAATCTACTAGGATGAGATTTTTCAAGATTTTTAAAATCCTTAATAATTTTAAAATTTCAACGACGAAACTACCAAGACGGAATTTTTCAAGATTTTCAAAATTCGTAATAATTTTAAAATTTCAACGACGAAACTACCAAGATGAGATTTTTCAAGATTTTTGAAATCCTTAATAATTTTAAAATTTTATCGACGAAGAAAATATTTTCGATACACTTCCTTATTTATCGTATTTGGAAAAATTATAATATTTTTTAAATTTATTTCTTTGTTTTATTAAAGTTCAAAGTTGATGGTTAAAGTTCGTCATCAAAGTTGAAGATCAGAATTTAAGATCAAAGATTGTTTATAACTGGTGTCTTAACACGAAAAATTCATGTTTCATTTCACCAAAGTTAATGGTAAAGTTCGTGATCAAAGTTGAAGATCAGAATTTGAGGTCAAAGGTTGTTGATAACTAGTGTCTTAACACGAAAAATCCATGTTTTGTTTCATCAAAGTTGATGGTTAAAGTTCGTGATCAAAGTTGAAGATCAGAATTTGAGGTCAAAGGTTGTTTATAACTGATGTCTTAACACGAAAAATCCATGTTTTATTTCATCAAAGTTAACGGTTAAAGTTCGAGTTTTTCGTGTTAAGAAATATTTATAAATCATGTTTGGATTTAGAATATCCAAATACCAAGTTCTAACTCAATTTACAAAGCTCAGAAAACAAGTTTTTTGAGAAAAATCTATAAAAGTTGTAACACAAAAATCTCACAAGTCGACCTCGAACTCTGACTTTCAACTTTGATAATACGAAAAACTGATCTTCAGATTTAATTCCAACTTTGCCTTTGATTTCAAACTGATTTTTAACTTTAATTCCAACTTTGACTTCAGACTGATCTTCAATATTAACTTCAACTTTGAGTTTAAACTGATCTTTAATTTTGACTTCTACTTTGACTTTAAACTGATCTTTAATTTTGATTTCAATTTTGACTTTAATTTTGACTTCTACTTTGATTTCAACTTTGACTTCAGACTGATCTTCAATTTTAACTTCGAACTCTGGCCTTCGAATTTGATGAAACTAACCATATTGTATTTTTAAAACACTAAATATTTCTAAAATTTTCGAAAATTACATTCAATTTCCGGTCCTGATTGGGAAATTTCAGAACTCTTGTTGAGATCATTTTTGATTTTTCTCAAAACAAAAAAATTTCTTAATTTTGGGTCCTGACTGGATAATTTCGAAATTCTTAATTTTAAATTTTTAAATTTTTAAATTTTAAAAAATAATTTTGAATAACAAACTAAACTCAAAATTTCACAATTCCGAGTCTCAACGAGAAAATTCGAAAATTTAAGTTTTTCCAAAATTTTAAATTTAAAAAAAAATTTTTAATTTTAAATTTTATTTATAATTTTTTTTAAATTTTTAAATTTTTTTGAATTTAAAATTTTATTTATAATTTTTTTTAAATTTTTAAATTTTTTAATTTTTTGAATTTTATTTATAATTTTTTTTTAATTTTTTAATTTTTTGAATTTTATTTATAATTTTTACGTAATTTTGCAATTAGTTTTTTGATCGATCAACAGTCAATTTTCAAAGTTGTATTTCCTTCGATAAATTTTCTTCGATGATTAATCATTTTTCGTTTTTCTAAAGATTCTCCAGGTACGTTTAATTGACAAAGTTAATCTTTCAAAAGTGAAATTCTTTTTTCTTCTTCAAATCGAATAATCAGAAAATTTCAAAAATTTCCCCGAAGTCACATGATTAAAAAATTCGGAAAAAAAATTATCGTTTTAAAATTTGAAAATTTCGAAAAAATTTTCCAAAGTTATGTGATTGAAAAATTTTTCAGAAGTCACATGATTAAAAAATTCGAAGAAAAAATTCCAAAAAAAAATCCGTTTTAGAACCAATCAGGAAAATTTTTTGTGCTAAGATCAAATGATGAAAAGTGTGAAAAAAAAAATTTCATTTTAGGATCAAATGACCAAGAATTTCTGAAAATTAATTTTTCGTGTTGAGATTATAGAAATTTCTGAAAATTAATTTTTCGTGTTGAGATTATAAAAATTTCTGAAAATTCTTCTTTGCGTCAAAATCAGTTAATCTGAAAATTTTGTTTGTCGAAATCATGTGACAAAAAATCCTTCTTGCTGATATCAAGGAATCAAATGTGCGAAAACACCTTCGCATTCTGACACCAATTCATCAAAGTCCAAAAATATTTATCGTTGCAAAGACAATTGACCAAACTCCTTTGAAAGTTATTTTTCTCAAAATCAGGCCTTGCAGAAGGCAATCCAAAATTTGTTCCGCTCAGCAAGCGCAACCCCCTTAAGTCAGACCGTAGCCTAACCAGCGATCATCAACGCCGAACCACCCAGATAGGCAATTCGGCGAGCTTCACGCTCCAGGAGCCGCGCCACAGCTCGATCATCGCGGAATCTGTCGGTCACAGATTTAAAAAAAGCGATGTGAAAACATACTACAGAAAAGACCCTGTGAAGTATGATTTCAAAGTCCGTCTCTTTTCTTCGTTTTTTGAACTTGAGACAGCTGTCTGGTTCGTTAAAACAGTGCAACATGACAGAGAATTAGAGAAAATTATTTCTTCTTGCGATTAGAAAAATTATGGAAACCACGGCCAGGAACCGGAAGTGAAAATTATGAAATCGACAAAACGGTTCAAAAATAATCAGCTCTGTGGTAGAGTGGAAATTTAACTTGCAGCTTGCGCGCAACGTCAGAGCAGGTCGGCGGTTGTAGTGCAACTTTGAGGTTTATTTTTAAATAAGTTTTTTTTTAAATTATAATTTTTTGTACTTTATTTTTCATTTTTTAAATTTCCACATTGTAGATAATAGTTTAACTTAGGTGCTGAACATAAGTAACATCGTTATTGCCAGTTTTATGAAGTGGAAAATGAATGATTATTTGGGAACTTTGAAGGTTGGTTTTTATATTAATTTTGAGCCGGATTAATGAAATAATTTTAGGTTTCTTACTGTGGTGAAAACAGGTGGTCGTAGTCAAGGACGTTCTACCGTAGTGATTTCTGACGCTGGAATTTCAAAGGTTGGTTTCATATATCAATTTGATTTGGATTAATTTAACGAAGTTACTTTAGATGTCGAAAGCCTCCTCGTTGTGCTAGAGTAATTTCAAAAATACGGGGAACGGTTATTTTAAACAAGAAATTTCCGATGTAAGCATTTTTGAAATTGAAATTTCAAAGATCGTTTTCAAATTTTCAAAGTTACTTCCATATATCGACTTTATTTAAGTCAAACTAAAAAAGTGATTTTGTATGTCAAAACTCGTTTTTCTATTGGTTTTTGTGGATACAGTTGGCTGTAGATTTTAGGCCAAGTGACAGAACTCAAGTTGAAGACGAACTTTGAACCAATCAGTCGACCTGGCAGGAAGTCGTGCGTAAGTTGTAATTTTAAGTGAATTTAGGGAAAATCCATTAGTCGGTCTGTCTGGAAGTTGTAAACTTTTATTGAATTTAGGTACACAACACGTCAAATTTCCCAGAATACTACCCACAAGTTACAGGCTTTAATTTTCATCAACTTTATTGAATTTAGGTACAAAAAACGTCAACCGATCTGGTATAATACTGTCTAGAAGTTGCAGATTTGTAACTTTAGGTACAAAACACGTCAATCATCTGGTATAATACTGTCTAGAAGTTGTAGATTTGTAACTTTAGGTACACAACACGTCAATCATCTGGTATAATACTGTCTGGAAGTTGCAGATTTTTAACTTTAGGTACAAAAAACGTCAGCCGATCTGCTGGACTGCTGCCTGCATGCTGCGGATTTTTAGGTGAATTTAGGTACACAACATTCCAGTAAATTTTCCAGAATGTTGCCCGCAAGTTGCAGGTTTCTAACTTTTAAAATATATTTAGATACAAAAGCTTCCATCGACCTAAGTATTGTAAATTGTACTTTAATGTTTGCGTCGACATACATTGATTTCAAAAGATTTGATTTTTTACAAAAATTGAAACATTTGTCATGACAATAAAGTTGTTTTACCTACTTTCCTGTGACGAAATAAAACAGAAAATAAATATCGGAAGTATTTCCAAAAATGCAAATAAAAAATTTCAAAATTTTTACAAAAAATTTTTGGAAGTTGTTGATTTTTGAATATTTTTATAGTTGTTTACTTCCATGGACAAATATAGGGTTCAGATACCTCATGTGACTTTTCCGAAAATTCCTACGTCAAAAAAATCGAAAATTTTTAGTTTACTGTAGATTTGACAAATTTCTTCTCGAGACAATTTTGCAAAAAAATTTCGATTTTTATAAGTACAGTAGAACTTGGAAATAAAATATCCCTGCTACAACATATCTCGGGATATAGCATAGGGTCTGAGTGAGTTAGTTTGGTTAATCTGTCTTCAAATTGACCCCTGCTATGATATATCCTTCCTTATAAGATAAGCTTTGCCCGGTCTCAAGGGATATTTTATATCCAAGTTCTACTGTATAAAAGTTCGACTGTACGGTAGAACTTGGATATAAAATATCCCCACTATAACATATCTCTTATTATAGCATATGCTTTGGCCTGCCTTAAGGAGATATCTTATATCCAAGTTCTACTGTAATACTATCATAAAAAATGGAAATGGAACAAGTTTATTTTGAAATTACAATACAGTAGAACTTGGATATAAGATACTCTTGTTATAACATATCTCGGGATATAGCATAGGGTCTGAGTGAGTGATTTTGGTTAATCTGTCTTCAAATTTACCCCGGATATGATATATCCTTCCTTATAAGGTAAGCTTTGCCCGGTCCCGGAGGTATCTCATCTTATAGCATACGGTCTGAGTGATTTTGGTTAATCTGCCTTCAAATTTACCCCGGATATGATATATCCTTTCTTGTAACATACGATTTACCCGGTCCCGGAGGTATCTCATATCCAAGTTCTACTGTATAAAAGTTCGAAAGTACAACAGAAAAAAATTTCAAAAATTTCGCAACTATCAGATCAAGGATCATTTTTATTTGTTTTACGTAGTTCTATCACCAAATATGTTGAAAGTTTTTTGACGCAAAACTGGCTGATGTGATCTCTGGCAATGCGTATTCCAGAGATCGCTCAGAAATCAAAACAGAAGCAATTGTATAAAAGACGGAAAAACGTGATTCTGACTCAGTTGTGGTTAGAAAACGGAATTCATTCAATTTAACTACATGTTTGGAACTTTGAAATTTTCTACTTTTTGTAAGTTTTTTATTTTTATAAATTTATAAATTTTTTTAAAATTTTTCTATTTTTTTATAAATTTAAAAATTTTATAAATTATCTATTTTTTTAAATTTCCTATTTTTTTTATAAATTTTCTATTTTTTTAAATTTCTTATTTTTTAAATAAATTTTTTATTTTTTAAACAATTTTATAAATTTTAGTAATTATTATGAAATTTGTGGGATTCTGATTATGTGAGAAAAAAAATATATAGTTAAGAAATTTTTAAAGTATTTTTTATTTTTAATTTTTTTTAAAGTATTTTTAATTTTTAATTTTTTTTAAAGTATTTTTTATTTTTTATTTTTTTTTAAATAAAAAAATTTAATCACATGATAGAAAACTAACGATACTGTAAATTTTTCGTATCTATGGTTTTTGGAAATTCATTTTTTAAATTTGGGAGGATTATGACGGAGATTAATGAAGTTCCGATCACGCGACAAGAGAATTAAAAATATCCCATGGATCTATGAAATTGTTTGTGATCTTTGAAAATTTATCCTGCGGCAATCACAAAGGAAATTAAAATTCAAATCTCTTGATAAAAAAAATAAAAAATACTGTATATATTTTTAAAATATTTAAGCTTACTGTAGATCGAAAATTTTTGGTGATTATAAAAAAATTAATAAAATTTTAACTACTTGATGAGAAATTAAGAATACTGTATTCATCTATGACGTCATTTAGGCCTACTGTAGATCGAAATTTCTTATTTTTGATGATTATAAAAAAATTAATAAAATTTTAACTACTTCGTGGAAAATTAAGAACACTGTATTTATCTATGACGTCATTTAGGCCTTTTATAGATCGAAATTTCTTATTTTTGGTGATTATAAAAAAAATTAATAAAATTCTAACTACTTGATAAAAAATTAAGAATACTGTATTCATCTATGACGTCATTTAAGCTTACTGTAAATTAAAAGTTTGAATTTTTTATGATCATCTATAAGATTTATGAAATCCTGACCTCGTGATGAGTGGATTAAGGATACTGTATTCATCTATGAAGTAATTTAAGCTTACTGTAAATTAAAAGTTAAAATTTTTAATGATTGTAAACGAGATTAATGAAATCCAACTTTTCTTCCTTGTGACTTATGATCTTAAAATCGATCAGCCAAATGACGTAGCTAACCAACTGCTCATCTGTTTGATCCTATCCCCCTCAGGCAGTCCAGACAATTTATTTTTTACTTTCTGACCTCACTGAGACCTCTCTAAACAGTTATTAAAGTACTTTACAGCCTAATTTTATATAAAAATTTAAATTAATTTTTATTTTATTTTTCAAAAATTAAAAAAAAAATTTTTCTTTAATTTAAAAATTTAAAAAAAATTTTTTCTTTAATTTAAAAATTTTAAATTTTGTTTTTTTTTAAATAAATTTTAAAAATTTTAAATTTTGTTTTTTAAAAATAAAAAAAGTAATTTTTAAAAAAAAATTAAAAATTAATTTTAAAAAATTTAAAAAAAAATTAATTTTTAATTTTAGTAAAAATCGAAAAATTAAAAAAACAATTTTTTTTAAATTTAAAATTTTCTTTTTTAAAAATTAAAAAAGTAATTTTTTTTTTAAATTTTAAATTTTCTTTTTTAAAAATTAAAAAAATAATTTTTTTTAAATTTAAAATTTTCTTTTTTAAAAATTAAAAAAGTAATTTTTTTTTTTAAATTTTAAATTTTCTTTTTTAAAAATTAACTTAAAAAAGTTTGTCGATCAAATTCAAGTTAATCAATTACGCCAGATGAATGACACAATTTCCCTTTTTTTATAGGTTTCCATAGAACAGCCCAAATGTGATCTCTGTCATAATCGGCCGGGGGGTTGTATAGATATCACAGTGCTGTCCCATTTGAATCATTTATTATTCTTTGGTCCGCAATTTTTCAAATACATCGTTGTGGATTTTCTTATTTTTTTAAATAATGTAATTTTTTATTTTTAAAACAATTTTATTTTTTTATTTTTAAATTTTTTAAAATAATTTAAATATTTTTATTTTTAAAACAATTTAATTTCTTTATTTTTTTAAATAATTTAATTTTTTTATTTTTAAATTTTTTTATTTTTAAAACAATTTAATTTTTTTATTTTTTTATTTTTTAAAACAATTTAATTTTTTTATTTTTAAATTTTTTTAAACAATTTAATTTTTTATTTTTTTAAAAATAATATTGAGTCAATTAATTTGTGTCCAATTTGAAAGTAAAATTTGAGTAACATATTTTTAAAATTATATTTTTTAGAAATTTTCAAACATGTAGTCAAAAATTTTTATCTATTTTTTCGAACATGTTTTTAAAATAAAAATCGAAATAAATTTCAAGATAACTTATGTATCATTTTAATGCTCTTAAAACATGTAATCAAAAATTTTTTATCTATTTTTCGAACATATTTTTGAAATAAAAACCGAAATAAATTTTAAAATGATTTATATTTTTTTAAATTTTCTAAAATATGTAATAAAAAATTTTAATTTATTTTTCGAACAAATTTTTGAAATAAAAACCGAAATAAATTTTAAGATAACTTATGTATCATTTTAATGTTCTTAAAACATGTAATAAAAAATTTTAATTTATTTTTCGAACAAATTTTTGAAATAAAAACCGAAATAAATTTTAAGATAACTTATGTATCATTTTAATGCTCTTAAAATATGTAGTCAGACGTTATCTATTTTTCAAACATGTTTTTAAAATAAAAATCGAAATAAATTTTAAAATTATTTATATTTTTTAAAATTTTTTTACATCACTTTTCTGAAGTTTGAAAACTGAATTTAATTTCGAAATAACTTACATGTCTTGTAGCTCATGAGATACGTATTCAGAATCCCCATTTTTGAAAAATTTTTTTTTATTTTTTTAAAAATTTTTGAAAAATATTTTTTAATTTTTTTTTAAAAATTTTCTTTTAATTTTTAAAAAAATTTTTTTTTCCAAAAATGATCCATGTGTAATTTTGAAGTTTATAAAACATGAATTTTAAATTTATTATTTTTTGCAGACTGCTTTTTTGGAACAAAAAATATAAAATTCCAAGTACCGATGACGGGAAATTTGACGATCTCCTATTTGTTTGGATTTTGTTTTTTAATTGTTTTTTATTTTTAATTATTTTCCAAATCAAAGTTTAATTTGAATTTAATTATAAATACAAAATTAATTTTTAAAAATTTCGAAAATTTAAAAAATTTTAAAATTTTGAAAATTTCGAAAATTTAAAAAATTTAAAAGATTAGGAAATTAGAAAATTAGGAAATTTAAAAATTTCGAAAATTTATGAAAATTTAAAAATTAGAAAATTTAAAAAAATTAGAAAATTAGGAAATTTAAAAAATTAGAAAATTTATGAAAATTAAAAAATTAGAAAATTTTAAAAATTCGAAATTTCCAAAATTTTTGAATTTTCATTAATTTTTTAAATTTTTAAATTTTCTAAATTTTATATTTTTCGACATTATAGATTTTTAAAATTGACGCAAATAATTTTTTAGTAAGTTTTATGACAAACGGATTTAGTATTCTAGAACGAACCCATTATTTATCCTTTTTCAAAAATGTGAAAAACAAAAATTCCGTGTCCAGGACCACTTTTCCCGAAAAAATCTCTCAAAAGAAACTTCAAAGTCAAACTTGGTTTTTTCGGCACTGCCAATTTCACGCTCTCAAACTTGGCACTTTTAGTTTCACAAGATTAAAATTTCGTAGAAAATTTTGGAAGATTTTTGAAATTTTCGAAAATTGAGAATTTTGAAATTTTAAAAATTTTTTAAGAATTAAGAATTTTCGAAAATTACGAATTTTGGGATTTTTAAAATTTTCGAAAATGGAGAATTTCGAAATTTTTACAATTTTTAAGAATTAAGAATTTTCAAAAATTACGAATTTTGAAATTTTCAAAATTTCTGAAAATTAAAAATTTTGGAAGATTTTTAAAATTTTCGAAAATTGAGAATTTTCTAAATTTTTAAGAATTAAGCATTTTTTAGATTTTTGAGATTTTCTAAATTTTCAAAAATTAAGAATTTTGAAATTTTCTAAAAAGTTCGAGAAATTCTTGTCGATATTATTTCGTAATAATTTTTTCTGGTTTTTAGCATAGTAGAAAATTCTTAATTGGCATTCATTCACTTTTCGTCAGACTTAAATTTGGCACTTTTACTTCCACAAATTTGAAATTTCGCAAAAACTTCCGGATTTTGTAAAAATTTAAAAAAATTTTTAAAACTTAAAATTTAAAAAATTCGAAAATTTAGAAATCTAAAATTTAAATCCAAAAATAAAAATTGGGAATTCAAAAATCTTAAAATTCAAAAATATTAAAATCCGAAAATTTTAAAATTCAGAATTCAAAAATTCTAAAACCTTAAAATCCTAAAATTCGAAAATTTAGAATTCAAAAATTTGAAAATTCTAAAATCCTAAAATCTTAAAATTCAGAATCCTAAAATTCTAAAATCTTAAAATTCGAAAATTTAGAATTCAAAAATCTTAAAATTCTAAAATTCAGAATTCAAAAATTTTAAAATTTAGAATCCTAAAATTCTAAAACCTTAAAATCCTAAAATTTAGAATTAAAAAATTTGAAAATTCTAAAATCCTAAAATTCGAAAATTTTAAGTTTAAAAAATCCGAAAACTTTAAAATTCAAAACTTAAATCCGAATCATGACTAAACCACTTCAGATTTTAAAGATTCTAAAAATCAATAATTAGGTTCATCAGGAATTCTTCCTCCGGAAGTTACGTGGATGCCATTTGTGTCTTGGATGTGTCGGTTGTGCCGTGGGAGACATGACTAAAAACAAGTTCATGTTGATTAATCCCTGTATTCCCAGGTGATGTAAAATAACCTTGGGAACCTTTGACCTTTAGGTAATTTTATTTTTTAAAATTTTACTTTTTTAAAATTTCAATTTTTTAAAATTTTAATTTTTTTAAAATTTTATTTTCATAAATTTTACTTTTTTTAAACTTTATTTTTTTAAATTTTACTTTTTTTAAATTTTATTTTCATAAATTTTACTTTTTTTAAACTTTATTTTTTTAAATTTTAATTTTTTTTAAACTTTAATTTTTAAAAATTTTATTTTTTTTAAAATTTTCTTTTTAAATTTTACTAAATGATGGATAATTACTTCCTTATTTTGCTTGAAAAATAAAAAATTAAAGAATTTTTTTAAAGTAGAATTTATTGAAATTCCAAGAAATATTTTAAGATTCCAAAAAATTGTATTGGGACAACTTCGTAGAAAATTAATTTTTGATTTTTAAAATGTATGGAAATTATTGTTGGCATTCAGTCACTTTTCGCCAAGAATTCTAATCTGGCATTCAGTCACACCTTGCTTAAAAAAATCAAATTTCGCATTCAGTCACTTTTCGCCAAGGATTCTAATTTGGCATTCAGTCACACCTTGCTAAAAAAATCAAATTTGGCATTCAGTCACTTTCTGCCAAGGATCCGAATTTGGCATTCAGTCACTTTCTGCCAAGGATCCGAATTTGGCGACATTCATACTTTCCCTATGTTTATTTTTTAATTTTTCCGATTTTTAATATCTCTAAAATTCTTTATTGATATTTAATCATTATTCGTCAAAGATTCAAGTTTAACAATATTTGCTTGTTGCCAGGACTTCATTTTTTCATTTTTTTAATAATATAATTTGGTTCAAAAATGAAATTTCTAACATTAGCTGATTTTTCAAATATTGACAAAACCAAAAGTTATCCTTTTGTTTATTTTGGAATTTAGTGGTCTTTCGAATAACTTTTTCCTGACTGAAATAGATCCCGAACGTCAACTTTGGCTTGTCCTCACTTTTTAAATTAAAAAAATTCTTTAATAAAGTTTTCTAATTTTAAATATATAGAAATTTAAAAAAAAGTAATTTTTCATCGAAATTAAAAATTTTACTTAATTTTTTTTAAATATTTTTTTTTAAATTTATTTTTCTAATTTTTACTTTTTTTTAAAATATTATTTTTTTTGATTTTTATATTTTTGTAATTTTCGAAATTTTTTACATTTTTAAATATTTTTATGTAAAGAAAATTAAAATTAGCAAATTTTTATTTAAATTTAAAAAATAAAATTCCGTTTAACGACTCTCGAAGAGAAAATTGACTTTTTTAACCATTTGTCAAGATGTTTCAAAATTTTTTAACTTGTCAAAAAAAAACATATTTCATCTTATTTCACAAAACGCCCGAGGGAAAATTCAAAAAAACGATTTTTGTGGATTTTTAAAAATTTTGAAACTAAAAAATTTTCGAAAAACAGCTGAGTCCCTCCGGCACTTTTTTTGATAAATTTTTTTAGTAAATTACGAAAAATCCAATTTTTGTAATTAAATCGAAAATTGCATTTTTGAAATCCTTAAATTTTTTCTTTTTTTGCCTCCGGGACTTGAATTTTTCGTGACGTCACAAGCCATGTTTGAATTTTGGAATATTTGACTTGGATACCAGGTTTAACAAATAAAATTGAAAATTTTCAAAAAATAATTTTAAAAACTTGTTTTTTTAAACTTTTTTTAAAAACTTTATTTTTTTTTTAAATTTGAAAAAAATTTTTAAAAACTTTTATTTTTTTTTAAATTTAAAAAAATTTTTAAAAACTTTTATTTTTTTTAAAAAAGTTAAAGAAAATTGTTTAAAAAATTATTTATAAATTTTTTTAGAAAAAAATCCTTTTTTTTATTTTTCTTTGACTTTTTAGAAAATTTTTAAAAAGTTAATTTTTTTACTTTTCTAAAAAAATTACTTCTTTCTTTTTAAAACTTTTTAAAAAAAATTATTTTCTTTAACATTTTAGAAAAATATCAAAGTTTTTTTATTTTAAGAAAAATTATTTTTTTATTTTTTTAGAAAAGTTTTAAAAAATTATTTTTTTAGAAAATTTCAAAAAAATTATTTTTTTTATTTTTTTAGAAAAATTAACTTTTTAAAAATTTCAGAAAAATTATTTTTTAATTTTTTTAGAAAAAGATTTTTCTTATTTTTTTAATAAAAATCCACAAATTTGTCTTTTCTAGGAGATTGAATAAATTTTTAACAAACTCAATTTGACATCTTTTCTGAAGGGCCAGAGGCTTCTCCAACTTGTCCACCGACCTTTCCAATTTAAAAAAACCAAATTTTTCTTTTTCATCGAAATTCAAACAATGCCATTTTTGTCTTCCAAGTCCCAAAAAACGGGATTATTTAATCCCGAAAAAATAAATTTTAAAAATTTTCTAAAATTTATTTTTTTTTAAAATTTATTTTTTTAAAAATTTATTTTTTTTTAAATTTATTTTTTTTAATTAATTTTAAAAAAATTTTTTGATTAGGAAGTTGCTGAAAATTATGTCTAACAAATTAGGTTTTTTTAAATTGTGAATTAAAAAGTTGTTTTTCGATGAAGTTTCTGGATTACTGTGTTTGAAAAAAATTACGAAATGTGATAAAAATTCCGGGATTTTTCTGAATTTAATGGGTGATTTTGGAATTTCGAAAAAATAAACAAGTTAGATTTTGTAATTTTTGGTCTTGGCAGGAAAATTGGAATTTTCCAATCGAGACAAAAAATATCGATTTTTGGTTTTGAATGGAAATTTCACAGTTCTTGGTCCCGGTTGGAAAGATTTTATAATTTTTGGTCTCGACTGGAAAATTTTATATTTTCGGTCCTGACTGGAAAAATTAATAATTTTGGTCCTGACTGGAAAAATTAATAATTTTCGGTCCTGACTGGAAAAGTTAATAATTTTTGGTCCCAACTGGAAAATTTTATATTTTTATTTTCGATTGAAAAATTTTGAAATTTCATTTTGAAACCACTTTTAAATTTTTGTTTAAACTATTTTTATTTTTTAAAAGTAAGATTTTACGGACGAGAAGTGACCCTTTTTGAACTACATTTGTCCTTTAATTTTCCCACCCTTCGAGCTCTCCTTTCAAAATTGTCCTTTTTGAATTTAGCCCTGGGGTGATCTCTGAATAAACGCACTCAATTCGGCATCTCAGTTTTCAATTTTCTCAATTTTTAATTTCCTCAATTTTATAAAATTAAATAATTTTGAAAATTTGAAATATTTTAAAAAATTTTAAAAATTATTTAATTTTTTAAAAAATGTTACAAATTTTGAAATTTTTACACATTTTAAAATTCTTCGATTTTTAATATTTTTTTATTTTTAAAATTTTTAAAATTTTTTAAAATTTTTTTATTTTTTTTTGTTTTTTCGGTTTTTGTACTTTCGTCTTGAATTCTAGAAGATCAATTTTGATTTACACATTGTCCTAAAAGCATATACCTGATAAGGAGGAAGCTTTTTCCCGGAACAGCTTAGAAGAAAAAAACTACTTTTTTGAGGTCGTGGTTCTCTAATTTTTCTATTTTTTAAAATTTACTGAAGAAATATTATAATTTAAAAAATAATTTCAGAAAAAATAAATCTTAAAAATTTTCATAAAAAATAAAAAATTAATTTTTTGAAATTTAAAAAAAAAGAAAATTAAAAAATTATTTTTTTTGGAATATTGAAAAAAATTTGTTTTTTTCAATTTTCTTTATTTTTTTGGATTTTTTATAAAAATTAAAAAAGATAAATTTGGCGAATTATTTATCGATTTAAATATGTTTGTTTTTTGTGAGTGTTTCTGAAATTTTATGTTTAAATAATTTAAAAAACTTTAATTTTGGTTTTTGCATGGCTGTGTGGAGTGCAAGTAGGAAAAACGACAAATTTGGCAACTCATTAACGATACGGACTTTTTTCTTTCTTTTATCAGTCATAAAAATATCCTAAAAAATTCAAAAAATTCGTCTCGAGACAATTTCACAAATATCTTCATTTTTATTTTTGTAATATTAATTATTTTTGAATTTTTGTAAAAAATAAAGAAATACAGTAAATCTGACAATTCGTGTCGAGACCAATTTCACAAATATCTTCATTTTTGATTCCTACAATATTAATTATTTTTAGATTTTTGAATTCCCGCGAAAAATTAAAAATTACAGTAAACCTGACAATTCGTGTCGAGACCACTTTGGTTTATTTTCCATTTTTAATTCCTATAATAATAATTATTTTCAGATTTTTGAATTCCCGCGAAAAATTAAAAATTACAGTAAATTTGACAATTCGTGTCGAGATCAATTTGGTTTATTTTTGTTTATTTTACGAGTTTCGAAAATTCGTGTCGAGACAATTTTCATGATAATGTTTGTAATTTTTGTATTTTAGAAACTAAGGACAAATTTTCTTGATTAAATTTTCAACTTTCTGAAATGGCTACGGTAGTCAGCGCCTGGAATTACGAAGACGATTCTCAATGTGGTCCCTGCAATTGGCCGAACGCCAAAACCGGAAAACAACAAAGTCCGATCGACCTGAAATTGAGCAACATGAAGGTCTATCAACTCGGGGACTGCTTGAAATTCGTCAACTACAACAAGCCCCTCAGCGGAGAACTCATTAACAACGGACATTCTGGTTAGTATTTTTAATTATTTTTTTCATTAATTATAAATTTATATTTTCAAAAAATAATTCCGAAAGCCATTTTCAAAATTCTTAAAATTTTAAATTTTCTAAATTTAAAAATTTTTAAATTTTTCAAAGTTTTTAAAATTTATAATTTTCAAAATTTTCTAATTTTTTTATATTTTCTGAATTTTAAATTTTTCAAAGTTTTTGAAATTTATAATTTTCTAAATTTTCTAATTTTTTTATATTTTCTAAATTTTAAATTTTTCAAAATTTTTTCAATTTTAAAATTTTCTAAAATTTTGAAAGATTTTAAAAATTTTCTAAATTTTTAATTTTCACAAAATAGTGGATAGTTTTAGAATTTTTTGAAGGTCTGAACAAGATTTTGGAAAATGTTTACGAAACTTTAATTTAAAAATTATTTTAGTGCAATTTATTCCTGATGCCAAAATCGACATGCCTGAGATCTACGGTGGTCTTCTGGATCAATCTTACCGTTTCGTACAGTATCACTACCATTGGGCACAAAACGACAACGAGGGGTCCGAACACACCCTGGGGGGTCTCTACTACCCGGCGGAACTCCATCTGGTCCACCAGGGGGTCGAGGATCCGAGCAAGTTGGCCGTCCTCGGGATCTTCCTCCAGATGGCCAAGGACGATTCAGCTTTGTCCGCAGACGAAAGAGTTTTCGGAAAAATCCAGAATTTCAATCAAAAAGCAGAAATCAAAAATCAAATTTTAGATTTAAAACTTCCTAAAAACAAAAATTCTTTCTGCAGATATCAAGGATCTTTAACAACCCCCCCATGTACCGAAAACGTCCTCTGGACCGTCTTCACTGATCCGATTTCAATCACGAAGGAACAACTGGCCGCTCTGAGATCCATCAAGGATCTTCATGGAAAAGTCCATCGAAAAAATTACAGACCAACTCAGCCACTTCACGACCGTCAAGTCCTTCTTACTTGTTGAATCAGAAGTTTTAAAAATTCCATTTTTCGAACGAATTAAATTTCCTCAAATTGGCCTTTTGAATTATGCAGTTTCAAATTTTCCAAAATATATTCAGAATCCATGTTTTTTTTCTGGCGCATTTTTCTGAAAATAATCCACGAAAATTTCAAAATTTAAAAAATTAAATTTGAATTTTTTTAAAATTAATTCGAAATTTAAAAAAATACTAAATTTGAATTTTTTTAAAATTAATTCGAAATTTAAAAAAATACTAAATTTGAATTTTTTTAAAATTAATTCGAAATTTAAAAAATATTAAATTTTAATTTTTTAAAATTAATTCGAATTTTTAAAATACCGAATTTGAATTTTTTAAAATTAATTCGAAATTTAAAAATATTAAATTTGGATTTTTTTTAATTAATTCGAAATTTTCAAAATATTAAATTTGAATTTTTTTTAAATTAATTCAATTTTTTAAAATATTAAATTTGAATTTTTTAAAATTAATTCGAAATTTAAAAAATTATTCAAAAATTTTTATGTAAAAAATAAGTCCCAAACATCGGAAAATTTTTTGGAATTGATTTAATTTTTTATTTTTTAAAAAACGAATAATGGAGTTTATTTTTGAAAATTTTTTGATTATCCGATAACAATTACGAAATAACTGTCGCATCACGGATGATCCACAATTATTTGTAACTAAGCGTGATTGAGCGTAATTGATTATATTTATTTTTCTATATAGAAACTGAAAACAAAAAAGAAGAGTTACGATCTCACGGTCATTTTGGACTTCATACAATTAATGAGTATAATCGAGTACGCTCATTCACAAGTAATTATGGAGCACTTGTGATAAAATCAACGCCCAGGTTACTGTAATTTCCATGAGATCCCTGACATTCGTGTTGAGACAATTTTGTAACAACGCCCAGGTTACTGTAATTTCCATGAGATCCCTGACATTCGTGTTGAAATAATTTCGTAACAACGCGAAGGTTACTGTGGTTTTCATAATATCCCTGAACTTCGTGTTAAGACAATTTCGTAGCAACGCGAAGGTTACTGTAGTTCTCATTAGATCCCTGACATTCACGTCAGGACAATTTCGTAGCAACGCGAAGGTTACTGTAATTTCCATAAGATCCCTGACATTCACGTCAGGACAATTTCATAATAACGCTTATTTTCGCTTTTTTATAATATAAAATTACTTTAAAAAACTCTCAAGAAAAATATATAAATTTTGAATATATATTTCGAAAAATTTTAAAATTTCATAATCCAAAAGGCCATTTGGAGTAAATTTATTTCTTTTGTTAGCTAAAAATCCAAATTTTGTAACATACTGGTAAAAATCAGATATTCTTAGTGTTCAATAAAGTTATTTTTTAAAAAACAAATTTACAAAATCCAATTTAAAAATTCATTTTCCTCGAAAATTGAATATTTTTCAAATTTCAAATTTATAAAAACACGATAATTATTTAAATTTTCAAAAAAATTACTGTCTTTGACGTCTTCCTGTTCTCATTCTAGACCTCAAAACAGGGGTTCTTAAAAACGAAAAATCTGACGGATTAGACCTTTCTGTTTCCTCCGTTCTTCTTCTCGGTTGCGGTGGAGGTCTTAAAGTTTCCAAATCCTCATCCGGTAATCTCATTAAATCATGTCTAATTTCATCCATAAACCAATCTGTCATCAATTCTTGTGGATCATCTATAACCGGATACGGTGTTAGACAAATTTGTGTTTTTTTAACTTGATTATTCGAAATCGATAAAATTTCCGATGGAGATAATTCCAAATTCGGTATTCTCGAATTTCTAATTCTTCTTCCATCAGAATCAGACGTTAAATACGATTCTAAACCGTCGTCTTCAATTTGCATATCTTCCATAATTGTGTCCATTGCCGCAGGGGCTGTTCTGGGTCTATCAAGATCTTCCAAATTCTGAATATCAGCAACATTTGAATCTTCTTCTGAATGTATTCTAAAAACTCTAATTCCTGGTTCTTCTTCATCTTCTGTCGATCCATCGATATTTCTTAAAATTTCAAAACTTTTTTCACATGTTATTTTTTGAGCTTGATTAAACGAAGCATCTATCATAAATCTTCCAACAAGTGGTCTATTATCTGATTGTTTTCTTGTATCAACCAAATCTTCTTCAAACAAATCTTCAAAATTACATAAATTTTTCGCTATATCCGGATTTGGTAAATCCGCAACAATAGCCACAGCTCTATCATACGAATTTTTCACTGCTATTTCACCCGGATTCATTGCTAAACTTTTCTGAAACATCGGAATTGCCAATCTTGGTCTTCCTGCTCTACTGTAACAAAATCCCATCATCATATAAGCTCTGTCTCTGTCAATTCCCATTTCTACCACTTTTCTGAAGCAACAAATTGCAGAACACGACTTATTCAATTCAAACAAAGTAACACCAAGGTTAAAATATAAATTAACCCAGTATTCATCCACAATCACATTCAATAGCATTTCAAGATCCGTCAAAGGAGTCTCAGTTTCCATTTTCGTAATTGTAACCAAAGCTTTGAAGAAAGATTCACAGGCAACTGCAATAATGACAAAAAATTTTAAAATTTTAAAAAATTAGTAAATTTCAAATTTCGATCAAAGTCTAAAAATTTTCAGAATTCTAAAAAATCAAAAAAATTTCACTAAATTTCCAAAATATCTTATTAAAGTTTAAAAAAATTTAAAATATCTTATTAAAGTTTTTAAAAATTTAAAATTCTTATTAAAGTAAAAAAATGTGAAATATCTTATTAAAGTTTAAAAAATGTGAAATATTTTATTAAATTTAAAAAACTTAAAATATCTTATTAAATTTTAAAATTTAAAATGTCTTATTAAATTTTAAACTTTGTTAATTTTCTTTTAAAAATAAAACTTACGATAATTTTTCATCAGCAAGAAAAACAGTTCCTTGTTCATGCAATACGATAGGATTTGGTCGAGAACAAAAACCTATTGCATCACTGATAGAATCTGAAGCTTGTTTCAAACTATTTGCATGACTATATTCCAATCCAATATAAAGAACAGGTTCAGCAAAATTTTCCAACAATCTTGATGCCCTCAAGTAACAATTCATCGCTTGATCATGTTCTCTATCAAACGACAAAGAATGCCCATAGGCCAGCCATCCATATCCAAAATTAGGATTCACAGTTGTACATTTATCTAAAAAACTACAATAAAAACCAAAATTTTATAAATTACCTCAAATTAAATTCTATTATTTTAAACATTTTTTTAAATTTAAAAATCCCAAAAACCACATTTAAAAAATAAATTTTAAACTTTCAAAAAAAATATTTTTTCGAAAAAAACTTTTTTAAATTCCAACAAAAAATTATTTTTATTATTTTTATAAAAATTCAAACTCACAAAAATATTTCCTTGCAAGTTGATGTTGTCCAGCACAGTAATAATAGCATCCAATACAGTACCAAGTAATCTCATTTTCTGGACAAAGTCATCAATTTAAGAGTAACTCATAGAGATCAACAGTTTTCTTCATCTCCACCAAGCAACCAATGTATATCAGAAGACAATCATCATAATACCCGTATTTACTGACAATCTCATCCGTAATCCGGAAGGCTTCATTAATTTGTCCCGTGGAGTAAAGTCTAAACGCTTTCGCTGTCTGGACACTCAAATCCGTAGCTAGAGATTTCTCGAGATTCTCATATTTAGGATCAGTTGCAGTATTCTGAAATAATTTACACATGTTTCAATAATTCTACAGTAATTCTAAAAATTCCTAATGGTTTAAATTTGTTTTTCTGAGATTTTTTTAATTTTTTTCTGAATTTTTTTAATTTTTTCTGAATTTTTTTTGAGATTTTTTAAGAAATTTTTAAAATTTTTTTTAATTTTTAAAATTTTTTTAAAATTTTAAAGTAATATTTCTAATAATTCAACTGATCTAGTACATAACCAAAGCCCAAAAAGACCGATTTAAAAAGTGTTTTCACAATATCCATCCCACTTCGACTCAAGCTGGTTTTTGAAATTTTTTCTAAATCAATATTCCCGACCACTTAATTGGCAAGTTAGACTAATCCATGTATCAAAAACATTGTTTATAAAATAACAAATCTTACAAAATTGGAGACCAAATACAGTGGGGAAACAACTATTGCATTTATTTTTACTTTTATTCCTATTTCGCACTATATCAAATTTACAAAAAATACAATTTCAAAATTAAACAAATTAAATTTTCAATCTATTGCAGATTTATTTTTCCTTTTTATTTTTTTGATTAATTAGAATTTTAGGAAATTCAATTCAAAAAAGTATCTAAAAGTAAAAAATGATATAAATCTTACAAAATCAAGAAATACCTATTGCAGATTCATTTTTTTCTTTTAAATTATTTTTTAGCTACTTAGTGGATATATTAGGTTAATTTAAGTAACAAAAATAATCTAAAAAAGTAAAAATGACATAGATCCTAACAAATCAAAGATTAAACATTACATAGTTGTTTTTGTTTTCGCAAAATAAATTTTTAGCTACTTAATTGACATATTGAGCAAATTCAAAAATAAAAAATTTGTTTAAGAAAGACCGATTTTGTGGAATCAGAAACTAGCTATTAAACTTGTTTTTAATTTTTAATTTAGACTTCAGTCACTTAATTAAAGTTAAATCAAGAATACAAAAATACTTAAAATAAGACCGATTTTGTGGAATAAGGAACTAGCTATTAAAATCATTTTTTTTTAATTTTTAATTTAAACTTTTAGTTATTTAATTAAAACGTTAAATCCAAGAAACAAAAAATACTTAAAAATAAAACCGATTTTTGACAAATAAGGAACTAAATACTTAATCCTTTTTTATAAAATTTAAAAAAACTAACCTCGATGTCGTGGTAATCTAGCAT